>JAMPIT010000898.1:3076386-3487805 GCA_026261815.1 Monarcha castaneiventris obscurior | reverse complement strand
AGTGACATCTGAAATACATGTAAAACAGCGTCAAGTGGATTCCTGAACTCAGACAAGTTTGAACTCTCCTTTATAGGCAGCCATGGCCAGTGGGACAGGTGGGTGAAGCACCTGTGTAGGGGAGGTCACAGGGGTGGTTTTCATGTGTCGTTCCTCAGTGTTATAATTTACTGAGGTTTTGATGTCCTTCTGAAAACCTTGGTTCTTTAATCTCTCACTGACCATTTTAGGGTGTCAGTACGGAGTTTGTGATGAGGTTCTGTCTTGCCTGAGCAGTGTCGTTAGTGGAGGGTTGTCTCAGGCCCTTAAGAATGGTGTGAGTAAAGAGAACTGTGAGTAGCTGTAACGTCATGAGAAGCTCCTTGCAGGTGGACATCTCTGCATGGAAGTTTTAGGGCTTTGAACACCCCGTAACAGCCACAGCTTCTCTGGGCACCCTGTGCCAGGGCCTCCCCACCCTCACAGGGAGCAATTCCTTCCCAATATCCCATCTATCCCTGCCCTCTGGCAGTGGGAAGCCATTCCCCCTTGTGCTGGCACTCCAAGCCCTTGTCCAGAGTCTCTCTCCTGCTCTCCTGTGGCTCCTTCAGGCACCAGAAGGTCACAATTAGGTCATCCTGGAGCCTTCTCCAGGCTGAACAATCCCAATTCTCTGAGCCTTTCATCATAGGAGAGCTGCTCCATCCCTCTAAATCAATTTGGTGGCCTCCTCTGGGCCCACTCCAGAGTGGAAAGAGGCTTCTCTAATGAGAGCTGAATTGGCTAATTTCCAGACTAATCTTTCAAGAGCTTTGGGATTTGTTAGATACCTATGCAAGCTCTGGCAGAGGATAAATGTTTGAAATTAATCTGACCAAGTTTCAGCATTTGAATAATTTAATAGGATAAAAAGCAGGAGTTAAGTATACCCAAGTGTTGAGTTGGAACCTGAAGGTGAAATAGATGAATGGAGAATTATTTGGTGGAAAACCTGAAGTCATTAGTGCAGCACAGACCACAGACACAGCTGAGGGGTGACTTGGTGTGTGGTCTGGGAGCTGAGATAAGGCAATTCACAGACGTAAAAGGGTTGGGAAACTCTGGAGCCCTAAAGCAAGGAGTTCTGGTGCTTTGCTTCCTGACGTCTGCTCCAGGAGAGCTGTTGGGTCTTTGAACTCAGGCTGGCAGGTCAGGCCAAGCTGGTCTGCAAGTGCAGTGGGATTTTCTGCATCCCTGGCAGGAGCTGGAGTGCTGTGTAGCTCTTATCTAATAGTTTGAGACACTGATAATTGGGGTAGGAACCATTCTCACATTAGTACAGCTAATACTCAGAGCAGGAATTTTCTGTGGAAACTGCTGCAACTTGGTGCTGACAAAGCAAAGGAACATTTGGTTGTTAGCAGTGCTCCTGAACGGAGTTAGTACATTTTCATGGATTGGCTTCCTTTTCAAAACAAAACACAACCACTTGGAATGCTGTTAAAACAGCATCTTGTCCCAGCTGCAGATCAAAATTTCCTCTGAGTGTCTGTTTCCACTGTTGCTGTCACTTGAATGGCCTCTCTTCCCTCACATTTGAGGGTACAATGACACGGTACATTCCCTGGGAGCTGTTGCTGAAGTTGGTTCTGGGAAGATGATCAGAAAACTGATAGCTCCTCTGGAAAGTTCAGGAAATAGTTCTGAGCTTTCCACAAAAATGTTTTCATCCCATGTTTTGTTTGTTCTGATGTAACTGCCCAATATTTTACATCTGGCTTTCAAACCTCCTTCTTCTCTTCGTGTTTCAAATGCTCCAGCAACCACGTACTCGCTTCCTTCACGGCGTTTGCCATCGCTGCAAAAAATGAATACTTAGAAAACTCTGGTGCTGAGGTCGATTCCAAATCCTGATTTGCTGTGTGCTTCTTGTATTGAGATTCGGGGCACGGACAGGAGCGACGCGCGGGAGCTGCACATCGCCTACCGGCACGGGGAGCACTACGACAGCGTCAGGAGGCTCAGCGACGACTCGGAAGCCCCGGCCTGTCTTCGGATGGAGGTTGGTTTTGGGGGAATGAGCTGGCTGTGGGTGACAGACAGAGCTGATGGATGCTGCCAGTTGATTTCTGTTCTCCTTCGGGATGTAGGGGAGAGCTGGGTCTCTGTGTCATGCTGGGAGAGCAACGCCCTGAGGTCGTTGTAGCTCATGCTGCCAGCTCTCCTGGGAGGGGCCCTGAAGGATTTCAGCCTCTGGGCTGGAAATGAATCCAAAGCTGATGCTGGGATGTGGGCTATGTGGGAGCAATCTCATCTAAATGACATAATCGTGCACCTCAAATGGAAAAACAAAGGGAAGGGAGGAAAGAGCTGGAAATGCAACAGCTGGATGCAGCTGTCCTTTTCATATCTCCCTTTTTGATGTTGAGGAGTAATTGTGCTGTGCGTGAGGTTCTCTGCACACAGCTGAGGTGTGGTATTGTATTAAAAAAAAATCCATTTAAAAGCTTGTTTATTGTGATTCATGATGCTGTAGTACACTGGAGTTTGTTCAGCGGTGCAGGAGATGCGGGAAACTCAGTGACGGTGGAAGTTACACAGTTTCCAAGATGTTTGACATGGGATGTTCCCAAGAAATGTGCAATTACTTTTATCAGGATGTCAGATTTTTCTCCATTGCCTGCTTGTGTGATCTGCTGGGCTTTGCTTTTCTTCAGATGCTTTGCAAGAACGATTCAAATAAAGCAGAGGAAGTGAAGCCCCAGAAGGGCAACTCTGAAGAGGAGACTGAAGTGGAGCTGGAAGATGCTGTACAAAAAGTGTGCAGTGCAACTGGGTGTTCAGTAGGTATCGAGGAGCCTTTCTGTGCTTAATGTCCAAACCTCCTTGATAGATGAAAGTAGTCCTGGGAAAAATTCTAAAAAACACTTGTCTTGGACAAATTTGAGTACCACAGCCATCAATCAGGGTGCATCTCATCCTAGAATCAACCCTTAAATGCAGGTGAAATGCCTACTTTCTGTGGAAGCCTAACAATTTTGGAAGGTTTGTCATGCAGCTCTCATAAAATTCACTTGGAAACAAATCCTGTAAGCTCTGAAATCCTTTGGGGGTATTGAAGATCCCAGATAACTGGATAATCTGTGACTCTTGGCTCTTGGCACTGTGCAGGTGCCTAGAACAGAAAGGGCCAAGAGGGAAAGTTATGCTGAAGCAGCATATTCCTTTTTCCTGATACCTTCAGGAATTTAAGGTTTTCCCCCTCAGCCTTTCAGAAGTGAAGCACAGACCAACTGAGTGATCATAAAAGCAGCAGCCGGTGGTGCAGGTGTTTTTAAGTGAATGTAGGTCAGAGATTTGAACTTCCTCAGTGTTCTCCTTCCCCTCTTGTGGACAGGACATTGATTTAGTGAGCCACGTTCTGGAAGTGGAGGACTACAACGTGGAATCTGCAATATTTGCCATCTTGCAAGTGAAGGAAGGGGAAGGAATAGGTGAGTGCACAGTTTGTCACCTGGGGCTTGGGGACAGAAACAGGGCAGGTGGGGTTTGTGTGCTGCCACCTCAGCCTTCTGTGCTCAGGAAGGTTTGTAGTGAGGGCAGCTTCAATCCAGCTTCCGAAAAACCCCAGGACTTCTGGGAGAAGGAATTGGCTGACAGCGCAGCAGCTCCTGGGTAGAGCGTGTCTGAGGAAAATCTCTGCTGTTGGTAGGTACGGAGGAGCAGCAGGAGCCTCCGGGCAGGGAGCAGAAATCCTGCAGCAGAACACTGTGGGAGGAGAACGGAAGTGGTTCAAGAATCTTTGGAAATCAGAGCTTGCATCAAGGTGGAACAGAAAACGACAAGGGACGGGCTGGATCCAGGGAAGAGAACCGAGCCAGCAGAAAGCCAAAGGTGTGTGAGGGGTTTGGCAGCAACGGGAGCACCCTTCAGTGGTTGGGGGATGCCCTAGCATTGCTTACTCAGCAGCTGTCTTCTCCTTTCAGTTAAAACCAGGTCTGCTCACTGCGTTTTGTCTCTGCCACAAACATTTCCTGGTGACATGTGGCACTCTTCCCAAAACAACTCGGAATAAAGTCCTGATAAATAGTTAGCAATATCCTCTGGCAGCTGCCTTGGTATCTGCTTGCCTCCGTTATTACTTTTCCCCAGCTGAGCAGAACATGTGTGGTTTGAACTTTGTGCTTCCATCCTTCCCTTTCAGGTAGCCAAGAAACAAAGGAAGGAGCAGCAGCGGCTGGAGAAGAAGAAGCGGCAGGAGGAGAGGCACCGGCAGAAGGTCCTGGCCACCAAGAGGGACAGTGCAGACAACAGGACAGAGACAGACCCGGCCAACCACGTCACCCTGGTGAAGGCCATGGCAGCCCTAAACATATGACTCAGTGCTCTGCTGAGAAAAGCAGATAAAACTGATGAAGACTAAATTCCCCCAGGAGAATTTCCAGGCACCCGTTGTTATCTTAAAATCCATCTCTGCCAGGATTTCCAAGCATGAGAGAACTTCCTCTTCCTTTGCTCTTCGTGCTCTCTCCAAGCACGAGAGAACTTCCTCGTGGGGAGGACAATTGCTCATTGATTCTGCATCAGCCTGTGGTGAGAAGAGTTGTTTGAACTTAACAGGAGGTAGAGACCTGGGTCTATAATCTTGGAGTTAGATGAAGGTGAGAACCTTTTCTTCACACAACAGTGTCAGATTTGTTTTGACATCTCTTGATGTGCCTGGATTTTTTTGTTTGGTTTATTTTTAATTTTTATTTGGTTATGCTTGGAAGAGCTTTATTTTACCTTGCTGTCAGGGAAAGCTTAACGAATCTCAACTCAGGAATATCCCTGGTGGGTATTTTTCTATTTAAATTCAAATAAAGTAAGGGAACAGAGTCCCAGAATCCTTTCCAAAGCAAAGTGTGTCAGCCAGCACTGTCTCAAACATGACATTCCTCTTTTCTTTGCCATGCAGGAGCGCAGTGACAAGTTTTAATCTCACTAGAACTGCTGGCTTTGCACTGGGCTGGTTCAGAAGTGATTAATACATGGAGGGAGATTGGGATTGCTGCATCCATGAGGTTTGGGATCAGCTCCTTTAAGCTGTAGGGGAAAAAAGCCCACCCAAAACAACGATCCCAGTGGACTCATGAGACTGCAGAGCTGATTCACCCGATCTGGTAAAATGTGACAGGAGCAGGCATGAGATTCCTGGTGAGTTTTGTTACTTGGGCACCTGGAATCTTGTCCCCTTTGCCACGTTCCAGAGGTTTTGGGCTGCTCCAGGGCTTTAGTCCAGGCCAGGAGCTTGATAGGTGTTGGTCTCCAAGTGAAATCAGTATAGCCAAAGGACCAGGAGTCCTGGGAACGAGCTTCCAAGCAGCAGTGATCCCTGGGAAACCTGCCTATTTCACCTCATAAATCAAGCTTTTTTCCAGGGTAGGATTTTTTTTTCATCTTAAATGCCATTTTGGTGAGGTCACCAAGTAGGATGTACAGCTTGACTCCTGGGATGTTTTCCACTGTAGGGCTGAGAATTTGGATGGAGGTGAAAGGACTGTGGGACTCAGCCTTTGATTTATGGCTCACGGTGTTTCAGCTCCACTCAGGTTTTTGGGCTTGTAACAAGCACTAAGCTTGAAGAAAGCACATGTGCACTTAACACAAAAGAGACACCTCATCAGCCAGGGCAGGGGTGAAAGGGATCTTTTAAAAGTAAGGGGTGTTGCATTTGAAAAATTTCTGTCTGTGCTTTGAAGTTTATGAATCAGCATGCAAAAAGAAATGGTTTTTTTTTTACTGAACTGCCAAGAACTGAGCTGGTACTTGGAGTGCTCTGCTGCTGTTACTTGAAGACTAAAAAGAAAGGAGCTCTCCTGGAAGAACTGGTGGTGTAGGAATTGCTGTTTCTCCAAGACAATCGTTTTTGCAGTAGTGGACAGAGAGGTGAGTCACAGCTTAGTGGGGAGAAAGTGCAACTTCCTTCAGGGGGTGATGAGCTGGGACAGCAGGTTTGGCAAGGCAGTGCAGGTGAATGTGTCACCTGTGTCCTGGCCTGTCCTGTATTTTGGCCTGAAAGGCAGGTGTGTTCTGCAGGTTTGAAGAGATAAGAATTTGAAGTTGTGTACTGTGAATGAGAGGTTTGACGTTAATGAATTGGGTTTTTGTCTTCTGGAGCCAGGGCTGATAAGAGATTTGTTGTCACCTGGAGCCTGAGAGCTGTGAAGGGAGTTGTCTTGGAAGCTCAGGAGGGAACTCCAACCTCACCCCAGCATGTCCAGGATGAAAGGGGGGGTCTGCAACAGCAGCACAAACAGCAGAGGGAGAGACTGGCCAGCAGCTCGTGGCCTCTGATACCTGGCACCAAATCTGGGGCTGAAAATGCTTTAATTTCCAAGTGTAATAGGATTAAAATAAACTCTTGATATGCTGGGCTCATAAATTTTGACAAACCACTCAAATTCCCTTTATCTTGCCAAGAAAGCTTTGTGCCTGCACAGCCATTCTGTATCCAAAGATGTTAAAACTGATTTTGTCTGTTTCAGGTTTTTCCTGTTGAAATTTCCACCTCCCCAATGTATATATTTTTTTTTCCTAAGGAATCTTTGTGCAACATTCTTCACAGAATTCAATTTCTGTAGTGAATTTGCTTTGTAACCAGGTTGTGGATTTCCCTGGGAGGAGGAAGGGAGATGAGAAACAAGAGCAGAACAACACCATGATTCATAGTGTGTGTTTACTCCTTGGTGGAGCTGAGTGCTCTGTAATCCACGGATGGACAATAAGCACTGGGTATTCCCTTGGGATTCGAGGAGGATGACTGTTTGTTATGAGCTGCTGGCTGACAAATTTGAGGGTGATTTGGCTATTGCTGCAGCAGGGTCACTGTGGGCCTCTCAAGGGTGAATATGCAGCAGGAGGGTGTAGAAAGCCACTTTCCCTGCATCCTATCTCCCACCATCGTCTTGCCTGGGCTTATTTCCCCAAATCCTGCCCCTGCAGATCAGGAGTTCAGTTGAACTGGAAGTTTTAAGCATTTAGGCAGGTTCTGGCTGCCCTCCATAAGCACATCTGTGTATGGGAAGGGTTTTCTGCCCGTGCTGCTCTGTGTCTCCTGTCCCTTGTTCCCACTTGTTCCTTGTTCCCACTTGGGAGCTGCCTTCTGGTTTATCTCACAGCTTTGCCACATCACCCGTGGTCTCCATGGCCACTGAGCTTTGGGAACTGCAGACAGGGAGGGAAATCGGGCCTGAAGAACGATCCATAATCCAGTGTTGGATGAAAGGAGGATGGTTTGTGCTGGTGTTGAGCTGTGGGGTGGTTCCTTGGAGCTTCCTGGGTGCAGGCACCAGCCTTAGAGGACAGCATTGGCTCTGTCTCAGCTTCTAGAATCCCTTAGTGGCTGTAGAAAATGAGAAGAAACGAGTGGTTTGCAGTTACAAAACCAGCACATTTACTGTAGGAACGTGAGGTGGGGGTGTTGCTTGTAATGAAACACTTAGCAGAGTCAGGCAGGAGCCCTCAGCACTGAGGTGGAACTCAAAGAAATTACTCTTAAAATTCCTTTATTTTAGGCAGAGTGCATCTCCAGAGGCAGCATTACAGCTGGAGGTGCCTCCATCGAGGCCCAGGGCTATGGTACAGCCAGTCCTGGCTCGTTAGGGGTAATTAGGGCTGATGTGGGGTCATGTGCAGCTGTGGTGTGGGACGAGGTGGCTGCAGGGAGCTGCAGCCTGAGGAGATGTCTGCCTGCAAGAAAGAGGCACCCAAACCTCTGAGACCCCTCCACTGGACTCCCCCATGCCTTCAGCGAGTATTAATTGCTTAAACAGTCATTAGGAGTGGGATGGGGCTGGATTGAGGCTGAGCTCCTGGAGGGAGCCTGCTTTGGGGTTGGGGTGCAGCAGCCACTTGCTGTTTCTGTGGTCATTTTTTTTTCTCTGGAGCTCTTAAGACATTGTGGTTGGCTGCTAAAATGTCGCTTCTGGTCATTTTTAAAGAAAACCTGTGTGCAGGAAGGAGTATTTTCTTCAAAAAAATCAGCCCTCAAGCTCCATGCTGTTACCTACCCCTTCCACCACTGATTCCCAAAACACAGCACTGGTCACAATTTACAAATTTCTTTTTAAAATAGATCTTTATTTGCAGGGTCTGCCTCATTTTTATGAGTTGTTTAACCACGGGGAGCAGGTTTTCCCTGTGCCAAGGCTCTGGGGAAAGGTGCTGGACACCTTTTTAGTGCCACAGGGCTGCACCGTGTCCTGCCTGGCCACAGGGAAGGCAGAACCCCCCAATTCCGATGGTTTCTGTCAGGTTTGGAGCCCCAGCCTGGCAGGTGTGTTCAGCAGGAGGGGGTTGGGCCCTTGCACTTGGACTGGGGGTAATTGTCGTAGGATTTGCGGTAGGTCTTGGCTGCCCTCTGGAAGCACTCCACCGCCTTCTTGTCGCATGCACAGGCCTTTTTTTGGCAGGAATTCCCAGCTCCTGGAAGAAAATTAGGGGGGATGGAGGCAGGAGAAGGCTGTGAGGGTCAGGGGGAGTTTTTTGGACCATCCCCACTGTTGAGTTTGGGGTGTCCCAGGTGATCTCCCTTCTGGGGTGTGGAGCTACCTGGCCCTGGAGGGAACGCTTAATTCACTTTCTCTCTGATGTGTCTGTGGGTATTTTCCTGGGTCACTGGGATGTGCTTTGCTTTGGTCCATGGAACAATGAGTTTGCTCTGGGGGAATCGAGGCAGCTGTGCCCGGCCCCCATCCAGGCTGGGAGGGTCACCTCAAACCCTCCCTATTTGACCTCTCAGGAAGGACAAGGCCCCTCCTCAGGGAAGTCTCCAAGCTCTGAACTTCACCATAATCCAGCAAATATTTATTTGCCTTATTCCTGGCACTTTTCCTGTATTTCCACCCACTTCACTGCATGTGGTTTCCAGGCCAGGATGGTCTAAAGGGGATCTTGGAAGCCAAGCTCCCCGAGAGCGTGGGTGACTGTGCCTCCCTGCTCAGAGCTCTGCCCCCACCCCGCTCTTACCGCAGGTTATTTGGTTTCTTCGGAAGGAGTATTTGTAGGTGACCGTTTTGGGGTTGCAGTGGGAGGAAACCAATTTCTTGTAGCAGCAGTCGTGGGCGTGGCAGCACCTGGGGGCACGAGAGCCGTGGTCATGGCAGGGGACAGTTGGGACAATGCAATAGAACATCAGGGACGTGCATCTTTGCTGCTTCTAAAGAGGCTTTAAGGACAAGCAGCAATTTTCTCCTCCCTATTTCCATTCCCAGGAGCTGTACCTGGTGGTGAGGAGGCCTGGGGGCACCTGCTCTGCCTTCACCAGGCCCTTACCTGTCAGTGGCATCCAGGGGCTGTTTGGATCCCCCCCAGCCACAGTAGCAGCCGTATCTGTTGTAGGCCAGTGGCAATTTCCCGGTCTTTTGCTTAATCATCAATCCAAACTGGACCAAGTTGCAGCTGGCAAGGGCAAGTCCTAGGACTGGAGATGAGGGGTTAAGAGCATCAGGAAAAGCAACCTCCCATCCCACCTTTCCACAGCAGAAATGAGCATTTCACCCTCCCCATCTGTCTGTGCACAGGACCTGGGAGCTCTCCCGGGGTGGGAGTTGGCAGGGGATACTCACAGAAGAGGAGCAGCGAGAGGAGCTTCATTCTGGTGGTGGCAGCTCCAGAGTTTGGTGAGCCCAAGGTGCCACCAGTCACACCTTTTATGGCTGTGCATCCTCAGTGGGGCCCCTCCTCTGGAGAGCCCTAAGTGGGCAAATATTGACAATCCTCCCCATACCGGTCCTGCTGCTGTGCAGGTCTGCTGGCATTGCTGGAGGCCCCGGCTGTGGGATGCCTTACATGCTGGAGCTCTTGGCAGGGAGGTTTTGGCTATGTGGGGCAGCCTGGGGTCGAGTCTGTGTGTGGCTCTGGGTGTCTCAGCATTCCCAGAGCTTCCCTGAGCAAAAGGGGAGAACTTGAGGGAGAACAAGAACCACTTAGAGCAAGGTGTCCCTTCCCGTGGCAGGGGGTGGAGTGAGACTGTCTGAGGAGTCTGTGATTCCATGATCCCCTTTCTTCCTGGATGAGAGTTTTTTGATGTCTTGGCTAGAAAACACCTTTCTGTGTCTTACTGTTTCCATCCTGACTTACCTGGGCAGGCAGAAAATGCAGCCAGTGCAAAGCATCCTCCACTCCCGACTTACTAGAGTGGGTGAGATGCAGCTTGGGGAGTGGAGGAAGATCCCATGGTCCCCAGAATGGCTGCGGCCAGAGAAAACCCCACTATCAAGAAAACCACCATATGTGGCCTCTGCTCAGCTCTTTCTCAGTGCCCAGATGTCCCCTGCATGTGGGGATGCTCCATCCCTCTCCCCATATGTGCTGGGCACTGAGTTTTGCTCTCAAAAACCTGGTGGCATGAGGTGTGTGGTTCACCTTTATTTAGAAGCAAAATAAGGCAAGTGGCAGGGAAGAAAAAATGCAAGTCATTTGCTTGGGGAGAATCTCAAATTGGTGGTACTGAACAACAATCTAGCAGGTTCCTTCTGGCAGAGATTGCAGGTGCTCTGTGCTGCTTTTTGGGGAACCCCAGCACGGGCAGGCACTGAGGCAGGGGAGGAAATCCCCCTGGGGCTGGTAGGGAAACTGAGGCAGGGAATGAGGATGGGACTTGGGTGGCAATCAGAGAGATGCTGAGAAAAGGGAACTCGGCTCAGCAAAATCTCTTTCCTCCCTCTGGCATGGGCCCTTTGCCTCATCAGCTCTCTGGGCTAATTTAAGTAGTCCCCTGGGATGGTGTTGAATTTATTGGCTAAACCAGGATTTGCCATAATTCAGGATTTTCCAAGTCCACAGCCAGTTCTATTGCAGGGGAATAAGGGATATTCTTGTGCACCAAACTGGCTGAGCTCCACGGCAGCCCCTCTACCTGTGGCAGGTTTGCAGGATCCCTTCTCCAGATGGGAAATAAGCCCTCCCCAAGCCAAATGCCTCCTGGGGAGATGTGGATTTTGTTTCATACTATGCAAACCACAACTTTTGCAGCCCAGCTGATTGCAGTGCTCTGAAGGGGTGCAGTATCTGAGCCAAAACATCAGCACTTGGAGCTCTGTGTCCATGGATTTGTACAGCGGGATGTCCAAGCGAGAAAATTCATGGATGGTTAAAATTCACCCAGAATTTACAAAGGGAGAGTGTGATTCGGTTAATCCTGGCCTGCAATCTGTCTGGGATATCCTCTCAGCGAGGATTTGATCCTTGATTTATGCCCTGCAAACATCAGCTGCTGGGCAAAGAGCTCCTTCCTCATCTCCCCCAGGATCCCACACGGCTGGAGGAGGAGGAGGGTGGTAGGGCCTGATCTCTGGCTGACAGCTGGCAGAAGATTGCTGATTTAAGGGCTGTTTCCTGGTGCCCTTGATTTTAGCTGTGGGGCAATCCAGGGTGGGAATTCCAGCTGGGCATCAGCCGCTGGGGAAATAGCATTTTGTTGCTGTTTCTGTGGCTTTATTTCATTGCTGAGCCCCCCGAGGGGGGTTTGGAGCACAGAGACCTGCTGGGGTCAACACCCCAGGGCACAAAACCTGGGGATGAAGGAGGGGGGGAAGCAGCCACTGCCTGAACGGCCTTTTCCTAAGGGATGTGCTGTGGGCTGTTTCAGAATTGGGCCAAAACATTCTTTTCTGGTGAGAACTCTGTTTTGTTCATCATCGGGTGTGAGGCAAGCTCCCGGCCACCCTGTCACTGCGGAGATTTAGGGGATCACAGAACATCCCGAGCTGGAAGAGACCCACAAGGATCATGGAAGTCCAAGCCCGGCCCTCCCACGCCATCGCGCCTGCCCCCAGCCCTTTCACCAGCCTCCATTTGTCCGTCTCTCAGAAAAAAACAGGAAATTTTCAGAGCCTGAGGGTTTAGAGCTAAGTCGGGGCAGTTCAGGGATGAGTCGTGTCACCTCTCGGGTGTCATTTTTGCTGGTACTTCAACAGGAAACCCGTCTGAGAGGTGAGGGCTGCTCGCTGGGCTCAGCTGAGTCACGGCACGCCGGGAACCGGTGCTTTGGGCTCTCTGGTTTTATTTTGGAGCAACAGGAGGGAATTTGCTGTGAAGCAGGAAGCGGAGGGAGCGGACAGGCAGCCGAGGGGAGACGCTTCCCATCCCGGCCCTCACCGGGACGAGGGGCAGGTGTCCGCCCCTGCCTTGTTTTGCTGTGCTGGAACACGACGTCAGCGCTGCTCCCCGGAGCTTCACCGGAGGGTTGCTGTCCTCGCCTCGAAGCCAAAAAGCCCCGAGGAGGAGACTCGCCAGGGCTGGGAAGCGCTGCCGGCGCCGTCCCTTCGCGGCTCAGCCCCGAGGTGGTTTAGCGAGGGGAGGCTTTGCCTCAGCAGCGCCCGGCCCGTCCCCGGCACTTGGCGCGGCGGCGGAGCTGAGCCCGGCGGAGCTGAGCCCGGCGGAGCTGAGCCCGGCACAGCCGCGCCGCCCGCTCGCACCTGCAGGCGCCGCGCTGGCACCACGTCCCCGACCCTGCGGGCACCGACAGCGCGCCTGAGACCTGCCCCGAGCAGCCCGGCGGCGGCCCCGGGAAAGGGGCCGCGACAGAGGGGATGGGCTGGAAAG
This sequence comes from Monarcha castaneiventris obscurior, assembly GCA_026261815.1. Taxonomy (NCBI): domain Eukaryota; kingdom Metazoa; phylum Chordata; class Aves; order Passeriformes; family Monarchidae; genus Monarcha; species Monarcha castaneiventris. The sequence goes on along the minus strand of JAMPIT010000898.1, from coordinate 3,475,259 downwards.
GGGCATCCCGAGCCGCGGGGGGAGCACTCACTGCAGCTGGGGAGCCCCGGCCGGGCCGCAGAGAGGGGCTGCACGGGTCCCACGCGGCACCGCCGCGCTGCCAGCCTGGCATAGCAGCAGGCTCGGAGCAGGCAGCACCTGCGGGAGGAGGAGAGCCTGCACTCGTCGGGAATGTGGCGGGCACCGGCCGCTTCTGCCCCACCTGGCACGGGCTCTGCGAGCCGCCAGCTCTGCGTCCTCCGGCTCTGGATCGCCCCGAAGCTGCTCTTTCCAGCCCGTTCCCACGCCAAGCCTCTGCTTCCCCGTGCAATCCCTGCCCAGCGTCCCGGCTTCGGGACCGTCCCTCTCCGCTGGTGCCATCCCACGGACCAGGCAGTCGGCACTGGCACCACCCTACTGACTCCGGGATGGAATTAGGGGTGACCACTGCCTCACTTTCCCTACTTCCCGAAAACCTGATTCCTTCCTGCTGCTGCCAAGCACCTGGTCTGCATTTTGCAAAGCTTCAGGGGGGGCTGCAGAGCCCCGCGGTTATCCCGGCACCAGCGTTAGCCCTCCGGGGCAGCGTTGCCTGTACCGGTCCACTGAAGCCCTCGAGGTGCCCCATCCCGAGTAGCATCCATGGGCAGTCAGGTTTCCTACGGTGCTTCCCTCGAGTCCCGGTGTGAACGTGCGTGGGTGCTTCCCGCGAGCTGTGAACACACCTAGAGTGACCGGAAAAGGTGATTTTTTTTGTAAGTTATATGCAGAAATGAGGCCTGGGGAACTGCGGAGGGAAGGAGGCTTTGCTGGGAGTCTCCCTGAGGAGTGCACAGGAGTTTGGGTATGAGCCTGGCTCCCGTCTGTGGGTCGGGGATGCACTTACTGCAGGCAAACAGCATCGTCAGCGCCAGCAGGACCTTCATCTTCCTCTCACCTGCGCCTGGGAGGAGAAACAGGGGACAGGCTCAGCCGGGCAGTGTGGCCAGTTTGACAGGAGCTGCCGTGAGAAGCTTCCTCTGAAATGGGATCAACCCCCAAAACTGGGAGGGAGGAAAGCAACTGTGCCCCCTCACATCTGTGTTGCTGCCTCTTGACCGAGAGCAGGTGGTTTCTGAAGCTGCCCCCCGACCCGAGCGTGCCCCACCTCCCGTCCCACCGCTCCCGCATTTCTCACCTCCTGTCCCAGCGCTTTTGGCACCCAGTGCCCCTCTCCCCCCGCGGTGCAGCCTCCCAGCTGTGCTTTCATCGGGAAGCGATTACACTTTTCCTGCAGGCACGGGCCGTTCCCGCTGCCTCCTCCCGACATTCCCCCCGTTATTTTTCTTTCCACAGCAGCGGGGGGAGTTGCTCACCAGGGACCGTCCTCGCTGTCAGTCTGTCCTCCCGGGGAGAGCCTGCCCTCCGTGCCCAGCCCGCGAGCTCCAGCTGGAAGCTCCAAAATGCCTCGTCTGTCCCAAACCCACGGAATGCTACGCCCCTTCCCCCCCCTTTCCAGCCCCTTCTCCCCGTGGGCTGCAGCCTCGAGTGACGCAGGGGCCGAGACGGAGTTCTTGGGAAGTTTTGGGAAGACGTTGATTATTTACAGGGATTTCTCTCCCTGCCCAGCAGCAGCTCTCAGAGGAGCGGGGATGTTGAACAAGAACATTGTTTATTTCCGCGTTGATTTAATTTACAGCAGCTCTGGGGTGGGCAGCACAGGCAGGGATGAAGGGCGAGCCCGGCGCCGACCCGCGCGTGCTCCGGCCCCGCATCCCAGCTCCCATCAGCAGCAGTTCTCCTTGGGGAAGAACTGGTAGAGTTGGTTGTAGCTCCTGACGTTTCTTCTCAGGCACAGAGCCAGCTTGCGGTCGCACTTACAGGACCAGAAGGAGCACTGGCCGTCCTTCCCTGTGGGACGAGGGGAGCCCAGGGTCAGCCCCGGCTTTGGGGGGGGGGTGTGGCACCCCCTTTTCCAGGGCCCTACTCACCGCAGGTGAGCTTTCTACCGTTCCAGCTGTAGTGGTACAGCTGTGTCGCGGCATCGCACTGGTAGTTCAGGAGGTTTTGATAGCAGGCATGGTGCACCTGGCAGCATCTGCACGGGGGATTGAAGCTTTAGGGGATGGAATTTTCTCCCCCGAGCCCCACAAACTTAAAAATATTCAAGAATGTGTCCGGGCAGGGGGCTTTTAAGTGGATTCTCACCTGTCTGTGGCATCCTTGGGCTGCCCCCTGGCCCCCAGGCCACAGTGGCAACCGTAGGCGGCATAATTCAGAAGAGCGTTTTTCCCTGTCGCCTCCGTGACCATCTGGTACAGTTCCAAGAGGCTCCCGTGGGCTGGGGACAAGCCTGGAGGGGGGAAATCAGGGAGATCACGCTGAGTCCCTGCCCCCCAGCAGCAGCTCCCTCTCTCCAGCCCCCAAATCGGCACCAGGGTGGTGATGTCTTAGAAATCATAATGCAATGGAGAGGAAATTTGTTCCCAGCTTGGTGCAGGAGAGTTCTTGCTTGTCTGGGAGAGCTGATGGTGGGGAAAGGTGAAGAAATCACCAGCCTGGTCCATGGATGTAACTGCACAGAGAGCCTTGGGACTGAGAGAGGACACTTACCCCAAACAAACAGCACAGCGAGGCCGAGGAGAGAGTTCATCCTTCGGACAGCTCTGGGGGAGGAAACCAAACCATTCCCTGTGATACCAACCACCTTCTTCTTTCTTTCCCTCCTCATTCAGGAGCAGAGATGCTCCCTCTCTCCAGGGACTAGGAGAGATGAGTGGGGTAGGGATGCCCCCATTGTTTCAGCACAAAGCGTCAGGGATGGGAAGTGATGGGAATCAGATGGTGGAGCAGTGGGAAAAAGCAAAAATCAGGGGAAAGGCAGAAAAATTGGAGGAGTGATCAGCCCTTGAGTGCTGCACCCACTGCTCTTCTTCTGGGCTGGCGTCTCAGGCAGCATCTCCTTCAATCCTGCTTCCCCAGCATGGCACTCACTCCCTGCTTGCAGGGCAGCTTCTGCTTAGAGGAGGAAAAGAAGCAAAAGCAATCCTCCATCCAGTCCTCCATCCCCACTTACCTTGGGAAAGCCATGCTGGCTTGCAGTGCCCTGCAGCCAACTGGGCTTGCTTTATATGGTTTGCTCCCATCTGCCTGGAACTCCTTTGACCCTAATCTTGCTGACTGGGCTTTCCTGCGAAGGAGAAGGTGCCATCCTTCCCCTTCTGAGGAATGTCAGAAATCCCCCAAAGCCCTGGCTCTGTAGCCCACGTGCAGGGTGGGTGCTGGGTGGGATGAGGTCGAAAAGCAGCGTCACTTCCAGCCCAAGGAGGAAGCAAACACCCTCTGCCTCGGTCAGAGATGCCCAAGGGCCTTCTCCTCTGCCCTTCCCAGCAGCCAGGAGCCGCATCAGGGGGGAAAAGAACAGCCCTGGTTCAGGCTGGGCATGGACGCAGCAGGTTTGGGGCTTTCAAGGGGTGTAAGGTGGTTCAGGGAGATTTATCAGTTCTCTGGGAAAAGTCTATGGGCAACACTGAAAGCATCTCTATACAGGCAGTTCCCAGAGACACCCTCGCTCACCGTGAAAAACCAGAGAAGCAAAATGAATGTTCTGAGGTGTGAAAGTGCAGCTTCCCTTTATTTCGCTCCTTGTGGTTTTCCTGCCTTTGCATTACACCCTTCAGCAGAAACCATTCAGTCAGCAACTGCCCTCCTAAATTAGAATTTGCCTAATCTAAGTGGGCAAGGCTTTGAAATCTTCCTTCCTCGGTGGATGATTATTCTTTAACCCTTATGTCCAAGAGTCATGGAATCGCAGACTGCTTTGGTTTAGGAGGGATGTTAAGGAAGGGAGATGATCTGTCTGTGAATTTTGTCTTACGTGTTGGAAATATAGTTTTTAGTTGTCCTCCACTGACAAAGTTTTCAGCCAAGCCCTGATTCCAGCTTTGTCTCTGGTGTCACGAGTGATGCTCCCTGGCTGGCACGTGCCTTGTGCTTATCTGAATTGCCCACAGCCCGTTAATGCTCCTCAGGCTAATTACTGCCTCATTCATCATTTGCAATCAGTTTATGTACTCACGCTGTTTCCCCACTTTTAGCATGTTTGTATAAGAAAATGTGTTCCTATGAAATGCTGTGTATGGAACGGTTTCTAGCAGGAAATAGATATATAAAAGAGCAGTTCTGTCGTTCCGAATAAAACCCTCACGTGCCAGAGGCCAAACATCCCAGAAGATACTGGGGATACTCCTGTGAGCTTCTCCCTGTGCTGAGCTGTGCTTCAGGTTGTCCTGACTCTGGACCAGAGGAACATAAAAATAATACACAGCTTAAAAATCACTGTGATGTGAATTTCCTCATATTCCTGGGACTGTTCTGTTTTGTTAGTGTTCCTCACAAAGCTGTTTGGATGTGCCTTCCGAGTTAGGAATTAGAAATTCATAGAATCCCAGAATCCCCGATTGGTTTGGGCTGGGAGGGACCTTAGAGCTCATCCAGTGCCACTCCTGCCATGGCTGGGACACCTTCCACTGTCCCAGGCTGCTCCAAGCCCTGTCCTGCCCTGGACACTGCCAGGGATCCAGGGGCAGCCACAGCTGCTCTGGGCACCCTGTGCCAGGGCCTCAGCACCCTCACAGGGAGGAATTTCCTCCCAATATCCCATCCAACCCTGCCCTCTGGCAGTGGGAAGCCATTCTCCCTTGTCCTGGCACTCCAGGCCCTTGTAAATAGTCTCCATCCTTCTTGTCAGCTGCCATAAGGTACTGAAAAGCAGCAGTTAGGTCACCCTGGAGCCTTCTTTTCTCCAAATGGAACAATTCCAGTTCTCCCAGCCTTTCCTCACGGGAGAGGTGCTCCATCCCTGCGATCATCTTGGCCTCCTCCGGACTCGGCCAATGCACGGCAGTTGTGGCAGCCTCGGGCACCTTCTGCCACGATACCAGCAGGGAAAGGCAGAGTCACGGGCAGGGCGGTGCCTCGGTGGGCGCTGCTGCCGGTGACTCCTTTCGGCTCCTTGCTGTGGGACAAGGGGAAGAGCCGAGGAGCACGAGGATGGCAGGCAATCCTTCCCAAGAGCCCTGCTCCAGACAAATCGCCCATCTTGCTGTGCCTGCCCCTTCTCCAGCCTCCTGTGAGGAGTCTCCCTCAGTGCTAGAGGAAGCGAGACGCGGAGGTTCCGTTTATTACACTTATCACATTTAATTAATCGTTGCTGTCTCAGCGCCGCTCCTGCCCCGCCGCTGCTCTCAGCCCTGTTCTCCTGGTGCCATCTCGCGGGTAGTGATCCGCTCAGCTCCCCGATCTGCTGGGAGTTCCTTTCGCAGCGCTGATTCGGGGTTGAGCGGACACGGTCCGGAGTGGCGTGTCCTGGTGCAGAGCGGCAGCAGGAAGCGCCCACGCGGGGGGCAGCGCGGGGCGTCACGGTGAGGGCCGGGAGCTGTGCTGAGCGGCAGGGAAATGCTCCTGGGCGGGGGAGCGCAATTAACAGTAGGGGCCAATTAGCCGGATCCCCTTCCCCTTCCTCCTCCTCCTCCTCGAGGATCCCCCGGCGGGTGGCCGCTCACGTGATCCCGTCCCGGTGCCGCTCACGTGATCCCGTCTCGGTGCCGCGCTCACGTGATCCCGTCCCGGTGCCGCGCTCACGTGATCCCGTCCCGGTGCCGCAGGCGCGGCGGCCCCGGCGGGGATGTCCCGCAAACAGGCGGCCAAGGCCCGGCCCGCCGCCGGCGCCAGGAAGGCTCGGCGGCCCCGGCATCCCCCCGCCGGGCCGGCCGCGGGCCCCGCTTCGGGCGACAGCGGCGGCCTGGCCGGGCAGCTCCGGGCTCTCGGCCTCAAGCTGCGGGAGGTGCCGGGAGATGGGTGAGCGCCGCGACGCGTGTCCCCAGCAACCCCGGGGCCGGCGATTCCCCGGGCATGCAGCCCTGAAGGCTGAGGGCTTCCTCCTCCCCGGCTGATGGGAGCCCGCGTCCCCGCGGCCGAGGGCTTTCATCGCTCCCGGGGATGGGGAGCCCCTGGGCCGAGGATTTCCCCTCCCGGCTGAGTGGGCCCAGTGCTCCGCAGGGGTGAGCATTTCCCCGCTGTAGCGCTCAGGGATGGCTGCTGTTCTCTGCGGTTCTGTAGGGCCTGACGGCGCGGCGAGTCCCAGCCCTGGTGCCCCCGGGGCCGAGGGCTGCACTGTCCCGCTGAACAGAGAGAGCATGGGAAGATCCGTAAATGTTCTTACGGAACCCTTTCACCCCCTTCTTTTCCATGAGGTGAAAGCGTAGTAAGCGTTTCTGCTGAGAAGTGGCTCGGTGGGTCATTGGTTTGGCCTTTGTTGCTTTATGTCACTTGTCTGTGTCGGTGTAAGCCAGTTTGGCCCAGCAGTCGCTCCATGACACGATCACCCAAACCCAGCCGTTCCGGCAGCAGCAGCCATTCGAAGCACGGGGAACGAGCGCTCCTTCGCATCCACATCCGTGCTGAAGCGGGCAGAACGAGCGCAGCCCTTTCCCTTTGGCCCCGCATTCCTTCTGCCGCCTCCCGCACCCCCACTCATCGTTCCCCTCTCGGCAGCAACTGCTTGTTCCGGGCGCTGGGGGACCAGCTGGAGGGGCACTCCCGCAACCACCTGCGGCACCGCCAGGACACGGTGGAGTACATGGTGAGGCAGCGCGGGGACTTCGAGCCCTTCGTGGAGGACGATGTGCCCTTTGACAAGCATGGTATGGGCTCCGTGGGACATCCTGGGAGGCGTCCTTGTGCCATGGGGTGCATCTCGTCAGAGCAGTCCCTTACTAACCAGTTCCTCATCCCAGAACTACCTCAGGGCTCCTCTGTAGTTTTTAGAAGCAGGGATTTTACACTTGTGGCTGTTGTGATGCTGTGGAAAGGCGAACTGTTTAATCCACGTTGGATTTGTCCTCGAAATTATTTAAATTTAGGGGGAACTTGGGGGAGGAAAGGGAGACCAAAAAGGCAAGGAGCAAAAATTAGGTGTTTTCAAAAGGAACTTAAGAAAAATTGTCTAGTTGTCCTTGAATACTGGTGGGTACTTGGCTGTTTTGGTGAGTGGCTGATTTCTTTGGGTTTCTTTCTCCTTGGAACTCAGTATTTCCTACTGGGAACCCAGGGGAAGATCCAAAGCAGAGGTGAATACAGCCTTTGATGGTCCAGGCACCATGCAGATGATGCATGAAAGTGGTTTGGTCACTTAGTATGTGGCGCTCCTCCTTCTGAGCTGACAGAGCCGGTGGCCTTGCTTAGTCTAAAGTGCCCTTTTTAGAGATTTCTGTGGTCATTTAAGTGTATTAAATTCTTTTGCTGCCAAATCCTTGCCTCAGCACTCACTGTTTCACAGGTGGGATTTCCCTTGCAGAATTTCTTGGGCTTGTGTTGGAATCTCGCCCCTCATTATCCCTCCACTGCTTCTGGAAGTGTCAGAAATCAGGTTTCAACTCCTGTGAATGTTTTTTCCTTTAGTTGCCAATTTGGCCAAGCCTGGTACTTTTGCTGGCAACGATGCTATTGTGGCCTTTGCAAGGAACAATCAGATGAATGTGGTTATTCATCAGCTCAACGCTCCGCTGTGGCAGGTGAGAAACAAAGCTTCTGCATTTTGGCCTAGTTTTTACTGATGGATACAAATAGTGTGGGAAATTCCTGATTTATTAAAAAAGAGCAGTAGCTGCAATGAGCTGGGTATGGTGCAGAGCTGTGCTTGGTTTTTGAATAGGGGGAACACTCCAGATTTTGGCTAGGAGAGGGAAAGAAAGAAAACAGTGAGTGCATGAAAAACGGGTGTGTGGGGGCAGAGCAGTGTGTTTTAGTTGGGTTTGAAGCTGTGAGCTTCAGTGCCATGCTCTGTCTCCTGAAGATCAGACTGCATGTGAGGTGAATTTTCTGGTAGGAATCCCAGCACGGGTCAGGTTGGAGGGGACCACAGTGGATCATCTGGTCCTGTCTGCCTGCTCTCGAGGCTGAACAGCCCCAGCTCCCTCAGCCTTTCCTGGGCACAGAGATGCTCCAGGCCCTTCCTTGCCTCCGCTGCCCCCGCTCCAGGAGCTCCCCGTCCCTCCTGTCCTGAGGAGCCCAGGCTGGGCACAGCACTCCAGGTGTGCCTCCAGGGCTGGGCAGAGGAGCAGGGTCACTCCCTGACCTGCTGCCAATGCTCCTCCCAGTGCACTGCAGGATCCCGTCGGCCTCTTGGCCCCCAGGACACTCTGCTGGCTCCAGGACAGCTCGCTGACCATGGGACCCCCAGGTCCTTCTCTGCAGAGCTGCTGCAGCAGCCTGTGCTGGTACCTGGGGTTGTTCCTCCCCAGGGGCAGGACCTGCACTTCCCTTGTTGAGCTTCAGACAGTTCTTCCCTGCCCATGTCTCCAGCCTGGTGAGGCCTTCTGAAGGGCTGCACAGCCCTCTGGGGGATCAGCCCCCTGGAATTTGAGCTAGGCTTAATGGAACCTGTACAATAAGGTTCAGGAAGATGGAAATGAAGGTATAGCAGGGCATGCACTGTGTTGGAGTGAAGCTCCATCAATTCTGCTTCAGATGTGGAATGCCAAGGTTTCTGACAGATGGAGAAATGAGGTTTTAAAAGAAATTTTAAAACCTTAAAATGTTTCCTGGAAAGGACTGTGTAGTGTGGTTTCCTCTGAGAGAGGGGCACTGAAACAAGTAATCCATCAGGTCCCTCATTTTCTGTTTTTTGTTGTTTTTCCATGGCAAGTCCACACTGGAAGGGGTCTGTGCTCAGTCTGCCTGGTCACTGAGCAAGTGAGAACCTGGATTGTTTCTGGCCCCTATTTACAGAGAACCAATGAAGTATATAGATTAAACAGGGCAATAAAGATAAAACACTGGCTGAAAGCTGTCAGTGACATCTGAAATACATGTAAAACAGCGTCAAGTGGATTCCTGAACTCAGACAAGTTTGAACTCTCCTTTATAGGCAGCCATGGCCAGTGGGACAGGTGGGTGAAGCACCTGTGTAGGGGAGGTCACAGGGGTGGTTTTCATGTGTCGTTCCTCAGTGTTATAATTTACTGAGGTTTTGATGTCCTTCTGAAAACCTTGGTTCTTTAATCTCTCACTGACCATTTTAGGGTGTCAGTACGGAGTTTGTGATGAGGTTCTGTCTTGCCTGAGCAGTGTCGTTAGTGGAGGGTTGTCTCAGGCCCTTAAGAATGGTGTGAGTAAAGAGAACTGTGAGTAGCTGTAACGTCATGAGAAGCTCCTTGCAGGTGGACATCTCTGCATGGAAGTTTTAGGGCTTTGAACACCCCGTAACAGCCACAGCTTCTCTGGGCACCCTGTGCCAGGGCCTCCCCACCCTCACAGGGAGCAATTCCTTCCCAATATCCCATCTATCCCTGCCCTCTGGCAGTGGGAAGCCATTCCCCCTTGTGCTGGCACTCCAAGCCCTTGTCCAGAGTCTCTCTCCTGCTCTCCTGTGGCTCCTTCAGGCACCAGAAGGTCACAATTAGGTCATCCTGGAGCCTTCTCCAGGCTGAACAATCCCAATTCTCTGAGCCTTTCATCATAGGAGAGCTGCTCCATCCCTCTAAATCAATTTGGTGGCCTCCTCTGGGCCCACTCCAGAGTGGAAAGAGGCTTCTCTAATGAGAGCTGAATTGGCTAATTTCCAGACTAATCTTTCAAGAGCTTTGGGATTTGTTAGATACCTATGCAAGCTCTGGCAGAGGATAAATGTTTGAAATTAATCTGACCAAGTTTCAGCATTTGAATAATTTAATAGGATAAAAAGCAGGAGTTAAGTATACCCAAGTGTTGAGTTGGAACCTGAAGGTGAAATAGATGAATGGAGAATTATTTGGTGGAAAACCTGAAGTCATTAGTGCAGCACAGACCACAGACACAGCTGAGGGGTGACTTGGTGTGTGGTCTGGGAGCTGAGATAAGGCAATTCACAGACGTAAAAGGGTTGGGAAACTCTGGAGCCCTAAAGCAAGGAGTTCTGGTGCTTTGCTTCCTGACGTCTGCTCCAGGAGAGCTGTTGGGTCTTTGAACTCAGGCTGGCAGGTCAGGCCAAGCTGGTCTGCAAGTGCAGTGGGATTTTCTGCATCCCTGGCAGGAGCTGGAGTGCTGTGTAGCTCTTATCTAATAGTTTGAGACACTGATAATTGGGGTAGGAACCATTCTCACATTAGTACAGCTAATACTCAGAGCAGGAATTTTCTGTGGAAACTGCTGCAACTTGGTGCTGACAAAGCAAAGGAACATTTGGTTGTTAGCAGTGCTCCTGAACGGAGTTAGTACATTTTCATGGATTGGCTTCCTTTTCAAAACAAAACACAACCACTTGGAATGCTGTTAAAACAGCATCTTGTCCCAGCTGCAGATCAAAATTTCCTCTGAGTGTCTGTTTCCACTGTTGCTGTCACTTGAATGGCCTCTCTTCCCTCACATTTGAGGGTACAATGACACGGTACATTCCCTGGGAGCTGTTGCTGAAGTTGGTTCTGGGAAGATGATCAGAAAACTGATAGCTCCTCTGGAAAGTTCAGGAAATAGTTCTGAGCTTTCCACAAAAATGTTTTCATCCCATGTTTTGTTTGTTCTGATGTAACTGCCCAATATTTTACATCTGGCTTTCAAACCTCCTTCTTCTCTTCGTGTTTCAAATGCTCCAGCAACCACGTACTCACTTCCTTCACGGCGTTTGCCATCGCTGCAAAAAATGAATACTTAGAAAACTCTGGTGCTGAGGTCGATTCCAAATCCTGATTTGCTGTGTGCTTCTTGTATTGAGATTCGGGGCACGGACAGGAGCGACGCGCGGGAGCTGCACATCGCCTACCGGCACGGGGAGCACTACGACAGCGTCAGGAGGCTCAGCGACGACTCGGAAGCCCCGGCCTGTCTTCGGATGGAGGTTGGTTTTGGGGGAATGAGCTGGCTGTGGGTGACAGACAGAGCTGATGGATGCTGCCAGTTGATTTCTGTTCTCCTTCGGGATGTAGGGGAGAGCTGGGTCTCTGTGTCATGCTGGGAGAGCAACGCCCTGAGGTCGTTGTAGCTCATGCTGCCGGCTCTCCTGGGAGGGGCCCTGAAGGATTTCAGCCTCTGGGCTGGAAATGAATCCAAAGCTGATTCTGGGATGTGGGCTATGTGGGAGCAATCTCATCTAAATGACATAATCGTGCACCTCAAATGGAAAAACAAAGGGAAGGGAGGAAAGAGCTGGAAATGCAACAGCTGGATGCAGCTGTCCTTTTCATATCTCCCTTTTTGATGTTGAGGAGTAATTGTGCTGTGCGTGAGGTTCTCTGCACACAGCTGAGGTGTGGTATTGTATTAAAAAAAAATCCATTTAAAAGCTTGTTTATTGTGATTCATGATGCTGTAGTACACTGGAGTTTGTTCAGCGGTGCAGGAGATGCGGGAAACTCAGTGACGGTGGAAGTTACACAGTTTCCAAGATGTTTGACATGGGATGTTCCCAAGAAATGTGCAATTACTTTTATCAGGATGTCAGATTTTTCTCCATTGCCTGCTTGTGTGATCTGCTGGGCTTTGCTTTTCTTCAGATGCTTTGCAAGAACGATTCAAATAAAGCAGAGGAAGTGAAGCCCCAGAAGGGCAACTCTGAAGAGGAGACTGAAGTGGAGCTGGAAGATGCTGTACAAAAAGTGTGCAGTGCAACTGGGTGTTCAGTAGGTATCGAGGAGCCTTTCTGTGCTTAATGTCCAAACCTCCTTGATAGATGAAAGTAGTCCTGGGAAAAATTCTAAAAAACACTTGTCTTGGACAAATTTGAGTACCACAGCCATCAATCAGGGTGCATCTCATCCTAGAATCAACCCTTAAATGCAGGTGAAATGCCTACTTTCTGTGGAAGCCTAACAATTTTGGAAGGTTTGTCATGCAGCTCTCATAAAATTCACTTGGAAACAAATCCTGTAAGCTCTGAAATCCTTTGGGGGTATTGAAGATCCCAGATAACTGGATAATCTGTGACTCTTGGCTCTTGGCACTGTGCAGGTGCCTAGAACAGAAAGGGCCAAGAGGGAAAGTTATGCTGAAGCAGCATATTCCTTTTTCCTGATACCTTCAGGAATTTAAGGTTTTCCCCCTCAGCCTTTCAGAAGTGAAGCACAGACCAACTGAGTGATCATAAAAGCAGCAGCCGGTGGTGCAGGTGTTTTTAAGTGAATGTAGGTCAGAGATTTGAACTTCCTCAGTGTTCTCCTTCCCCTCTTGTGGACAGGACATTGATTTAGTGAGCCACGTTCTGGAAGTGGAGGACTACAACGTGGAATCTGCAATATTTGCCATCTTGCAAGTGAAGGAAGGGGAAGGAATAGGTGAGTGCACAGTTTGTCACCTGGGGCTTGGGGACAGAAACAGGGCAGGTTGGGTTTGTGTGCTGCCACCTCAGCCTTCTGTGCTCAGGAAGGTTTGTAGTGAGGGCAGCTTCAATCCAGCTTCCGAAAAACCCCAGGACTTCTGGGAGAAGGAATTGGCTGACAGCGCAGCAGCTCCTGGGTAGAGCGTGTCTGAGGAAAATCTCTGCTGTTGGTAGGTACGGAGGAGCAGCAGGAGCCTCCGGGCAGGGAGCAGAAATCCTGCAGCAGAACACTGTGGGAGGAGAACGGAAGTGGTTCAAGAATCTTTGGAAATCAGAGCTTGCATCAAGGTGGAACAGAAAACGACAAGGGACGGGCTGGATCCAGGGAAGAGAACCGAGCCAGCAGAAAGCCAAAGGTGTGTGAGGGGTTTGGCAGCAACGGGAGCACCCTTCAGTGGTTGGGGGATGCCCTAGCATTGCTTACTCAGCAGCTGTCTTCTCCTTTCAGTTAAAACCAGGTCTGCTCACTGCGTTTTGTCTCTGCCACAAACATTTCCTGGTGACATGTGGCACTCTTCCCAAAACAACTCGGAATAAAGTCCTGATAAATAGTTAGCAATATCCTCTGGCAGCTGCCTTGGTATCTGCTTGCCTCTGTTATTACTTTTCCCCAGCTGAGCAGAACACGTGTGGTTTGAACTTTGTGCTTCCATCCTTCCCTTTCAGGTAGCCAAGAAACAAAGGAAGGAGCAGCAGCGGCTGGAGAAGAAGAAGCGGCAGGAGGAGAGGCACCGGCAGAAGGTCCTGGCCACCAAGAGGGACAGTGCAGACAACAGGACAGAGACAGACCCGGCCAACCACGTCACCCTGGTGAAGGCCATGGCAGCCCTAAACATATGACTCAGTGCTCTGCTGAGAAAAGCAGATAAAACTGATGAAGACTAAATTCCCCCAGGAGAATTTCCAGGCACCCGTTGTTATCTTAAAATCCATCTCTGCCAGGATTTCCAAGCATGAGAGAACTTCCTCTTCCTTTGCTCTTCGTGCTCTCTCCAAGCACGAGAGAACTTCCTCGTGGGGAGGACAATTGCTCATTGATTCTGCATCAGCCTGTGGTGAGAAGAGTTGTTTGAACTTAACAGGAGGTAGAGACCTGGGTCTATAATCTTGGAGTTAGATGAAGGTGAGAACCTTTTCTTCACACAACAGTGTCAGATTTGTTTTGACATCTCTTGATGTGCCTGGATTTTTTTGTTTGGTTTATTTTTAATTTTTATTTGGTTATGCTTGGAAGAGCTTTATTTTACCTTGCTGTCAGGGAAAGCTTAACGAATCTCAACTCAGGAATATCCCTGGTGGGTATTTTTCTATTTAAATTCAAATAAAGTAAGGGAACAGAGTCCCAGAATCCTTTCCAAAGCAAAGTGTGTCAGCCAGCACTGTCTCAAACATGACATTCCTCTTTTCTTTGCCATGCAGGAGCGCAGTGACAAGTTTTAATCTCACTAGAACTGCTGGCTTTGCACTGGGCTGGTTCAGAAGTGATTAATACATGGAGGGAGATTGGGATTGCTGCATCCATGAGGTTTGGGATCAGCTCCTTTAGGCTGAGACCTGTAGGGGAAAAAAGCCCACCCAAAACAACGATCCCAGTGGACTCATGAGACTGCAGAGCTGATTCACCCGATCTGGTAAAATGTGACAGGAGCAGGCATGAGATTCCTGGTGAGTTTTGTTACTTGGGCACCTGGAATCTTGTCCCCTTTGCCACGTTCCAGAGGTTTTGGGTTGCTCCAGGGCTTTAGTCCAGGCCAGGAGCTTGATAGGTGTTGGTCTCCAAATGAAATCAGTATAGCCAAAGGACCAGGAGTCCTGGGAACGAGCTTCCAAGCAGCAGTGATCCCTGGGAAACCTGCCTATTTCACCTCATAAATCAAGCTTTTTTCCAGGGTAGGATTTTTTTTTCATCTTAAATGCCATTTTGGTGAGGTCACCAAGTAGGATGTACAGCTTGACTCCTGGGATGTTTTCCACTGTAGGGCTGAGAATTTGGATGGAGGTGAAAGGACTGTGGGACTCAGCCTTTGATTTATGGCTCACGGTGTTTCAGCTCCACTCAGGTTTTTGGGCTTGTAACAAGCACTAAGCTTGAAGAAAGCACATGTGCACTTACACACAGGAGGCACCTCATCAGCCAGGGCAGGGGTGAAAGGGATCTTTTAAAAGTAAGGGGTGTTGCATTTGAAAAATTTCTGTCTGTGCTTTGAAGTTTATGAATCAGCATGCAAAAAGAAATGGTTTTTTTTTTACTGAACTGCCAAGAACTGAGCTGGTACTTGGAGTGCTCTGCTGCTGTTACTTGAAGACTAAAAAGAAAGGAGCTCTCCTGGAAGAACTGGTGGTGTAGGAATTGCTGTTTCTCCAAGACAATCGTTTTTGCAGTAGTGGACAGAGAGGTGAGTCACAGCTTAGTGGGGAGAAAGTGCAACTTCCTTCAGGGGGTGATGAGCTGGGACAGCAGGTTTGGCAAGGCAGTGCAGGTGAATGTGTCACCTGTGTCCTGGCCTGTCCTGTATTTTGGCCTGAAAGGCAGGTGTGTTCTGCAGGTTTGAAGAGATAAGAATTTGAAGTTGTGTACTGTGAATGAGAGGTTTGACGTTAATGAATTGGGTTTTTGTCTTCTGGAGCCAGGGCTGATAAGAGATTTGTTGTCACCTGGAGCCTGAGAGCTGTGAAGGGAGTTGTCTTGGAAGCTCAGGAGGGAACTCCAACCTCACCCCAGCATGTCCAGGATGAAAGGGGGGGTCTGCAACAGCAGCACAAACAGCAGAGGGAGAGACTGGCCAGCAGCTCGTGGCCTCTGATACCTGGCACCAAATCTGGGGCTGAAAATGCTTTAATTTCCAAGTGTAATAGGATTAAAATAAACTCTTGATATGCTGGGCTCATAAATTTTGACAAACCACTCAAATTCCCTTTATCTTGCCAAGAAAGCTTTGTGCCTGCACAGCCATTCTGTATCCAAAGATGTTAAAACTGATTTTGTCTGTTTCAGGTTTTTCCTGTTGAAATTTCCACCTCCCCAGTGTATATATTTTTTTTTCCTAAGGAATCTTTGTGCAACATTCTTCACAGAATTCAATTTCTGTAGTGAATTTGCTTTGTAACCAGGTTGTGGATTTCCCTGGGAGGAGGAAGGGAGATGAGAAACAAGAGCAGAACAACACCATGATTCATAGTGTGTGTTTACTCCTTGGTGGAGCTGAGTGCTCTGTAATCCACGGATGGACAATAAGCACTGGGTATTCCCTTGGGATTCGAGGAGGATGACTGTTTGTTATGAGCTGCTGGCTGACAAATTTGAGGGTGATTTGGCTATTGCTGCAGCAGGGTCACTGTGGGCCTCTCAAGGGTGAATATGCAGCAGGAGGGTGTAGAAAGCCACTTTCCCTGCATCCTATCTCCCACCATCGTCTTGCCTGGGCTTATTTCCCCAAATCCTGCCCCTGCAGATCAGGAGTTCAGTTGAACTGGAAGTTTTAAGCATTTAGGCAGGTTCTGGCTGCCCTCCATAAGCACATCTGTGTATGGGAAGGGTTTTCTGCCCGTGCTGCTCTGTGTCTCCTGTCCCTTGTTCCCACTTGTTCCTTGTTCCCACTTGGGAGCTGCCTTCTGGTTTATCTCACAGCTTTGCCACATCACCCGTGGTCTCCATGGCCACCGAGCTTTGGGAACTGCAGACAGGGAGGGAAATCGGGCCTGAAGAACAATCCATAATCCAGTGTTGGATGAAAGGAGGATGGTTTGTGCTGGTGTTGAGCTGTGGGGTGGTTCCTTGGAGCTTCCTGGGTGCAGGCACCAGCCTTAGAGGACAGCATTGGCTCTGTCTCAGCTTCTAGAATCCCTTAGTGGCTGTAGAAAATGAGAAGAAACGAGTGGTTTGCAGTTACAAAACCAGCACATTTACTGTAGGAACGTGAGGTGGGGGTGTTGCTTGTAATGAAACACTTAGCAGAGTCAGGCAGGAGCCCTCAGCACTGAGGTGGAACTCAAAGAAATTACTCTTGAAATTCCTTTATTTTAGGCAGAGTGCATCTCCAGAGGCAGCATTACAGCTGGAGGTGCCTCCATCGAGGCCCAGGGCTATGGTACAGCCAGTCCTGGCTCGTTAGGGGTAATTAGGGCTGATGTGGGGTCATGTGCAGCTGTGGTGTGGGACGAGGTGGCTGCAGGGAGCTGCAGCCTGAGGAGATGTCTGCCTGCAAGAAAGAGGCACCCAAACCTCTGAGACCCCTCCACTGGACTCCCCCATGCCTTCAGCGAGTATTAATTGCTTAAACAGTCATTAGGAGTGGGATGGGGCTGGATTGAGGCTGAGCTCCTGGAGGGAGCCTGCTTTGGGGTTGGGGTGCAGCAGCCACTTGCTGTTTCTGTGGTCATTTTTTTTTCTCTGGAGCTCTTAAGACATTGTGGTTGGCTGCTAAAATGTCGCTTCTGGTCATTTTTAAAGAAAACCTGTGTGCAGGAAGGAGTATTTTCTTCAAAAAAATCAGCCCTCAAGCTCCATGCTGTTACCTACCCCTTCCACCACTGATTCCCAAAACACAGCACTGGTCACAATTTACAAATTTCTTTTTAAAATAGATCTTTATTTGCAGGGTCTGCCTCATTTTTATGAGTTGTTTAACCACGGGGAGCAGGTTTTCCCTGTGCCAAGGCTCTGGGGAAAGGTGCTGGACACCTTTTTAGTGCCACAGGGCTGCACCGTGTCCTGCCTGGCCACGGGAAAGGCAGAACCCCCCAATTCCGATGGTTTCTGTCAGGTTTGGAGCCCCAGCCTGGCAGGTGTGTTCAGCAGGAGGGGGTTGGGCCCTTGCACTTGGACTGGGGGTAATTGTCGTAGGATTTGCGGTAGGTCTTGGCTGCCCTCTGGAAGCACTCCACCGCCTTCTTGTCGCATGCACAGGCCTTTTTTTGGCAGGAATTCCCAGCTCCTGGAAGAAAATTAGGGGGGATGGAGGCAGGAGAAGGCTGTGAGGGTCAGGGGGAGTTTTTTGGACCATCCCCACTGTTGAGTTTGGGGTGTCCCAGGTGATCTCCCTTCTGGGGTGTGGAGCTACCTGGCCCTGGAGGGAACGCTTAATTCACTTTCTCTCTGATGTGTCTGTGGGTATTTTCCTGGGTCACTGGGATGTGCTTTGCTTTGGTCCATGGAACAATGAGTTTGCTCTGGGGGAATCGAGGCAGCTGTGCCCGGCCCCCATCCAGGCTGGGAGGGTCACCTCAAACCCTCCCTATTTGACCTCTCAGGAAGGACAAGGCCCCTCCTCAGGGAAGTCTCCAAGCTCTGAACTTCACCATAATCCAGCAAATATTTATTTGCCTTATTCCTGGCACTTTTCCTGTATTTCCACCCACTTCACTGCATGTGGTTTCCAGGCCAGGATGGTCTAAAGGGGATCTTGGAAGCCAAGCTCCCCGAGAGCGTGGGTGACTGTGCCTCCCTGCTCAGAGCTCTGCCCCCACCCCGCTCTTACCGCAGGTTATTTGGTTTCTTCGGAAGGAGTATTTGTAGGTGACCGTTTTGGGGTTGCAGTGGGAGGAAACCAATTTCTTGTAGCAGCAGTCGTGGGCGTGGCAGCACCTGGGGGCACGAGAGCCGTGGTCATGGCAGGGGACAGTTGGGACAATGCAATAGAACATCAGGGACGTGCATCTTTGCTGCTTCTAAAGAGGCTTTAAGGACAAGCAGCAATTTTCTCCTCCCTATTTCCATTCCCAGGAGCTGTACCTGGTGGTGAGGAGGCCTGGGGGCACCTGCTCTGCCTTCACCAGGCCCTTACCTGTCAGTGGCATCCAGGGGCTGTTTGGATCCCCCCCAGCCACAGTAGCAGCCGTATCTGTTGTAGGCCAGTGGCAATTTCCCGGTCTTTTGCTTAATCATCAATCCAAACTGGACCAAGTTGCAGCTGGCAAGGGCAAGTCCTAGGACTGGAGATGAGGGGTTAAGAGCACCGGGAAAAGCAACCTCCCATCCCACCTTTCCACAGCAGAAATGAGCATTTCACCCTCCCCATCTGTCTGTGCACAGGACCTGGGAGCTCTCCCGGGGTGGAAGTTGGCAGGGGATACTCACAGAAGAGGAGCAGGGAGAGGAGCTTCATTCTGGTGGTGGCAGCTCCAGAGTTTGGTGAGCCCAAGGTGCCACCAGTCACACCTTTTATGGCTGTGCATCCTCAGTGGGGCCCCTCCTCTGGAGAGCCCTAAGTGGGCAAATATTGACAATCCTCCCCATACCGGTCCTGCTGCTGTGCAGGTCTGCTGGCATTGCTGGAGGCCCCGGCTGTGGGATGCCTTACATGCTGGAGCTCTTGGCAGGGAGGTTTTGGCTATGTGGGGCAGCCTGGGGTCGAGTCTGTGTGTGGCTCTGGGTGTCTCAGCATTCCCAGAGCTTCCCTGAGCAAAAGGGGAGAACTTGAGGGAGAACAAGAACCACTTAGAGCAAGGTGTCCCTTCCCGTGGCAGGGGGTGGAGTGAGACTGTCTGAGGAGTCTGTGATTCCATGATCCCCTTTCTTCCTGGATGAGAGTTTTTTGATGTCTTGGCTAGAAAACACCTTTCTGTGTCTTACTGTTTCCATCCTGACTTACCTGGGCAGGCAGAAAATGCAGCCAGTGCAAAGCATCCTCCACTCCCGACTTACTAGAGTGGGTGAGATGCAGCTTGGGGAGTGGAGGAAGATCCCATGGTCCCCAGAATGGCTGCGGCCAGAGAAAACCCCACTATCAAGAAAACCACCATATGTGGCCTCTGCTCAGCTCTTTCTCAGTGCCCAGATGTCCCCTGCATGTGGGGATGCTCCATCCCTCTCCCCATATGTGCTGGGCACTGAGTTTTGCTCTCAAAAACCTGGTGGCATGAGGTGTGTGGTTCACCTTTATTTAGAAGCAAAATAAGGCAAGTGGCAGGGAAGAAAAAATGCACGTCATTTGCTTGGGGAGAATCTCAAATTGGTGGTACTGAACAACAATCTAGCAGGTTCCTTCTGGCAGAGATTGCAGGTGCTCTGTGCTGCTTTTTGGGGAACCCCAGCACGGGCAGGCACTGAGGCAGGGGAGGAAATCCCCCTGGGGCTGGTAGGGAAACTGAGGCAGGGAACAAGGATGGGACTTTGGTGGCAATCAGAGAGATGCTGAGAAAAGGGAACTCGGCTCAGCAAAATCTCTTTCCTCCCTCTGGCATGGGCCCTTTGCCTCATCAGCTCTCTGGGCTAATTTAAGTAGTCCCCTGGGATGGTGTTGAGTTCATTGGCTAAACCAGGATTTGCCATAATTCAGGATTTTCCAAGTCCACAGCCAGTTCTATTGCAGGGGAATAAGGGATATTCTTGTGCACCAAACTGGCTGAGCTCCATGGCAGCCCCTCTACCTGTGGCAGGTTTGCAGGATCCCTTCTCCAGATGGGAAATAAGCCCTCCCCAAGCCAAATGCCTCCTGGGGAGATGTGGATTTTGTTTCATACTATGCAAACCACAACTTTTGCAGCCCAGCTGATTGCAGTGCTCTGAAGGGGTGCAGTATCTGAGCCAAAACATCAGCACTTGGAGCTCTGTGTCCATGGATTTGTACAGCGGGATGTCCAAGCGAGAAAATTCATGGATGGTTAAAATTCACCCAGAATTTACAAAGGGAGAGTGTGATTCGGTTAATCCTGGCCTGCAATCTGTCTGGGATATCCTCTCAGCGAGGATTTGATCCTTGATTTATGCCCTGCAAACATCAGCTGCTGGGCAAAGAGCTCCTTCCTCATCTCCCCCAGGATCCCACACGGCTGGAGGAGGAGGAGGGTGGTAGGGCCTGATCTCTGGCTGACAGCTGGCAGAAGATTGCTGATTTAAGGGCTGTTTCCTGGTGCCCTTGATTTTAGCTGTGGGGCAGTCCAGGGTGGGAATTCCAGCTGGGCATCAGCCGCTGGGGAAATAGCGTTTTGTTGCTGTTTCTGTGGCTTTATTTCATTGCTGAGCCCCCCGAGGGGGGTTTGGAGCACAGAGACCTGCTGGGGTCAACACCCCAGGGCACAAAACCTGGGGATGCAGGAGGGGGGGAAGCAGCCACTGCCTGAACGGCCTTTTCCTAAGGGATGTGCTATGGGCTGTTTCAGAATTGGGCCAAAACATTCTTTTCTGGTGAGAACTCTGTTTTGTTCATCACCGGGTGTGAGGCAAGCTCCCGGCCACCCTGTCACTGCGGAGATTTAGGGGATCACAGAACATCCCGAGCTGGAAGAGACCCACAAGGATCATGGAAGTCCAAGCCCGGCCCTCCCACGCCATCGCGCCTGCCCCCAGCCCTTTCACCAGCCTCCATTTGTCCGTCTCTCAGAAAAAAACAGGAAATTTTCAGAGCCTGAGGGTTTAGAGCTAAGTCGGGGCAGTTCAGGGATGAGTCGTGTCACCTCTCGGGTGTCATTTTTGCTGGTACTTCAACAGGAAACCCGTCTGAGAGGTGAGGGCTGCTCGCTGGGCTCAGCTGAGTCACGGCACGCCGGGAACCGGTGCTTTGGGCTCTCTGGTTTTATTTTGGAGCAACAGGAGGGAATTTGCTGTGAAGCAGGAAGCGGAGGGAGCGGACAGGCAGCCGAGGGGAGACGCTTCCCATCCCGGCCCTCACCGGGACGAGGGGCAGGTGTCCGCCCCTGCCTTGTTTTGCTGTGCTGGAACACGACGTCAGCGCTGCTCCCCGGAGCTTCACCGGAGGGTTGCTGTCCTCGCCTCGAAGCCAAAAAGCCCCGAGGAGGAGACTCGCCAGGGCTGGGAAGCGCTGCCGGCGCCGTCCCTTCGCGGCTCAGCCCCGAGGTGGTTTAGCGAGGGGAGGCTTTGCCTCAGCAGCGCCCGGCCCGTCCCCGGCACTTGGCGCGGCGGCGGAGCTGAGCCCGGCGGAGCTGAGCCCGGCGGAGCTGAGCCCGGCACAGCCGCGCCGCCCGCTCGCACCTGCAGGCGCCGCGCTGGCACCACGTCCCCGACCCTGCGGGCACCGACAGCGCGCCTGAGACCTGCCCCGAGCAGCCCGGCGGCGGCCCCGGGAAAGGGGCCGCGACAGAGGGGATGGGCTGGAAAGGGGCATCCCGAGCCGCGGGGGGAGCACTCACTGCAGCTGGGGAGCCCCGGCCGGGCCGCAGAGAGGGGCTGCACGGGTCCCACGCGGCACCGCCGCGCTGCCAGCCTGGCATAGCAGCAGGCTCGGAGCAGGCAGCACCTGCGGGAGGAGGAGAGCCTGCACTCGTCGGGAATGTGGCGGGCACCGGCCGCTTCTGCCCCACCTGGCACGGGCTCTGCGAGCCGCCAGCTCTGCGTCCTCCGGCTCTGGATCGCCCCGAAGCTGCTCTTTCCAGCCCGTTCCCACGCCAAGCCTCTGCTTCCCCGTGCAATCCCTGCCCAGCGTCCCGGCTTCGGGACCGTCCCTCTCCGCTGGTGCCATCCCACGGACCAGGCAGTCGGCACTGGCACCACCCTACTGACTCCGGGATGGAATTAGGGGTGACCACTGCCTCACTTTCCCTACTTCCCGAAAACCTGATTCCTTCCTGCTGCTGCCAAGCACCTGGTCTGCATTTTGCAAAGCTTCAGGGGGGACTGCAGAGCCCCGCGGTTATCCCGGCACCAGCGTTAGCCCTCCGGGGCAGCGTTGCCTGTACCGGTCCACTGAAGCCCTCGAGGTGCCCCATCCCGAGTAGCATCCATGGGCAGTCAGGTTTCCTACGGTGCTTCCCTCGAGTCCCGGTGTGAACGTGCGTGGGTGCTTCCCGCGAGCTGTGAACACACCTAGAGTGACCGGAAAAGGTGATTTTTTTTGTAAGTTATATGCAGAAATGAGGCCTGGGGAACTGCGGAGGGAAGGAGGCTTTGCTGGGAGTCTCCCTGAGGAGTGCACAGGAGTTTGGGTATGAGCCTGGCTCCCGTCTGTGGGTCGGGGATGCACTTACTGCAGGCAAACAGCATCGTCAGCGCCAGCAGGACCTTCATCTTCCTCTCACCTGCGCCTGGGAGGAGAAACAGGGGACAGGCTCAGCCGGGCAGTGTGGCCAGTTTGACAGGAACTGCCGTGAGAAGCTTCCTCTGAAATGGGATCAACCCCCAAAACTGGGAGGGAGGAAAGCAACTGTGCCCCCTCACATCTGTGTTGCTGCCTCTTGACCGAGAGCAGGTGGTTTCTGAAGCTGCCCCCCGACCCGAGCGTGCCCCACCTCCCGTCCCACCGCTCCCGCATTTCTCACCTCCTGTCCCAGCGCTTTTGGCACCCAGTGCCCTTCTCCCCCCGCGGTGCAGCCTCCCAGCTGTGCTTTCATCGGGAAGCGATTACACTTTTCCTGCAGGCACGGGCCGTTCCCGCTGCCTCCTCCCGACATTCCCCCCGTTATTTTTCTTTCCACAGCAGCGGGGGGAGTTGCTCACCAGGGACCGTCCTCGCTGTCAGTCTGTCCTCCCGGGGAGAGCCTGCCCTCCGTGCCCAGCCCGCGAGCTCCAGCTGGAAGCTCCAAAATGCCTCGTCTGTCCCAAACCCACGGAATGCTACGCCCCTTCCCCCCCCTTTCCAGCCCCTTCTCCCCGTGGGCTGCAGCCTCGAGTGACGCAGGGGCCGAGACGGAGTTCTTGGGAAGTTTTGGGAAGACGTTGATTATTTACAGGGATTTCTCTCCCTGCCCAGCAGCAGCTCTCAGAGGAGCGGGGATGTTGAACAAGAACATTGTTTATTTCCGCGTTGATTTAATTTACAGCAGCTCTGGGGTGGGCAGCACAGGCAGGGATGAAGGGCGAGCCCGGCGCCGACCCGCGCGTGCTCCGGCCCCGCATCCCAGCTCCCATCAGCAGCAGTTCTCCTTGGGGAAGAACTGGTAGAGTTGGTTGTAGCTCCTGACGTTTCTTCTCAGGCACAGAGCCAGCTTGCGGTCGCACTTACAGGACCAGAAGGAGCACTGGCCGTCCTTCCCTGTGGGACGAGGGGAGCCCAGGGTCAGCCCCGGCTTTGGGGGGGGGGTGTGGCACCCCCTTTTCCAGGGCCCTACTCACCGCAGGTGAGCTTTCTACCGTTCCAGCTGTAGTGGTACAGCTGTGTCGCGGCATCGCACTGGTAGTTCAGGAGGTTTTGATAGCAGGCATGGTGCACCTGGCAGCATCTGCACGGGAGATTGAAGCTTTAGGGGATGGAATTTTCTCCCCCGAGCCCCACAAACTTAAAAATATTCAAGAATGTGTCCGGGCAGGGGGCTTTTAAGTGGATTCTCACCTGTCTGTGGCATCCTTGGGCTGCCCCCTGGCCCCCAGGCCACAGTGGCAACCGTAGGCGGCATAATTCAGAAGAGCGTTTTTCCCTGTCGCCTCCGTGACCATCTGGTACAGTTCCAAGAGGCTCCCGTGGGCTGGGGACAAGCCTGGAGGGGGGAAATCAGGGCGATCACGCTGAGTCCCTGCCCCCCAGCAGCAGCTCCCTCTCTCCAGCCCCCAAATCGGCACCAGGGTGGTGATGTCTTAGAAATCATAATGCAATGGAGAGGAAATTTGTTCCCAGCTTGGTGCAGGAGAGTTCTTGCTTGTCTGGGAGAGCTGATGGTGGGGAAAGGTGAAGAAATCACCAGCCTGGTCCATGGATGTAACTGCACAGAGAGCCTTGGGACTGAGAGAGGACACTTACCCCAAACAAACAGCACAGCGAGGCCGAGGAGAGAGTTCATCCTTCGGACAGCTCTGGGGGAGGAAACCAAACCATTCCCTGTGATACCAACCACCTTCTTCTTTCTTTCCCTCCTCATTCAGGAGCAGAGATGCTCCCTCTCTCCAGGGACTAGGAGAGATGAGTGGGGTAGGGATGCCCCCATTGTTTCAGCACAAAGCGTCAGGGATGGGAAGTGATGGGAATCAGATGGTGGAGCAGTGGGAAAAAGCAAAAATCAGGGGAAAGGCAGAAAAATTGGAGGAGTGATCAGCCCTTGAGTGCTGCACCCACTGCTCTTCTTCTGGGCTGGCGTCTCAGGCAGCATCTCCTTCAATCCTGCTTCCCCAGCATGGCACTCACTCCCTGCTTGCAGGGCAGCTTCTGCTTAGAGGAGGAAAAGAAGCAAAAGCAATCCTCCATCCAGTCCTCCATCCCCACTTACCTTGGGAAAGCCATGCTGGCTTGCAGTGCCCTGCAGCCAACTGGGCTTGCTTTATATGGTTTGCTCCCATCTGCCTGGAACTCCTTTGACCCTAATCTTGCTGACTGGGCTTTCCTGCGAAGGAGAAGGTGCCATCCTTCCCCTTCTGAGGAATGTCAGAAATCCCCCAAAGCCCTGGCTCTGTAGCCCACGTGCAGGGTGGGTGCTGGGTGGGATGAGGTCGAAAAGCAGCGTCACTTCCAGCCCAAGGAGGAAGCAAACACCCTCTGCCTCGGTCAGAGATGCCCAAGGGCCTTCTCCTCTGCCCTTCCCAGCAGCCAGGAGCCGCATCAGGGGGGAAAAGAACAGCCCTGGTTCAGGCTGGGCATGGACGCAGCAGGTTTGGGGCTTTCAAGGGGTGTAAGGTGGTTCAGGGAGATTTATCAGTTCTCTGGGAAAAGTCTATGGGCAACACTGAAAGCATCTCTATACAGGCAGTTCCCAGAGACACCCTCGCTCACCGTGAAAAACCAGAGAAGCAAAATGAATGTTCTGAGGTGTGAAAGTGCAGCTTCCCTTTATTTCGCTCCTTGTGGTTTTCCTGCCTTTGCATTACACCCTTCAGCAGAAACCATTCAGTCAGCAACTGCCCTCCTAAATTAGAATTTGCCTAATCTAAGTGGGCAAGGCTTTGAAATCTTCCTTCCTCGGTGGATGATTATTCTTTAACCCTTATGTCCAAGAGTCATGGAATCGCAGACTGCTTTGGTTTAGGAGGGATGTTAAGGAAGGGAGATGATCTGTCTGTGAATTTTGTCTTACGTGTTGGAAATATAGTTTTTAGTTGTCCTCCACTGACAAAGTTTTCAGCCAAGCCCTGATTCCAGCTCTGCTTTGTCTCTGGTGTCACGAGTGATGCTCCCTGGCTGGCACGTGCCTTGTGCTTATCTGAATTGCCCACAGCCCGTTAATGCTCCTCAGGCTAATTACTGCCTCATTCATCATTTGCAATCAGTTTATGTACTCACGCTGTTTTCCCACTTGTTTGTATAAGAAAATGTGTTTCTATGAAATGCTGTGTATGGAACGGTTTCTAGCAGGAAATAGATATAAAAGAGCAGTTCTGTCGTTCCGAATAAAACCCTCATGTGCCAGAGGCCAAACATCCCAGAAGATACTGGGGATATTCCTGTGAGCTTCTCCCTGTGCTGAGCTGTGCTTCAGGTTGTCCTGACTCTGGACCAGAGGAACATAAAAATAATACACAGCTTAAAAATCACCGTGATGTGAATTTCCTCATATTCCTGGGACTGTTCTGTTTTGTTAGTGTTCCTCACAAAGCTGTTTGGATGTGCCTTCCAAGTTAGGAATTAGAAATTCATAGAATCCCAGAATCCCAGACTGGTTTGGGCTGGGAGGGACCTTAAAGCTCATCCAGTGCCACTCCTGCCGCAGGGACACCTTCCACTGTCCCAGGCTGCTCCAAGCCCTGTCCAACCTGGCCTTGGACACTGCCAGGGATCCAGGGGCAGCCACAGCTTCTCTGAGCACCCTGTTCCCCAAACTTAGTGCTCCACATTGGGATAGGTGTGTGAATTACAGCCTTGTGGGGACCATGGAAGTATTGGGGTGTCAGGCAGATGGTGTGGCTGAGGTGTGGGACACAGAAGTGCTCCCCAAACTCGGCGGCCACTGTTGCAGTGCCTCAATCTCAGCAGCCCTTACAGGAAAACACCACGGAGAACCAGTTTGCATCCCTTTTATTGTATGTGTTTATTATCTTTGCTGGGAAACGAAATCAAGAGAGGAGGAAGGGACAAAAAAGAGGAAGCTTGTGTGTCTTTCCAGGAACTGGTGGGTCTCCATCCATGCTGTGTGTGCCCTTCTCACCCTGAGCAGCATCTCGCAGGGAGCCTCGGGGGCTCTGCCTTTTCTCAGCCCCCAGCCCAGGCCTTTCTTGCTGGGGTAAAAACCAGCCAAAATCTGGAACTCTGTGTGCAGATTCCCCTCCTCAGCACTGCAGCTTGCCTCCTTGGCATTTGAGCTTGAAGTAGAAGCGGTAGGAATTGTTGTAGGACGGCAGGGTGCTGGCGAAGCACGAGGCCACCGCGGTGTCGCACAGGCAGGTCTCTCTCTCGCACCAGCTCTGCTCGTCACCTGCGGGGGGAACGCGGTGGCTTTCCCGGCCGGAGCCATCGGGGGAAGGGGACAGATCAGCGTGTCCCGGTGCTTGCCCTCCGCAACCCGCCCACATCCTCAGCCCATTTAATTCTCCCAGCCGGCCGGGAATGGGGCTGGATTCATGCAGGGGATGCTCTCCTGGGTGCCCTGCTCCAGGGATGGGGTGTCTCGGGGAGCACTGCTGCTCCCCACTCCCCGCTCAGTACTCACTGCAGGTGATGTGCCCGTCGGTGGAGGAGAAGCTGTACGGGGTGATCAGGGGGCTGCACCTGCCCTCCCTCAGCCTCCTGTAGCAGCAGTCGTGGGCTTGGCAGCACCTGCGGGGACCCCACGTCAAACCGCGGCCCCCAAACCCTCCCTCGCCACATCTGGAGGGCAGAGGAAGGTCCAGCCTCAAATTTAGGGGGACCAGGAGGAGGACGAGGCGGCAAGGCAGCAGTGGGACTTGGCGGGGGAGCGGTGCAAACCCCACCCAGGGCTGGGAGGCCGCCCAGTGAGGGGCTTTTAGGGACCCCGGGCTGGGAGCGGTGACGCCGCTCTGGGTACTCACCGGTCAGTGGGATCCACGGGGGTCCCGGTGCCCCCGATGCCGCAGAAACAGCCGTACCAGCTGTAGGACAGCAGGGCGCTCTTCCCCGTGGCCGCCCTGATCATCCGCTCCAGCTCCAGGACGCTGGTGCCAGCCGGGAGCAGCCCTGCGGGGGCACAGGATGGGCTCGTGCCGGAGCGGAGCGGGGAGCCCGGTGGCATTCCCTGCACCTCGCACCGGCAGGGGCATTAAACTCATCTGGCATTGCTGGAAACGTGCACTTTCAGGGTTTGAACTACGAGAAGCTTTATCCCCCTCCTCCTCCAGAATTATGGAATCATGGTTTGGGCTGGAAGGAGCCTCAAAGCCCCTCTTGTTCCACCCCCTGCCATGGGCAGGGACATCTTCCACTATCCCAGGCTGCTCCAAGCCCCGTCCAACCTGGCCTCGGACACTGCCAGGATTGGGGCAGCCACAGCTGCTCTGGGCACCCTGTGCCAGGGCCATCCTCACAGGGAGGATGGCTTTTACAGGCTGGCTTTTACAGCCTCTGGATTTGGTCTGGCACCCTCTGGACTGGCTCTGCCGTGCTGCAAACTGCAATCCCCCATCACCAGGATCAGCCATGGGCTTGGCACAGGCGGGAAAGGTGACAACAGGCTCCAGGGCCTCCCAAAATACATACAGATCTCAGCATCCCAAAGCCTCCCCGTCACAAAGCCCTCCAGGACTGCAGCAGTTCTACACAAAGCGCTAGGGAGAAACTGCCAGATTTAAGAAAACCTGAATTGTTCACAAAGACTCGGGGCTTGTATGTGGATCCTGGCCTGGCCAGGGACAGCAGGGCACTTACCACAAGCCAGGAGCACGGCAAGGAGGAGATTCCTCATCCTGGGGCTGCCCTGGAGAGGGAACAACAAGGACAGGCGATGAACTGGAGGCAGGACAGAAGCTCCTCCAGTGCCAGCAGGGACATGGACCCAGCTGGGCACACCTGGGCAGTGCCTCAGGTGACAGTTGTGTCACTGTGGATACACAGCGTTGTAAAGCATCACCGAGTGAACCCCGACGGTTCTTTATCTCAGTTTTGGGATGCCTGGCAGGGATGTGATGGCTCAGCCTGGGGCTGGTGGAGCAGCTCAGGACCTGCAGCCCTCCCCCCTTGCCCTGAGCTGCCTACTGAGCACCAGGGCAGTGAAATCCCCTCTCCTTACCCCACCCGGACCTGCAGCTCCAATGCCGCAGGCTCAGCGGGGTGGGTTTATATCTCTGCGAGGCCCACCCCCTCCTCTGTCTCTGCTGACGGCATGGGTCACCCTGAGCTGGGCTTGCCTGGAACAGGGAACAGATTTCCATCTTTCTCTTGCCCAAAACCCCTGAGTTTTTCCACAGCAGTGAGCACCAACACTCCCTCCATCATCTCGCTCATCCCTGGGCACAAGGCCGTCTCCATCCCTGTGTGAGGCCAGTCAAGGCCTTGGCCATGCTTTTGAAATCCATGGGATTTGGTGGCTGAAGAGATGGGATAAAAGTGATTTACACCCAAGATGGCACCTCAGAGGCCGTTCAATCCTTGTTCTAGCTGTAAAGGCAGCACTTTGGGCTCAGTGTTACCTCGGTTTTGCCAACTCACCCCCTGAAGCCTCAAAGATGGTTTCTCTTGGCTCCTTCCTTTCAACTGCCCCCCCAAATCCATGGCTGCATCCAAATCCGGCCTTGCTGAATTGCAAGGGAGAGCAGCGAACACCAGGAGTGCAATCCCTGGGTCTGCGGTTTTCCTGTCCTGCCCTCAGGTTTTCCTGTCTGCCCAGGGGGCAAGGGGTTTGTGAAATTAAACCACCAGCAGCAAAGGCTGGAAAAGCCATGGAAACGCGACTTGGAATGCTTTGGGAATACAGTTTATTTAATTACCATAACCCAAACACGACACAGAGACACAGGAGAGGCAGAAAACCAGAGGAGATAAGGAACAAAAGCTGCTGTTTTCCCTCAAAACCCTGGGGCCAAGAGCAAACACAGACACAAACGCAGGTATCAGACGATATGCAGGGCCCCACCCTCAGGGATTACCATGCTCCTGGGCAGGGGAATTCGGGTTGGGAGTTGTGAAGAAATGACTGACAGGTATGGAGTCAAGAAGAGAAACCTTTGTTGAAATTCCCAAGAGCCACCAAAGCTGACATGGAAGGGACGTCACCTCTCAGCTGCCCTCCAAGGTGGCAGAGCTGTCTGTCCCTGGGTTTCCCTTCCCTCTAACCTTTTATTTCCTGCTGCAAGTGGAATAAAACCCCATCCAAGCCTGTTAAGGATGGGCAGCAACATCTCACCTGCCTCCCCACTCACCATCTGCACAAGAGAACCACTCCAAAATGCCACAATGACAACCCCAACCCCCTGCTTTCCCCACCTGACTTTTAAAACCAGGGCATCCCTCATAATCAATTAATCAATCCCTTTCCCACCTCTTCCACAGAAAACTTCCATTGCAGAAGGTTTTCACACTGTGGTAGTCATCATCTGTGCTGCTCCTGCTTTGGCATTGCAGGCCCTTGGATTTGGGGGGGAAATCTGGGGTTTTGCTGTAGAGTTTGGATAAATCTGTGTGAAAAGCATTGTCCAGAGATGTAAATGGAGAGCAGAGGGCTGGGATCAGATGAATTTGGGATCCACACATGGTTTTAACCGAATCCCCTCATTTTAGGCCTTCCCTCTCTGTGGAGGATCTCAGGGGAGCACCTACACAAAGCTAAACCCTGTCTTTAACTAACCCACAAACTCGAGGGCTTGAAAACCACCTGTGGAAGTTATTATGCCATTGGAAATGTGGAACTTTTCAGCCTTCCTATGGAGCAAGCAGAGCCAGGTATCACCCACCCATCTGTTTGTTCAGGGCCCTATTGAGGTGTAAATACCCCGTGTGCTTTGATCTGCAACGCGCCTGTGTTCCCAGCAGCATTGCTACACATCCTGGCCTGGGCTGAGCTGATAGGAAACTATTTCCCTACTTATTTTATTTATTTTTCGTGCTCAGGTTTGCCTTGATCCTCCCGCCCCACAGGGTGGGGACCCCAAGTTTATGGTGGATATTTATTGCTTGTTTCTTGCTGCCTTCAATGGGCATCTGTTAGTGGGGGCAGCAGCTGCTGAAGTAGGAGTGGGTTTAGAAAGGGATTAACAGGGAGATATGGGAAAGGTGGGAGTTATGTGTGGGGTTCCCAGAAGGAAAACTGACTCAGGGATCATTTGTAGCTGGGGGGATCAGGAGGACTCCCCCTCCCTCCCAGCTGCAGCTTTCCCAGCACAAACTCCCCCAAAAGAGTTGTTTTAGGTCCCTGCGTGGTCTTGTGGGTAAAGTGTAATTTTTTAAAGGTGTTTTCATCACAATTCATGAGTTTGGGGTTAATTTGTCAGGTTATATTCAGTGGCCACTGAATAATGTTACGGGAGGTTAAACTCTGTCTTGTGCTCCCATCCTGCTGCTTTTGCTCAGGACGGGCTGTAACGCCTGGGTTTTAAACTGTTGGGGTTAAACCCCAAAGATTTGGGTATTTAAGCAGGGTGACACCATTGTGGTGTAGCTTTGGGTGGGCTGGAGGAATGAGAATTCTTGCAGGAGGGCTGGGACACCCCGGGTGCCAGAGTCACCTGCAGGGTGTGTGAGAGAGGCCCCTGAGCTCCCCCCACTCCTTGGTGCCCCGCAGGACAAAGCCCCCGGAACCTTCCCCATGTCACGGGGCTGCTCCTGCACCGTGCCGAGGCCTGAGGCTGTGCACGGCCCCGAGCAGAGCCCACAGCGGGTCACGGCTGTCCCTGAGCCTGGGGTTGTTCCCCGGGACCACCTGGGACATCCCAGCTGTCCCATCCCTGGATCCATCCCTGGGACATCCCAGCTGTCCCATCCCTGGATCCATCCCTGGGACATCCCAGCTGTCCCATCCCTGGATCCATCCCTGGACCCATCCTGCGACATCCGAGCTGTCCCATTCCTGCCTGTTCCCATCCCTGTTCCCATCCATCCCGGTTCCCATTCCTGTTCCCATTCCCATTCCCATCCCAGTTCCCGTTCCCATCCCTGTCCCCAAACATCCCTATCCCTGTCCCCATCCATCCCCATCCCTGTTCCCATTCCCATTCCTGTTCCTGTTCCCATCCATCCCTGTTCCCGCTCCCATCCCCATCCCCATCCATCTCCATTCCCGTTCCCACTCCCATCCCCGTTCCCGTTCCCACTCCCATTCCCATCCCGTTCCCGTTCCCATTCCCATTCCCATTCCTGTTCTTGTTCCCGCTCCCATTCCTGTTCCCGTTCCCGCTCCCATTCCCGTTCCCTTTCCCATCCCCGTTCCCGCTCCCATTCCCATCCCCGTTCCCGTCCCCGTTCCCGTTCCCGTTCCCGTTCCCATTCCCGTCCCCGTTCCCGTTCCCATTCCCATCCCCGTTCCCGTTCCCGTTCCCATTCCCATCCCCGTTCCCACTCCCGTTCCCGTTCCCGCTCCCATTCCCATCCCCGTTCCCGTTCCCCGTTCCCATTCCCGTTCCCATTCCCGTCCCCGTTCCCGTTCCCGTTCCCATGTTGTTTGTTCCCGTTCCCATTCCCGCTCCCGCTCCCGTTCCCGTTCTCGTTCCCGTTCCCGTCCCCGCTCCCATCCCCGTTCCCGTTCCCGCTCCCATTCCCATTCCCGTTCCCGCTCCCGTTCCCGTTCTCGTTCCCGTTCCCGTTCCCGTTCCCGTCCCCGTTCCCGCGCGCGGCGGGGGGCGGGGCGGGGCGTTGCGCGCTCCCGGAAGTGCCGCGGTCGCCACGGCAACGGCGTCGTGCGGCGGGCGCGGGGCAGGTGAGGGACGGCGGGGCCGCTGCGGGGCCGGGACCGGGACCGGGACCGGGACCGGGGCTGGGTGAGGGACCGGGACCGGGGTCTGGCTCCGGGTCTGTGGAGCGGCGCTCGAGGGCCGGGCTCTGCCGGCGGGGCTGCGCTGCTGCCGTGGGGCCCGCTGCGGGCTCAGCCCCAGGCCCCGCTGCGGGCCCGGCCAGGCTGTGGCACTGCGGGCTCTGCCTGGGGCTGTGCCAGCCCTCACCTGGACGAGGGGCAGCGGGCAGGGACTGATGCCCAGGAAGTTCCACCTGAACCTAAGGAAAAACTTTAAACAGCTGGAATGCATGGCCCAGAGAGGGTGTGGAGTGTCCCTCACTGGAGGTGTTCCAGACCCATCTGCACGATCCTGTGCCCTGTGCTCTGGGCTGGCCCTGCTGGAGCAGGGAGGTGGCACCAGATGAGCCATTGTGGGCCCTTCCAGCATGACCCAGCCTGTGATCCCGTGCTGTAGGTCAGGGGTGGGAAGTGCCCACCTCCCAGGCCCTGGGGTCACCGTTTTGGGAGCACCTGTGGGCACAGCCCTCCCTGGCTGCGGTTCCCCATCCCACTCCTCACCAGACCCCGTGTTTTCAGCCTCTCCCCTCTCTCATGCACCGTGCTGGGGTGGTGCAGACACTCATGGAGGGTCTCACCAGGGCTTTGCCAGGTTGGTTGGCTGAGGGTTTATTCTTGGAAGTGGCAGCGTCACTGGGGATATTTGTAAGTGCTCCCGTGCACTTGGGAGTTCTGCCTCAGTGCGTTGTTGCCTTGGAGTTCATTTGTTAGTGGCAGTAGGGGAAGGCACAGCCCCCGTCCCTCCCACAGGCTCCCGGGAAACTGGGATGGGTCACCTGGGCGAGTGTCCCAGACAGGTCTGTCAGCTGGGGCTGGGCAGGGTGTGCTGGGACTCTGCCTTGGCTGTGCTGAGCTGCAGGAGAAATCAAGTGTTAAATAACAAACATATGGCTGGCAAAGCGCCATAAGGGCTGTTCCTTCTGTTAGTTTGGTTTAGAATAGAACCCCAGAAGGGTTTGGGTTCAAAAAGAACTTGAAGACCATCTTGTTTCCACCCCTGCCACAGGCAGGAACTCCTTCCACTATCCCAGGGTGCTCCAAGCCCCATCCAGCCTGGCCTTGGACACTGCCAGGGATCCACAGCTTCTCTGGGCACCCTGTGCCAGGGCCTCCCCACCCTCACAGGGAACAAATCCTTCCCAATATCCCATCTAACCCTGCCCTCTGGCAGTGGGAAGCCATTCCCCCTTGTGCTGGCACTCCATGCCCTTGTCCACAGTCTCTCTCCATCTTTTCTGTCAGCTCCCTTCAGGCACTGGAAGGCCACAGTTAGGTCACCCTGGAGCCATCTCTCTCCAGGCTGAACAATCCCAACTCTCCCAGCCCTTCATCCCAGCAGAGTTGCTCCATCCCTCTGATCATCCTGGTGCCTCCTCTGAACTCTCTCCAGCAGCCCCATGTTCTTCCCTTGCTGGGGACCCTCGAGCTGGAGGCAGCCCTGCAGGTCATTCTTCTCCCAGAGCTGCTCTTCATCCCTTCTCCACCCAGGTGTGCCTGGGATTGCCCCAACCCAGCTGTAAGGTTTTGCCCTTGGCTTTGCTGAGCTCCGTGAGGTTTGCACTGACCCGCTCGCTGCTGGGGTGGCAAACAGCAGCTGAGTGTGACTGTGTCATTTCTGGGGAACACCAAGCAATCCAAAGTGACCTTTTTTTCCCCTCTTGGTAAATGCTGCCATGAAACTCACAGGAACAGAAGAGGAAGTTCCCTGTGGCACTTATCCAAAATGTTGTTGGGCTGGGCTGCCCGTCCTGCCATAGCCGAGTGCTCCGAGTGCAGCTTCCTTTGGGGAACATGCAGCAGAACGTGGCTTCCTCCTCCGTGGAGGTTCTGTCACAGAACCATGGAATGTCCTGAGCTGGAAGGGACCCAGAGGGATCATCCAGTCCAACCCCTGGCCCTGCACAGACACCTCAAATCCCACCCTGGGCATCCCTGGCAGCGCTGCCCAAACGCTCCTGGAGCTCTGGCAGCCTCGGGGCTGTGCCCATTCCCTGGGGAGCCTGGGCAGTGCCCAGCACCCTCTGGGGGAGGAACCTTTCCTAATATCCAACCTAAACCTCCCTGACAGAGCTCCTGCCATTCCCTCAGGTAAATCATTCTCTGTTAAGCAGCTTTTGGTCGCAGGAAAGTCAGAACAGGTTTCTGTGTATCGAGTCAGAGTTTTTCAATCTCAGTGGTCTTGAGATATCTCTAAAATATGTAGTCAGTCTTATCCCAAATTCCACAATGGGGACTGAATCTGCCACTGCAGGAACAGTGAAAAGGCCAGACCTGTGCTCTGAGCTTCACTCATCTCCCATTTGCACTGAGTTTCCAGCTTCATAAGAAAAAAATTGTTCTTTCCATCAAAAACTTACGTTCAGTGGCTAAGGGCACAACTTCCCAAAGCTCTGGGTCAACTTTGCACAATTCCTGCCAAAGCCAGTCCCTACAAATAACACATCTCCCACCCTCTGTGACTCAGCCCTTATTGCACCACAGAGTTGCTGCCTGCCCACGCTGTGATACCCCGGATTTATTCTGTTATGACCTGACATGCAGCACAAGGTGGGAGTCACAGGGAGATTGAACTTTCTAGAATCTTCCTGGCCAGTTCCCGTAACTTTTCCCTCTGCTCCCAGCTCGCAGGTGCGATGGCCACAGTGGCTTTCCTGGACTCAGCACCAGCTCAGCTCCGCTTCCCTCCGGGCACAGCCGCTCTGCCGTGGGCCAGCGCTGTCACCATGCACGTCACCAGGCCCAAATCTGCCAAGGGCCAGAGGCGAAGCATGAGCCACCCCCAGGGCATGGAAGCCTGTCCGTGCCATGTGCCGGCAGCCTCTCCTCGGGAATTAGTGAACAGCCGGAGAGCATCACTCACAAAACCGCCGTTCCCACCCAGCCAGGCGTCTCCTGAGAAAATCCCAAAGCTCCTGCAGCAAGTGCCTTTGAAGACCTCCTCGTCCCTGAACAAGTACCGGGTGCTCCCCTCCATCGTCCGGAAGGGCGCAGGGAGCGACGCCGTGGAAGCGCTGGCTGAACGGACCAACCAGCTGGGAGTGAGTGAGGGCCGGGAGGACGCTCCAGAAGGCATCAAGACCCTTTCTGGAGAACAGGGATCTGCCAGCCCATTGTCAGGAAGTGACATTCCCACTGAGGAGAGCTCACACGTGTGCTGTGGCCCCGAGCAGTGGGGACAGCAAGCGAGGCAGGAGAGCCCTTGGGTGTCCCCTGCAAGCCCGGAAGAGCCGCACGTGCTGCTCGCTGTCCGATCTCCCTCTGGGCAGAGATTTGAGCACCACTTCAAGCCCTCTGACAGTCTCCAGACGGTCCTTGCCGTGGCAGGACAGAAACTGTTGGCCAACTACCAACACTGCAGCGTTGAAACCATGGAGGTGCCCCGGAGGAGCTTCTCTGACCTTACAAAGTCCCTTCAGGAATGTGGGATTCCACACAAGTCCGTGCTGTGCATCCAACAGGACAAGCAGCACGATGCAGCAGGTCTTTAGGCACACGGAGATGCTGTGGGTTGTTGTGCTCAGTGAGGTGCATTGCTTCTTCCAAAAAACTGAGAGGCTGATGCTTCCTGTGCCTACTTCTTTATCTTCCATCTCCCACAAAATCCCTGTGAAGCAGAGTTATGGATATGTCTT
This sequence comes from Monarcha castaneiventris obscurior, assembly GCA_026261815.1. Taxonomy (NCBI): domain Eukaryota; kingdom Metazoa; phylum Chordata; class Aves; order Passeriformes; family Monarchidae; genus Monarcha; species Monarcha castaneiventris. The sequence continues at coordinate 3,439,616 of JAMPIT010000898.1, read as the reverse complement.
GAAATAGTATTTCAGATGCATAAACCTGATTGATACAGAGCAGCTTGAGTCACCTGTGCCATCACAAATTTCTGCCTCAGCACCACCAACCTTCAGCCTTTATTTGTTGAAGTTGCTGATGTTCTTTGAAAACTCAGGTTTCCAAGGCCTCTCCCCTTGTCCTTTTCTATATTTTGGGAAGGCACCACTTCCCTGAATGTAGAAGCACCATTTGGGAAGGTAGAAACAGAACTGGTTTAGCTACAGGACCACCTTCAGTAGCTTCTCATAATCCTAAACATCTTCTCAAGAGACTGAAAAGGAGATCAAACCCCAAAACCATCTGGAAATAACAGTAATGACACATTAATGGGTTATTGTGAAGTATTAAATTGCAAGACTGATCGTAAAATACCTGTGAGGGCTCAGGTCTTTCTGGGTAACCTCAGTCCAGCTCTTAACTGTGACTAAATCATCTTTTTAAGAACAAATAATTATTATTTTGGCTGTCTTGAGGAGCAGCAGGGTTTTCTCTTTAGTTTTCCTTCTCTTATTCGGCTCATGTGATCTGTGGGTAAGAACAGATGGATCGTTAAGGGATGTTACAGATAATTCCATTTAACACCTCTACACTGAAGTGAGTTAGTCTGAGAAGCAAGTGCTGCTTTGGGAATTTTTCAATAAGGTATTAATGGGATTTGACTGGGAATTGGCTCAAGGAGTAAGCCGTCTTTTACTAAACCATCATTAAAAGGCTGGTTGGGTGACTTGGCAGGTTTAGGCAAACACAATGTGCTTGTGCTAAAAAAGGAGAAATATCTCCTAGTTTCTAATGGCATTTCAAAGGCATTAATTTTTAATGTTAAAAACTGGACCACTTGCCACACAGATGAATGAGTTTAAATGTTTTGAGGCAAACCCAATTTATTTTGAAGCTCAGTGTAACTGCCAAACCAACTCAGCACAGGAGCACAAACACAACAGGAGCAGAAAGCTGATGCTGGCACTGAGGGTCCAGCAGCTTTGTAAAGCCAGTACCTGATGGAACAGTGGTACCTGCTGCTGCTGTCGGTGATGGGAATCGCTCAGCAGCAGTCCCAGATATCAAAACACATGGATGCCTTCAGCAGAGCCACAAAGTATTTCACTTGGTTCCAGGAGAAGGGACCATTTTCTGTGTTCCTTCAGTGTTAGGTAGTTAATTCCCTTTCTGTGCCTGTTGTCTGTACTGTGTTACTCCTACATTTCAATGTTTCCATCCTGTGTTAAATAAAACCTTTTAGGCTGAAACTTGAACTTCAGATGATTTATGTGAGCTGAGGTTTATCCATCACACCTGCTCTTAAGAAACTTAATTTGATGGCAAATGCTCAGGGGCTGCCCAAATCGGCCTTTGGATGCTTAGCTGCCCTCCACACCACCTTCCTGGAGTTTGTATCTGCATCCCGTGCTGGACACAAGATTGGAGCCAAGGAGGAAGCACACTTTGGATCAGAGACCAGCTGGGGACCAGCAGGCAGGTGTGAGAGTACAGGAGTTCTGAGCAAGACCAGAAGAATCAGACAATTCAATAGCTTGGCTCACAGTGGACTGCTGCTGCTGGAGGATGTTCCTCCTGGATATCTAAGATAATCTAATCACCTCACCCAGGCTATAGCATCTCCAAAGATGGGCAAAAAATACCAATTCTTGATCTAGGCAAGCAGAGCACAGGGAAAACACCTCTTTTCTCCCTCAGTTCTCCTTCTCTTCCCTTCACAACTGTTCTGGGAAGATTTTAGCAGCAACTCTGCCAAGTCCAGAACAAGAAGCACAGAGGGGAAGAACAGTATTTATCTGACCTCATTTATTGTGTGGCATCATTTAACAAACTTCTTTGGGGGAATCTTTTAAGAATTTCAGCATTAAAGTTCAGTCTGTTACAGGATGAGGAGGTCATAAATATAAAACTTATCAAGACTTCTGGCTGGGAACGTCCTTACCTGAGGCTTTCTAAAAACACCAACGAAGTATTCAAGCAAGAAGCCAACACAGGGATCATTCAGTACGTGTTCTTTAATTCCAATTAAAAGTACATTAGAAACAGCACACAGGACCAGCAGCAGCTTCCATGACAATTCAACCCAATACTCTGCTGTCACCAGGTCATTCAGCTGTACTAGGAAAGTAGGTGATTAAATCAAGTCTTCCACTCCACACGCAAGCACTCACTCACCTGCCACTTTAAATAGGATTCCAACAGAATAAAAATAGATACACCCCAGAATACAAAAAGTTTAATTTTAAGCTGGTTTTTTTTCTTCACTAAAGCCTTTATACAAATTGATAAAAGGGTGCACAATTTCCTAAAATTTTAGGTACATTTTAAATGAGCCTTTTTTTACTTGGTAAAAGGATCCATGTTCCTGTCTTTGAACAGAATATGATGGCCAAAATTGCAAAGAAAACAATTCAGTTTAAATTTACAATTTATACATTTGTTTTGACATGATTCCCACACTGAGTAGCAGGCCCATGGCTGCTCACGCATGTCCCATTTCCCCCCAACAAAGAGCTGTGCACCCTAAGTTCTGGTTCAGGAGCCTCCTTCTCCTGGAGCCTGGGCTGGGGGAACAGCCCACAGCTTCCAGCTGTGCACACCAGCGTGGTCCCAACACACAGCAGGTGTCATCCTTCCTTCCTTCTCCAGGAGTTGTGAATCCTTCCTTCTCCATGGAACACCCCGGGGCAAGGACCAATGACCTATTTTGCACTATGGAGCACTTCCCACCTGCAATTTGGCTGAGCAATTTAACTCAAAACTCTGGTACTGAAACATACTGTAACAGGTAAATTTGGTGTTCTAAGGGTAAATTTTTTTGGTCAATCCAGGCTATCATGATTTTTTTAGTTGTTCTTTTATTCCTGTATCTGATGGGTGAAGCCCAACAGCTCTGTACATTATCCATGCTGAGCTTTACAGCATGGTGCATTTAATCACATGGTGAATTTAATTCACAGAGGTGAATTTAATCAGACAGTTCATTAGTACAGTTCCTTTCATACTGCCCCTCCCACCCCACCCACCCACACCGTAGCCAGGTTAAACACTTGGGATGAACTTCTGTAGTGTCACCACCCCCACGTCACAGAGAGCGGCCATCCCAACAAATCCAGGACAAAGGAAAAGAAAATACTGCCCAGCAAAAGCGACACGGCACCTGTGTTTGGAAGTAGGAGCTACTGGAGACATCCTCGGGACAATTTACGGAAGGAAGAGCGGGGCAAATCCATCAGGAAGCCAGAAATGAGTCTTAAAGAGCTCAGGGGAGTGCTAAAGAGAATGACATCCTAGTTTGTACAAGTTGAGTATTTAGCCAAAAACCAGCTGCCTTGTTTGGGGCTTTTGGGTTTTCTTTTTTTTTTTTCCTTTCCTTATGTCCATTACATATTCAGCTGTTGAATTTAAACTGATCAGGTTAATGCTGCACATTATTCCAATTAAAGGCAAGAATTTTTTTCTTTTCTTTTAAAATTTTAGATAATTCCCTATTGCCTCTCTTTTGGCAAGTCTATTTCTCAGAATTCCAAAGATCATCCCATTTTAAGGCTAAACTAAGAAATGTTAAAAGCTTCTGTAAACATTTCCTCTTCCTCCCCATAGTTGCACAATTTGAAGTCCAACTGCAATTTTGAAAATGAGGTAATTTTTGTGTACTCATATCTTGAAAAGTCCTTTTCGGGACGAGCCGAGAGGCTGTGCCAATCCAAACGCTGATCCAATTGTAGTGGGAGAGCTTCCACAGCAGGGCACACACCAGTTCCAGCAGCTATTTCAGTTATTTATCTTCTCAATTTCATCCAAATCATCAGTATCCAATTTGTTTATCTTTTTGTCTGGGAAAGAAGAGAAATAAGTCAGATTTCATAACATTGAGCAGAGAAGGGAATGCTGCTCTCCCCAGATGGACTTGAATTCTGCTTTATCAGGGAATGTTCACTCAGGTTTTAAAAACACAAAACTGTTTCCTTTTATCAAAGGCCCCTCTGGGTACTCCAGTGTTACCCGCCCCTGGACATCCACTTCAAGGACTATTCAGGCAGCCAGCAAACACAGCCTGATTTATTCTGCTCCTGTCACAGGCAACAGCGCACAATCCCAAGTGACACTACACCAAACACACCTGCTGTGCTCCTCTGCCACCCGTTTAAGGCTCAACAAACACCCCTCAGACCCGCTCAGCATCCACCGAGTCGAATTCAGCAGTTTAGAGAAAGGAGAAAGCCTGAGGGTACGTACTGAAATGTTCCTGGATTCTGTTGAGAATGTTCATGCTGTGCTTGCTGTCCACCATGTTAATGGCCAGCCCTCGCTTGCCAAAGCGGCCGGTGCGGCCGATCCGGTGCAGGTAGGTCTCGTTATCTGGATTTCCATCCTTATCCACAGGAAGGTCAAAATTGATAACAACAGAGACCTGCTCTACATCGATCCCTGACAAAAAGAAAGCATCAGGTTACACAACTTCACTTCAATCTTTTTAGAGTAGGAACAGCCTCCTCAGACTCTGAAATGGAGCTTTTCTACAATATTCTTACAGGGTACCTGGGAATGAAAACTGTTGAGCTGTTAGAGCAGAGAATCCCACTAACAGCCAAAGACATATTTTGGAAACTCTCTCTTCCTCTGCAAAGCTCTAAAGACCACTTGTTTTTTTCCAAGTACGATCCTGTCTTAACTGTTCTAGGATGTCAAATTACACCACGAATTCCTACTGGGATAGTGAACTGGGTTTCGCTCTTTTTCAGTTTTCCGTACTTGGGCACCTGCTCACTGCAAACCCTGAAGGTCAGCAGCACAAGGCAGGCTTGGTGCCAGATTCTCACAGGATGGACTTTTCCATCTCAAGCAGCAGGAAGGAACAAGGAATCCTGTGTTTGCCCACAGGCACACAGTGTAAGGACACCAATTAGAACACCTGAGGATGCGAATTCTCCCTGCGAGCTGGCCAGGGGTGTGTGTTATCTTAGGGAGTGCTGCTTCCAGCCCTCCCTGGCCCCATTCCACCGTGTCCTACCTCTGGCACAGACGTTTGTGGTCACCAGCACCTTCTCCTTGCCCTCTCGGAAGCGCTCGATCACTGCAGCTCTCTGCTCCACCATCATCTCCCCGCTGAGCAATGCCACCTGATGGCCTTCCCTGGACAGCTCTGCCGCCAGCCACCCTGCCGTCTTCCGAGTCTGGAACACACAGCCAGCCCCACATTTGGGAGGGGGTTTTAATGCTGCAAAGCAGCAATAAACCTCTCTGGGGGCCCACTGGAAGCTCAGTGGCTGCTCAGTTTTTGTCCCTGTTACAAACTGTATCAGAAGAAGGCCAAAACACGTCTGCCACCACAGGAGCCCTTGATTAATAAAGGACACGTTTTCTTCGTGCTCTGCTCCTTGGATTTCGCTCTGCTGCAGACTGACATTACACGTGTACACTGAACACTCATAAAATTGTCACAAAACCACAACTACTCAGCTTGGAAAACGGCAGGATCAGACCTGAGTGTAGCTGTGAAATCCCACAGAGGCTCTGCACAGCCTTGAATTAAACAGTTCCCAATTATGAGACAGGTTTTTGAGCTCCAATTATGTCTTGAGACAGCCTAAAAGCAAACTGCTTCCAAACACTTTCATCCTGTCTGAGCTCACTTTGCCTGGCTGTTCTGTGCTGTCAGCACTGATTTTTCCCTAAAAGTTATTATGGTGGCTTCCAGAAAAAGAAAACAGAGTCTCAGTATGATTCACAGTGAGATCCCAGAGGTGTATCCTCAATTACCTGACGGAAATGGAGTCCCAGGAACAGCTCTGTATCAGCTACAGAAGCAAAAAACTTCCCAAACCCTCATTCTGCCCCATTTTCACCCATTTTCCAACCCCACTTTTTTTTTTTTTCAGTAGTTCAGAGTTTTGGGAAAATGTGCATTACTCTGATCTTTTCTTCAGAAGACTTCAGAGATAACAATGACCATTCAGGAATAAAAAAGTTCAATGTTGCCTCCTGGATGGACAAACCCAGAGAATCAAACCAGCCAGCGCTAACGTGGCCTTCAGGATTTCAATCAAAGACAGAGCCAGAGAAGCCAAAAAGGGCGATTTTGTTCTCAGTTTCTGGCTTGGTTTTGGCACTAGCAAACACGGAGGGGGTCACTAGGACTGACATTCCCTGGAAGCACTCACGTGGCAGAAGATCATGGCCTGGGCGATGGTGATGGCGCCGTAGATGTTACAGAGAGCCCGGAATTTCTCATCTCTGTTATTGCACAGAACATAATACTGCTTGATGGTGTCCAGGGTCTCCTCCTCGCGCTTCAGTTTGATAATGTTTGGGTCAGGAACAACTTTTTGAGCAAACTTCCACACAGAATCCTCAAAAGTGGCTGAGAACAGGAGCATCTGGCAGTCCCTGGGGAGCATTCTGAAAGAAATAGGGAGGGTTCCCACATAACACTGTCATTTCCTGATATCCTGATGGAATTCATGCTACAGGCAAAGGAGAACCATAACCCTGGAAGCAGTTATTTCAGTGGCTGGAAAGACTAATACCAGTCTTACCCACCCATGATCACTCCCTCATGCACCACAGGCATCCAGACTTGCCTTCTTAAAAAGGAATAAACCCTGCTCCAGGGACAGGATTTTTATTCTGTCAGGAAATGAAACTGCTTGTCATCCCCTCACATTGTGCCTCTGTTAGGATTAGATGGACTAGAGCTGATCTATCATTTAAATCTTGTTGCCTCATCGGTGAGGACACCGGTCCCGAGTGCAGCCCCGCTGCCCGTGGCACCGGTCCGTACCTCTGAATGCGGATGCTCTGGTCCTGGTGGCCCTGGGTCGCAATCATCACATCTGCCTCATCCAGCACAAACACCTTGATCTTCTTGGGATCAATGAATTTCAGTTTGGAACACCAGTCCAGCACGGTGCCGGGTGTGCCGATTACGATCTGCTCCGAGATCTTCTGCCCCCTCTCCACTGCCGAGACAGAAGGAAGGGCTGCTGTAGGGTGGCTGTGCAGGCAGGGAAATACTCTGGCCCTCTCTGACCCAGCTATTTCACCACCTGGCTGCTCTGGTACACCTGAGGAGTCTCATTCCCTCATTCCTGTTTGTAATGTTTCCCCTTACTCACATTTGTTGCCTCGGACAGCATACGCAAGTTTCAGCTCCGGGTAGAAGTTTCCCATCTGTTCAATCACTTTTCCTGTTTGAAGTGCCAGCTCGTATGTTGGGGAAAGGCACAAACACTGGAGGAACAGAAGGATAACGAGTGAGATGACAACATCCAGGGCAATACTATTACACTTGCTTTTTAAAATCCTTGTTGAAGTTTTCTTCAAGATGAACAGGCAAGTGGCTGAACAGTTTCTCAACCATCCCATGAGGAAATAGGATTTAAAAAGTCCCTCTCTGGGCATTGTCTGCTCTGTTGTCACAGTTATCTTCTCTTCCACCCCCAACCCACTTATCCCTTGAGGCTGCACTATTTCTCTGATTTAAGTCCTCCCAGGAAGATTTAACTCCTCACAGAGCAATGGCATCCTGTGTGATGCATGGGAAGGACTGACAGGAACAAGCTCTGAGCAAAATCCACATCTTTTGCACTGAAGGCATTTTGATAAATCCCAAAACCTCCATCCCCTTTAAGGAGTTTAAAGAAATATCACCATGGCCCCATCAAGCCGTGAATTTACATTGGAAGGTCTCCCAGCAGCTCAGGCTCTTCACTAGATGGCACTGCACCACCACACAACGCCCCAAAACAGCCACATCCCACAAACTTTACCTGTGGATACTTGTTCCCAGGCTCAACCCTGCTGAGCATGGCCAGGACGAAGGCAGCTGTCTTGCCAGTACCAGACTGCGACTGTGCGATGAGGTTCTGTGGGCTGGGGGCACAGCAGGCACAGCTCAGAGGGTGAAGCACCACAAGGGCATTTGAATCCTGTCACATTTACCCCTGCTCTGGATCCATGGCTAACTTGACCAGCTATGCTCCATGGAGCAGGAATTACTTCCTGCCCAACACTCCCCTTCAGAGTTTCTCAATTATGAATATTTGGAAGGAGAACTGTGCTTATCTCTCAGTAATTTCCCATTTCAAACGTCGTCCCCAGTGTCTCAGTATCTCACACATTCCAGCTCAGGGTTGTGGAGAGGAAAACCAGCACCTCAGTTACTCCCACTGACTCGGGATTTCTGAGTTATTTCCTATTATTTCTTCCCAAACTAATGAGGAAAATGGGATTGACCTCCCAAACACCACAGCAGTGCATGCTCAGTACCAGCCCTAGGAAAAGGACAAATTCAGGGCTGCTGTCACATAGTTAATAACCACAGAAACACCGTGGCAAGGGGACCCTTTCTCCATACCCTGAGTTTCTCCATCACCCTCCTCCCAACAAAATTCAGAAGCAGTACACCGAATCTTTCAAATCCTTCTGTTCTGGTAGGAAGTAGGAAGAATGAGTACGTACGGTTCAGCAAGCATCATGGGCAGGGCATTCTCTTGGATCTTAGATGGTCTGTTGAAGCCCATGGCATACACTCCTTGCAGGAGCTGTGGTTTCCTGAAAAGAGAAATTATTATATCATGACCTATTAAAGTCCATTTAGTTTTCATTTGTGTAAAAAAAGTGAGAAAAAACCTTGAGAAGAAGACCTAGAGCTGTCCCTGCTACAATCCCACCTGTGAAACAGCTATGGTCAGCATCTGGAAGCATAAGTGACACCAGGAAGTTTGGACAGGAAGCTTTGGAAAAACCTTTGGATTTAGTAAGTCTGCCTGCCTGTCCCAGCTTGAGGGCAAAGCCTGTGTCTAAGGCCAGCACTGCTTGTTCAAAGCAGCTTTTCAGACAATCCAGGAATCCCAGAGCCGAAAGCATTAATCCTGTCCTTCAGGCCAATCCCATTTCCTCAGCCATGCCTGATCTTGATGCCAAAATTATCACTCCTCGATGACTCAAACATGGGACAAAGCGATCTTGGTACGTGAGGAACAGGATGAAGGGATCATGAGATCATTGCAAGGACTTCAGGAAGTCATGTGGATTCTGTAATACAACTGAGTGAAGCTGGCTCAGGTAAATGACTGATAATTAGCTAGGTTTGCTGTGACTACACCTTGTGATCTGTGGGTGCAAACCAGCCCTCACACCCAGAACTGCGTGGTGACACTGCTGGCCAGCAAACTCTCCTCTACTGCTTTCTCTCGAGGGAGCTTTCTACTCTCAGCAGACACTTGTGTACACAAGGAGACCCCAGAACAACCTAAATCCAGGTTATGGTGCTGGAAACTCTCGGCTGATGACTCCCAAGTGCTCCCTGGAGGCTGTGAGTGCTCACAGAAGGGCTCTCCTTCCAAAGCAGGTTACAGGTCTCCTGCCTGTATTTCCCACTGCAGTACTTCCTATTCTGCACAACAGGCTTCTGCAAAAATCCTGTGTTACTTTCCAGTGATGGCTGGAACAAAAGCTCTTTGAAAACGTAACCTTGTGCTGCTCCAAGCAAGGACAGACAAAGCCCAACTCTGCAGCAGTTGCCAAGGATACCCCGAGTCATAACAAAATGAAGACTCAATTAGGCTGGCTGTCCCTGTCATTAACTCCCTGGGATTGTTTGCCTTTCGAAACACAGGAATTAGTCTAACAGGCACTGCAGGACCTCAGCTTCTTTTTGCAGACGTTCAACCACTAACACTCACAAAGCAAAACATCCTGACATTTCACAGGGAGAAGGCTCCTTAGCTCCCATTTCCCTGTGGAGCTTGTAGAGCAACAAACCTGAGATCAATGTGAGCACAGAAGTCCCAACAGGACACACTCTTCAGCACATTTATACACACACACACAAATATATATAAATACATCCATCTATCATGCCTTAAATACAGTTATCATCACTTGAAAGCTGCACTGGTAAAGGTTTCCAATGGGAAGGAAGTCAGAAGATACTGGTCTCTCCAGTATCCAGTACTGCTGGAAAAGATAAGTTTTTCCCTTTGTGCTGTTCACTGCTGTTGTTTCAGATGGAAACCCCCACCAGATAAACCAACTCTCCTCGCATTTAAATAATACAAATGATACTCATTTATTAATCACAGCTTGGCAGTAACCTGAAACATAAACCCAGGTACTTTTGAGTGGTGTCTCCTATGCAACCAGGGAATTTTTCAGGACATGAGGAAAGGTTCCAGCTACCTGATGGGATCCAAACTCACATCTGCTCTGGCAGTTTTAGCAGAACTGCTCTCCCGGAGTCTAAGAATAAGGCTGCCCACAACAAACTGAAAAATGCAGTTATAAGGGAGCCTATTAAATGTATCTGATCCTAGGATTTAACAGCTCCATGCAGACAATGTTCTGGCTCATCCCAGCAGGCACTTACAGGCGCAGCTCCTCGAAAGACTTGACGGAGTAGAGGGGTGATGTGGGGTCTCTCTGCAGCACCTCCACCTGATTTGTGGTGTCAACCAGGTTACTGCGGATCAGCTTGTTCAGTAACGACTGGGCAGCTCTGTCCTCTGGGAAAGGAGGTGGAAAACATAAATCCAGCACTCACAGCCTGCTCCAGGTCTTGCTCCCACTGAACTCCTGAGCCAGTTAAAAGGGACAAAATCCCTCCAAATACTGAAATTCTTCATTAGAGTGTAATGGCTTGAAGAGCCCAAACTTCCTGGATAAAACATCAAGAGATCCCAGAGATTCCCCATTTAATACCCAGGAAGACAAACCAAACAAGCACTGTTCTAAGGGGGACTTTAACAGATCCAGATCTCTGCTTATTTAAGGTTATTTTAGCTTTAGCATCTCCCTGGGACAGGGTAAGGCCTCCTCAACCCTCACTCTGACATGTGGGCAGACACCTCTTAGGATTTCATTTTTAACAAAATTTTGAGGATAAATGGTAAAAGATTCCAGAGCTGAAACACAAGGGCTGAGGATAAGGGAGATCCAAACGAGGTTAAACTGCTGCACTCTGGGGTTTTGCTAGTACTAGATCTGTTCCCTAAAACCACCTTCTGAAAGATTCTGAGCCGTTACCCACCTCTGAACAGCCACTGCATAAACGCAACTTGTTGGTTGCTACAGCAATCCCAGCTCCAGGTTATCCAACTGCTCCTGTATCCAGTCCTGCCTTGAGGATACTGCTATCCCCTTATTTCTCTCCACTCTAATCCAGGAGTCTCCCAAGTTATTACAGGACACAATGCCTTTAAAAGTGTTATGGAGGAAGGACATGTCTTACAGTTAAGTCCTTGGGGCAGGATACAAGATCAGCGGTCCTGAGACATAAGGCAGACTTACTTTAAGCATATATTAAATCAATGTAGTTATAATTAACAATTATATTAAATTAATTTCCTTGCCAAAGCCTTTTTCAGGAAGGCACTTACCCTTCTCCTCATCCTCCGTCTTCTCCACATTGTCATCTGCCTTGACAACGGCACCTGAATTGGAACAGTTTTGGGGGGCACATGTGAGGTCAGGCCTCAGGGACAGCCCACACCCCCAGAGCTTTGGAATATCGTGGGAAAAGCTACAAAACAGCTCATTTTCCTGAGGAGAACTGCCCTGTTCCATTGCTGTGCAGAGAAAACCCAGGCTCCAGCTCCAAGTGGAGTTTAGCAACCGCACCAATGGATTTTGCTCACACAGCTCCCTGAAGACACCAAAATATTTAGTCTGTGCTGCTGCTTAATCTCAGCTCTTCTGGAATTTCATGATTTATCAGGAATTTACTTTGTCAGCAGCACTCTGAACCCCACAGGGGGAACATTCCACCCTTTCCAAACCCATCTGAGCAGCTGGAACTCACCATTGGCATCTGGTTTGGTTTTTTCATCCTTCAGGTGTAAAGTGCTCAGCTAGAAATGAAGAAAAACACAAGATCAGAGAAATTTAAAGGCTCCCTATATTCTAATTCCAGCAAGGAAAACCTGAGCTCTGGATTTATAAAGTACTGCACAAACCCTGCTCAGCTGGAAGGGATGAAGATACAAGAGGAACTTGATTTCAAGAATTTTAATACAACTATTTCTAAGCAAGAGTTTTAACAGAAATACAAGTTTTTCTAAGCTGTAATAACAACACAGAGAAAGTGTTGTTTTCTGTCCTGTAGCCTCCATTCCCTAATAGCTCTGCTGATGGAAGATGGGAGAAAATCAGCATTCCAGGACAGAAACGGGATCCATGCACAGTCCTGGCCAGCACAAGCTGCCCCACGATGAGTTTGTTTCACCACCTGAGATGTGCAGGGAGAGCAGCCCCGAGGGTCTTACCCATATCCAGGGGCCCAGTAAGGGTTCTGTGCTCAAGCACAGTGGTTGAGCAGCTCAAAAAAAACCCCAGAAAACAATTTTTGAGGCACGAAGTTACATCTTTTCACTAAAGAAATATGAGAGAAAGAGGGAATTTTTTTGGATGCTGGAAGACAGAGTTGAGGCTGGGTGAGTGCCTGAAGCGGTGCAGTGTCTGGACAGAGGGTGAGGGGGACGGCAGGGACGTCTTTGCCCTTTGGATATGCAAAAAACGGATGAAGGCGAAGAAATTGAAAAAATAATGGTAAGTAAAAAAAAAAAATGAAATTGGGGTTTTTGCTTATAAAAGAAGAGCCCAAGCCCAGGGACAACCCGATACCCCGGGCCCTCCCTGCCCCCACGGCAGAAAATGGGGCGAAAAAAGGCTTTCCGCGATCGCTGTTTTCTGTGAGGAGGCGGCGGGGGCCGCGCGGCCCGGGGAACCCCGCGCCGCTGGGCCGGGCCGGGCCGGGCCATCCCGAGCCCCCGCGGGCCCCGGTGCGAACTCACCGACTCGGCCGCCGCCTCCTGCTCGTCCACGGCCAGGGCCCACGAGTCGGTGGCCATGGCCGGCCCGAGGTGGCCGCAGCAGCCGCGATGGCGCCGGGCGGGAGCGGCGCCTGCGCGCCCGCGGCACCGCCCGGGCACCGCCCGGACCCGCGAGCCGCGGCCGCGCACGGGCGTTCCGGGCACAGCGCGTTCCGGGGGAACGGAGAGAGCGGATTGGGGGGAGAGGGGTGAGATCGGGAGGTGTCTGAGGTGCGGGGAGGTGGACACGGTGTGGGGTGAGCCCCGTGTGGTGTGGGGCTGGGAGCTCTGAATGCTCTGTGGGGCTGTGAGCCCTGTGTGCTCTGTGGGGCTGTGAGCCCTGTGTCGTGTGGGGCTGTGAGCTCTCTGTGGGGTGAGGCTGTGAGCCCTGTGTGGGGTGAGGTTGTGAGCTTTGTGTGGTGTGGGGCTGTGAGCTCTGCGTGGGGTGGGGCTGTGAGCCCTGTGTGCTCTGTGGAGCTGTGAGCTCTGTGTGGTGTGGGGCTATGTGCCCTGTATGGGGTGAGGCTGTGAGCCCTGTGTGCTCTGTGGGGCTGTGAGCCCTGTGTCGTTTGGGGCTGTGAGCTCTCTGTGGGGTGAGGCTGTGAGCCCTGTGTGGGGTGAGGTTGTGAGCTTTGTGTGGTGTGGGGCTGTGAGCTCTGCGTGGGGTGGGGCTGTGAGCCCTGTGTGCTCTGTGGAGCTGTGAGCTCTGTGTGGTGTGGGGCTATGTGCCCTGTATGGGGTGAGGCTGTGAGCCCTGTGTGCTCTGTGGGGCTGGGAGCCCTGTATGGGGTGAGGCCGGGAGCCCTGTGTGGGGTGGGGCTGGGCAGTCAGGTCCCCTGTATGTTGAAGGGGCCTGCAGTTGGGGGCCTGGTACCCTGAATGCTGTGGGGCTGAGATCAGGAGCCCTGTATGATGTGGGAGTCTGGGGGTCAGCCTGTGTCTCACAGGATGTGGGGCTCAGTCCCCTGTGTGACGTGGCCCTCCCTGGGGGCCAGGCCCCCCATATGGTGTGGGGCTGGGGCTGTGCCCCCTGACTGGTTTGGGGCTGGGGTCAGGCCCTGCCGTGCTGTCTGGTGTGGGGTCTGCCCCCCTGTTTGATGTGAGGGTGGAACTTCTGTTTCCCGTGGAATGGAGTCCCTTTGGGAGCCAGGGCTGGGGGAAAACCATGCAGCCACTGTGACATTTGTGAGGGAACTGCAGTTCCGTGTCTGGAACAGGGATGGAGGTGAAAACAAGGTTGTAGGATGAGTCACGGAGGTGTAGAAGTGGCAGGAGCTGAAGAGTCATTTCCGTCCTGTCTCCTGCTGTAGGGCAGGAGCGGGCTTAGGCCCGGTATCAAACCTGTTCTTTAAAGGTCCTGGAATAAAGAGGAGTAAAAGGGAAAGTAGAAATGAAAGAAGTGTGGGAAGTGCCTGTGGGATTTCTTCACTGGGCTGCTGTTCCCCTCCTTGAGTCTTCTTTGAAAGAGCAGCTCTCGAGGAGGGTCTGAATTTGTGTTTTTATTCCATGCAGCAGAACCAGTAAAATGGCCAAGCCTGCAGGCATCAGCCACAAGTTGCCAAATGAAGGATTGTTTCCCTGTGTCAATATTCCCCCTCCCCTTTAATGGAGACACTTCATTTGTTCCCATCGCCTAAAACTTCCATCTGAGCTGTTATTTCTTTCTGTGCTGAGAAATCTTAGCCCAGGCAGGGCTGGACCCTTCACCATTGCTCCTCACACCAACTGTGGTTGGATTTTTCCTTAAAACTAAACGCTGTCGTGATCAAATATTATAATCTGTTGCTTTTCTAATTCAGTTTCCTGCTTGGAAGTGGTAGCCCCATGTCCCTCAATCCCTCGGGATCCCTCCCCAGCCCCACACCTGAATTTTGGGGTCTGGCAGCTTTATTTGTGGAGGTGACATCATGGCTTTTTTTTCCATGGCAACAGGAGGATGCTAAACACAGGAGCTGAACGCGAGGAGATTTTCAATGGGAGTGGAGCAGGCAGCCAAAGGCAAATCTGAGACATTAATTAGCTAATTAGGGTAAAAATAAAGATGAACATGGGAAGTCCCAGAGGCTGACAGGCTCGTGCTTCCCAATTTAATGGTTTCTTGCAGACACACCTCCCATAAACATACTTAATTGGGATTAGTCCCATTTTAGAGAGGGGAAAAGAGAAGCATTGAGAAGAAGACAACCATGGTCAGGCAACACTGGCTGGGGTCAGATCCTTCCAATTCCTCCTTTCTGCTCCTTGACTTTGGCTGCAAGAATTCCTTGGGATTTTCAGGGCTGTGAAGTGTGTCAGTGAGGTGTGACTGCAGTGGGTGTTTCTCTGTTCTGTCCATGCAGAAGGACTTTTCTCCTCAGTCTCTGAAGCAGGGATGGGCTCCTGCAGGTGTGGGTTTCCTGTGTGTTCTGTGCAGGGTCCTTGATTTTGCTGGAGACTCTGCTGTCATGTAATTACATATTTATTCATTTAAACATGAGATAAATATTCAGATGAATTTAAATAAATGCTTCATTCCCCTCACCAGCAGACTTTGGTGGTGCTGGAATGAGAGATCTCACAATGGTGGAGGTTGGACGGTGGAATTTCATTGGAATTATCTGCAGTCCTTACACACCAAACAGGCCAGAGTCTTCCTTGCCTACACACAAACCTGCTGGGAGGAGGAAGAAGAGGAAGGAGAAGAAAAGGAGGAGAAGAAGGACGAGGAAGAGGAGGAGGCAGTCCTTGCCCAGCCCCGTGTCATCACAATCTCCCAAAAGGGTGATTATTTGTTTCTTCAGAGCATTCCAGGCCGAGGAAAATGGCATTTAAATACAGGGCACACATGGAGATCATGGGAAGTGCTTGTTGCTGTCCATCCAGCAGGAGACTTAGTTCAGTATTGGTTTTATTGTTCTTTTTTTCAATTTTGAGCCTGTCTGAATCTCCCAGCACAAGAGTACCGCACTTGCACACCCGAGTGAGCTGGATAATGAGCCTGGAATGCCTGTTCTGTGCTTGGCCAGTCCCAGAATCCACCCAGGCATGAGCCAGGACTGGAAATACTCCTCTGTGGTGGTTAGAGATGCTACTGTTGCCTGGCCCCAGGTGGGTAAAGCCACAAGCTTAGAGACGGCACTTAGGTGACCTCAAATGCTATTTTTAGCTTGTCCCCTCCTCAGTTTTGCCTCGTTTATACCCATCCAATTCCCCACTGCTGCTCCCTGGGAGGGGCTGGCCCTTGTGGATGGTGGGGTGTCGTGTGCAAAGCCAACCTGGAGAAGATGAGGAGGAACAAACACCAGCTGGAGGCCCCTGTGAGCTGTTTTGGGCAGCGCTTTTGAACACCTCATTGATGCCTGTGGTGATGCAGCCTCACCATCAGCACTAAATATTAATTCCCCCCAAAACAACTCCGTGTGTGTCCTCCTGAGGTCTCACACTTGCCTCATCCACCATGTCAGATGCTGCTTTATCTTCTAAACAAATACCCTGCTGCTACCACATTTGTTGGTTTGAATCCCAGGATTTCTCCTGACATATGTTATTTTCTTCCTAGAAGCCACAAGTGGTAAACAAACATTTACAGGCGCTGGGAGCATGGGACATGGGTTTCTCCATGGCTGACTTATTTGTCTGGCAAGAACTATAAATTCTGGAGGTTCAGGCTTGAAGTCAGCCCTGGGAGCTGGGCTTCGGAAAAAAATCTTGAACAGGTGTTTTTTTGTGGAGTTTCTTGCCATCTCCTCTAAAGCACATTGTTCTTGGGGAACAAGATGGGTCATTGGGGATGCCACGTATGGTCATCCCAATCCTACGGCGTGGATGTGTCCTTGGAGAGCAGGGGGAGAAGGAGGAGCTTTACCCTCTGTATGCTCCCTGTCCAGCTCTACTTTGGGACAATGTCCAAGTCTGTGCCCCTCCAGCTGCCTCAGTTTCCCCTTCCTACAAGTTGTTTCTCTGGGTTTAGGTTGCTCAGGGCAGGGACTGTATCCCACCAAGGACATCCCTCAGTGACAGCATTGCTCCCGTGGGGAGGGTCTTTCTTGACCCCCACGGATTGGGGCTGTGGTTGAGGGGCTTTGGGTGTTCCTGGGGAGGGGAGGGTGGATGAGCTGAGATGGGAACGGGGACAACAGCAAGGGTGGAAGAGAGATCCAGCCTAGGGCTGCAGAGGAGGCCAGTGAGGGGTGATGCATCCCGATTTTGGGGGGCTTTAGGGTGCTTTCCTTCCTTTAAAGGAGGAAGGGGACGACAGCGGTGACTGTGGTGGGTTCTTCCCCTCCCGGCAGCTGCTGCGGAAAATCCCGGGGAGACAAATCGTGGGGATGGGTAAGGAGAGTTCACAACCTGTTTTTTCCACCCGCCTGCCCAGCTCGGGGGCATCTCCTCTGCCCGGGTGGGCTTCACCCCTCGCCCTTTCCCTCCCCTGCAGCCCCCGGGCGCAGGAGGGGAGCGAGGGGAGGGGGAACCGCCGGAGTATTCGGGGGGATTGTCATGGTTACCTCCCTGGCAAAATAAATGGCTCCACTGAGTGATGATGATGATGATGGTGATGGTGGTGATGGTCACCCAGACAGCTCCGGACACTTTGAGCCAGCGGTGGGGGACGAGAGACCCACCCTGGGGATCCAGAAGCCCCCTCCCAGGGGAGCCAGACACCCTCCCGGCTCCGGGCAGAGCCTCCCTGCCGGGGCACATGTTGCTGCAGCCGGTTCGGTAAGACCCTTCCTCCTCCCGCCGGGACCCCCCGGATCTCCCGGTTTCCCCCGCCCCGCTGCCCGCTGGGGAGGGTCCGGGGGGGTGATGCCACCGGTTGCTGAGGTGGCTGGTGGTGCAGCGCTCCCCCACCCCAAGCCCTGGCGCTTGCTCCTCTCCCTCTCTCCCTCCCTTTCTCCTCATTTCCCTCTCTCCCTGTCTTCAGAGACAAAAGCGCTCCGCAGCTGTGCCTGTCGCCTTCGGGATTCCTCCTGCCCCCCCAGCCCAGCCGCAGAGGGGCTGGAAGAGTGGGTGAAGTTGCTCCAACCCCCCCATCCCCTTCTTCCTTCTCCTCCTCCTCTCTCCCAGGAAAGGTAAGAAAAGCAGTGGCTACTCTCCAGTTGCTCCTGCACCTTTTTAGCTCCGCAGGGGTGGGTGTGAGGGGTGTGTGTTTGTGTCACTTCCCAAGGCTGTGCACGATCCCAGCACAAAGCCGCTCACTGAAGAGATCCCTGTCATAATATTTCTGCAGGCACAAGCCCACACTCAGCAAGCTGCTGCTTCCCAGCCTTGCCTTTTCCCAGCTGGATGGTGAGTCCCAGAACATCCCATCCCTCCCCAAAAATTGTACAGACATTAGTAGTGGCTGTGTCTGTCTCCATTCAGGCAGAGGACAGAGATGCATGGAGGGATGATGCTGGGGGTGACGGGCTGTTGCTGTCCTGGGCAGCCAAGTGGGATAACCTGTGTGTAGACACACTGTTTGGGGAAGGAGGAGTGACCTTGGCAGGGTGAGGGGGGCTGATCCCCCCGGTAAGGGTCACAACACTGAGACCTGGCTGGAATCCACCACAGTGGCTGGGGCAGGGAAGGACAGGGGTGGATGGAGAAGGGCTGTGCTGCTCCTGGGGGCCCTGTGTGTCTCCTTGGATCCGGAAGCATCCCAAGCAGGAAGCAGGCTGCCTGGCAGCTTTAGCCCAGCTGAGGGGTGTCTGGCCCAGCACCCCCTCTCTGGCTCAGCCCAGGGATCTTCTCCTGGCTGTGAGCCTGGTGAGGTGGGGGTTAACTAACCCCTGTGTCTGAAACGGGTGATTAACAGCTCTAGGAAGGGGCTTGGGACATGAATCCAGGTCCTTGAGACCCAACTCTGGGGCCAGGCTGGTGGTCCAAGACCTGCCAGGGGTGTGGCTGACACTCCCCAAAATCTGTCTGCCAGGGCTGTCAGTCATGTCCCGGCCTGGCACTGTGTCACCTCGGGGAGAGGGACGTGGTTGCTTCCCCTGGGCTCTGGCAGGAGCAGCTGCTTCCCAACCTTTCCCCAGTCTCCCTGTCTGAGGCCTCAGGATGCCCTTGGTGCCAGCAATCCTTGTCACTGCTGTGGCAGCGGGGGGGCCATGTTGTCACCCTCTGGGGGGCCTGCAGTGGCTGTTTTCCTGGTTTTCCATCAAGTGGGACACTCCACTTGCAGTTTGAGGCAAGGGGAGGCTGGAGATGGGAGAACAGCTCCTGTAGCTTTTCCTGAGAATATCCCACAGGTCTGCCATGGTTGGATCCATGGCTCTTCCAGGTAGGACAGTGCTGTGTGTGCTCTTTCAAACCCCGTTTCCTCCTATTGCTTCCTGGAGATATTTTGGGGGTTGATCCCAGTTTCCTGGCCAGGTTTGAGCCTCTTGCTTTGGGAGAAAGCAGCTGGAGGGGTCCTGCACGTCTTAGTCATGACCTGCAGTGATGTGGGTCAGGTAGGTGAAGGCAGGGGTCCCTCAGCAGCGTGCCCACGTCTGCTCCCTGAGCCCTGCTGCCCCTGAAAATCAGGGAGAATTCCCAAGTGTGGCTCTACTTGAGAGCCCTGAAAGTTTGGGAAGTGCAAGGCTTCTCCTGTCTTGGATTTGCAAACGGGGGAGTTTGCTTCCCCGTGGTGATTGCCCAGGAATGCTGATGGAAGGCTGTGGAGCAACAGGCATCCTTGGTCAGATCTGTCCACCTGAACATCTCCACAGGGCGCTCCGGCTGCCGTCATCCCGGCGAGCCACTGGATGTCAGTGTTGATTGAGACAGACGACGTGGAAGGAATATTTTACCCAGCTGCAGAAAACCAGGCGTCCTCTGAGCAGTGGGGATGTGCCCCAGGTCTAGCTCGGACCTGGAGGCGAGATCTCCAAGGGAACCCGTTTGTGGCCGGTCAGGGGTTACAGCAGGGCGGGGCAGCGATTCAGCAGCCCAAAAATGCGTCTGACACAAGGTGTGGCACCAGGGCTGGGCTTCACACGGCTGCCTTCCTGTCCTGGCGGGCTGAAGCAGCCGGGCTGCCCCTGGTATCTGCCCTTCAGGCAGCAGGGCCGGGTGGGGCTGGGTCGGGTTTTATCCCAGCTCCTGGTTTGGCTCTCCCTGTCCTGTTGTTGGCTGCGGATGCCACAGATCCTGTGGTGTGGTACAGCTGGGACCCCAGCCCTCTCCTGGGAGCCGGGTCCTGCCGGAAGCCAGGCTGTGTGCTCACAGTTTTGCTCTGTTCAGTGCACGAAAATACACCTCAGAGGAGCATTATTCTGCCCCGTCTTTACTCCACGTGCTCAGACAGATTTTTTGAGGGCACATCAGTGCTTAGAGACACAGACGGACACCCAGGAAGCTCCGAGCAGCTCTCCAGGCACCACCCCCCTTTTTCAGGCACATAAACACCTTTTCCCATCCCCTGAAATCCAGCCCCAGCCTCTCGGGAGTGCTGGCACAGGCGCCTGCAGCCCTGTGGAGGGGCTGGAGCCTGTGCTCCGGCTCGCAGCCCTGCGCTCTCTGTGCGTCACGGGCACCGTCCGCAGACGTCGCAGCAGCATCAGCGCCTTCCCCGTCAGTCGGGCACAGGAATTGGCCGAGGGTATTGCCTGGAGTGGGGTGATCACGTTTCCGTGTCTCCCTCCCCTCCGTGGCCAGGAAGAGCAGTGGATTGTCATGGAAAGAGCGCTTACAAAGGAAAGGGGAAAATAAAGATCGATCCAGTAGGAGCCTGCTGTGCCACGTCCAGAGCATGGCTGGCCAAGGGACAGTGTCTGTCCCCAGCCCTGAGCTGCTCCCTAGCTGATGGGATTACAGGTGTATTTTGAGGGCTGGAGGTAGTACCCAGTGGTTTCCCTTTTTCCTGGGATGCCAGATGCAGTGTGAGGTTGGGAGGCGCCTGAGCAGGTCCGTGGGATGGCCCCGCACCTGCTGTGTGTGGGGGGCAGGACACGTTTGGTGGCAGTGAGGGGACACGCTGAGGACTGGGTGGATGTAGGGATACCCTGTGCAGCATCAAGCTGTTGGTAATTTTTTTGGGATTCAGGGTCCTGCCAGGTCCCATCGTCAGAGTCCCGCCCTGTGACCTGAACGGAGACTGAGCGCACATCCCGGAGCAGCAAAGTCAGGATGGGGAGCAGGCAAGGGGCCAGTGCTGAGCTCCTGGGGGGCACAGGAGAGAGATTCCAGCCTTCCCACTGCTCTCTCTCACTGCAGCCTCTCCGCTGCTCTCCCTTTCCATGCTGCAGTCACTTGATGGCGTTGGTGACACGAGCTGTGTGGAGCAGCCCCATGGCTCTTCTGGCAGCATCCCCTATCAAAGGGTTTTTGCTGGGAAGAGCCCTCTGAGCCCTCCCTATCCTTGTGGGGTCCATTTTTTGGCCGGCACAGCAGTAAGGGCTGGTGTCAGGCTCCTCTGAGCCACCTCGGAGCTGCAGGAGAGGTGCAACTCTCCTGGTTGGCTCAAACAGGATGTGGCACAGGGCTCTGCATCCCACTAAGGGTCCCTTAGTGCTTGTCCTGGCCCAGGTGATGCAGAAATCCCTCCTGGCAGAGTGGTTCCCAGGGGAGCTATGTCCCCAGTCTCCCATGGGTGCAGGAGATGTGAGGGGCTTGGATCTCACCCTTGGCTCTGCACTAAGTGCCCACTTCCAAGCTGAAGTCGCACTCCTGGAGCCCTTATTCACCCCTCTGGCAGTCCCGTAATGATTTCCTGTTGTGCCAAGCTGGTAGTGAGCTCCTTCCCACTATTACTTCTTCCCTAAGGTAAAATAATTCCCCCTCCTTGCTCCCCCTCCTGGCATTTAATCACTTCCCGGTACCTCGATGGCCTCAGCCACATCTCGCAGTGAGGGGACCTTCATTATCTCTCCCTGTGCGGGTGAACCCTTGCCAGCTCCTGACTTCCCAAGCCCTGTTGGCACAGCTGGGAGCATCCTGGTGTGGGACGGCCCCCCTGGCTCAGGCAGGACTCCCGTTTATCTCCTGACTGTGCGGGGCTGCGTCCCCATGGATGCATCCCTGACCTCCCTGGGCAGCTCCTGGCATGAGCAGCATTTGTGGTGGAATGCGAGGTGGATTCAGTCGGGAATGGCTGAGGTTTTTGGCTGGGATTCAGGGGCGTGCCAGGAATCACTGGCCTCCATCATCATCTTTGCTGCTGTTTCCTTTGCTCGGTTTCCCTGGCTGCTCTCCCCCATCCCGGACAGCCCTTCTTGCTCTTCCTGGCTCTCCCTTCTTCCTCTCTTAACGCCGTTTTCCTGCCCGAGCACTCATCGAGCTCGTGGCCTTGATGTCTTCTGTGGCTTTTGCATATAAAAGTGGGTTTTAATAACGCAGGACTGGTAGGGAATGAGAAACTGATGTATTTCAGTGCTGCTGGCTCCTCCTGAGCCTCGTAAATCACTGCATAAAGCATTGCAGAGCCAGCCAGGGAGAACTGCTGCCTAGCAACTTCTCCTGGTTCCCCGGGGGGAGCGGGATGTGGCCCTAAAATCCACCTGAAAGGTCTCCTTTAAAACCCTGAGGCTTGGGGGAGAGGAGCTGGAACGGAGGAAAACCTGCTTAGGGAAAAGAGTTGGAATGTAATTGGCAGAAGGAGTCACTTTGCATCTGAATGTGTCGGCTGAGCACAGCAAGGGATGAGTCAGCCCGTGCAGGAAGGATCTGGAGATGCAGGACAGCAGAGCAGCGGCACCTCCCCGAAATCAGCGAGGATGAGGATGGACAAGGGCATGGGAGGGCAGGAGGATGCCTGGCTCTGCCTGGCTGCTTTTCCTTCCCCAGGATAAAGGAAAACTCTCACGATCATAGTCTTATCCTGGAGAAAGTTGTTGGTTTGGAGGATAATGAGGAGAAAGAGGGACAGAAAAAGATGTTAACCTGTTCTGCCCAGACTCCAGCAGTGTGGCAGCTGGGGAGTGTGGACCTCCGGGGCTGTCTGCCCCCAGCCAGGGAGGTTTGATCTGAATCTCCTCCCTTGTGCCGATGGGGATTTGGGGCAAGGGTTTTCCTTGTGCCTTCCCACTGGGGTCTTGCTTCATCCCCATCCCCATCCCCATCCCCATCCCCATCCTCATCCCCATCTCTGCCGCCATCAAGCCCAGGTCCCGTCCTGTCCCAGGTCACTCACCTTTCTGCCCTCTGGGCTTCAGAATGAGGTGGCAGAGCCATGCAAACATTTTGGGCCCTCAGGGCTCCACATCCCTTCTCACCTTTCTCTCTCCAGCTCCCCAGCATCACCCCCAGACCCCCCGGAAGATGCCAGGGCTCATTAACCGGGTGACCCTCTCCCGGCTACCCCTCATCGCGTCCGAGGTGACATCCTGTGTCAGCGGCTATGCCTTTGGGATGACAGCCCTGCTCACCTACCACAACCCAGACCCCCAGGCTTTGGAAGGCAAGTTTCAAGGCGTGAAGCTTGGAATGGGAACTTTAGAGCCAGGATATGGCAGTGCTGGGTTTCTGTGCATGCCTTAAACCTTTAGATGCTGGTGGGAAGCACAACCAAGTGTATTGTGTCCAAGTTTCCAACTTTTTTAGGTGTGAAAAATCCCACAAGTGGGATTTTTTTCCCACTTGGGAAGTGCCAAGAGGGACCTCGCTGGTGGGTCTGGGGAGGTGGTGGGTGTTGCTAACACCTCCTGGCTGGCAGGTCTCTTTGTGTACCCCTTGGATGAGGGCAAAACTGTCGTGGGCTTCGAGGCGGCCATGTGCCGGCGCACGGTGACAGTGCAGATCAAAGACAAAGCCAAGATAGATGACACCTACTTCGACAGCTGCAGCCTCCCCCCTGGAAGAGCTGGTGATGGAAGCGGTGAGGGGATTGAGGGTGTTTTAGGGAATGTGGGGAGGAGGGGAAGGGGTGTGGGGAGGTGGCAGGGGGTGGCTGGCTGGTGTCTGCTGTGGCACCAAGGGGGCTTCTTTTGGGAGGCTGAGGGGTTGTGGTGCTCACGTCCTTGCCAAAAGTATCAGTCATACCCATCTTGGAAAGCACTGCTGCTTCTGGGCAGCCAAAGGTGTGATGCAGGAGCTGAGGCTGTTCAAAGAAGGCTGATGTGTGCAGCAGGGGTGGCTTTGGGTGTTTGATCCAGGGCTGGGGGTTGTGGGAGGCCTGGGAAGGAGCATTTTCCATAGTTGCGATACCTGGCGTGGTCCTCTCTCTGTGCAGGAAGGATCATGATGGATGAGGACCTGGAGAGGATTGTTTTTGTGGCCAACCTGGGCATGATTCCTCCCCTGGAAAGTGTCTCCATCTTCATCAGCACCTCCTCTGAGCTGCAGACACTGCCCAGCGGGGCAGTGAGGGTCCTCCTGCCAGCTGTGTGTGTCCCCAGGGTCCCCCAGCCCAGCCTGGAGAATGCCAGCAGCCTTTCCAGCCACCAGCTCCGAACGTATGGAAAACCACGGGGTGGGCTCTGTCTGGGATTGATCCTGGGGAATGCAGGGCTGGCTGAGCAGGAGCTGCAGGAGGCTGGAGAGTGGCTGCAGGCTTTACCTCCGGCAGCCCTGCAGTTCCTGGGGGGACAGAACATGTTCACAGGCTTTGTTGGGGTTTATCTCACTGTCAGGGACAAGCACCTCTGCGGATCGGGGAGCCCGGAGCGAGGGAGCAGGTTCTGCTTGGCTCAGCTTCTGGACAGTGAGGCCACCAACCCCTTTGAGTACGAGTTCAGCTTCCAGCTGGAGATCCGGGGGCCGTGTTTGCTGGCAGGTAGGAGCATTGGGGCTGTCCTGCTGCACAAGGCTGATTTGTCACCTCCCCAAGGCAATGTCCACACTCCTCCTCCTCAATGCAAATCTGTGTTGGCAACTTAACTGTGCTGGGGTGGATTTACCAGTACAGGGCTGATGCTAACGTGGGCTCCTGTCCTCTGCCACCTTGTCATGTCTTCTCCCTGGTCTCCCCCACCCTCAATCCCTACTGGCACCTCGGTTACCCCGGGCAGGAGTTGAGAGCCCCACACACGAGATCCGAGCAGACGCTGACCCCTCGGCTCGCTCCGCCAAGAGCATCGTGATCACGCTGGCCAACAAACACTCCTTCGACAGACCCGTGGAGATCCTGATCCATCCAAGTGGTAGGTGGGCTCTGCTTCCCCTCTGCTGGTCCTGCCCCTTCCTGGGATCCTCATCTGTAGCTCTGGAGACAGCTGGATTAGCGCTGGTTTTGCAAATATTGTCAAGGTTAGGCTTTCTGGGAGGTAATCCTGGCACCTCTCAGGGTTTTCTGAGCTCCCCAAGCTCACAGATACTGCTGTTTTCCCAGCCAAGGGTGCCCACATCTCTGCCAGACCCAAAGTGTAACTATGGCTGTTCTTCACACAATTCTCTGCATTTCCAGAGCCCCACATGCCCCACGTCTTAATGGAAGAGGGTGACATGACCCCTGCAGAGTACGAACGACACCTGAAGGGGAAGAACGATTTCATTAAAGGCACTAAGAAAGACGCCAGTGCCAAGAAAAAGGTGAGAAACACAGGCTGCAGGTGTTAGCTGAGGCTTTCCATGGACTGGAGCTGAGCTAGAAAATGATTCCTTGTTTCCAGCATCACTGTCCCAATGAGACCTTCAACATCCTCCCTCAGAGAGGGGCTTGTGTGGAGGAAGAGGGGAAAATTCAGCAGTGCTGCTGATACACTGAGAGTGGAAGGAGCTTTGAGATGGTTATTGTGTGTATAATTAGTGCTAGTCTAGCATAGCATAATTAGAGAGGTGCATTGTGATAGCATTAAGGGTGTTATAATTACTGCAATGACATAGAATAAAATATTCTTTTAATTGCTCAGTAAATGTTTACTGTTTCTGGGTAGCTGTCAGAGAGAAAGAAGTGATTTTCCTCGGAATAATGAGCTGAACTGAAGACAAGGTAGGAGAGACTTCTCTTTGTTCTGCTGAGCAGCAAAGAGAAAAATATCTGCGCTGGGATTTGTGCCTCGTCTTCCAGCAGTTCTGAAGGAATGAGTGACAGCCCAGCACTTTGGTGTGTCTGGGATCAGCGGAGAGGAGCGGACAGCTCAGAGCCCTCCAGATTTCCAGGGTGGGCGTCTTCCCCTAAGGGACAGGTTGTGCTTGTGTGGCCACAGGCGGGGCTGACAGTGTCAGCTCCTGTTTTACACAGCTGGGGCTGTCCTGTGTGCCCAGGGATGCTCATTTCCCCCAAACTCCTTCTCCACGTGTCTGATCCTGGGTCCTTCTTGGCAGACATCCCAGACCTGCTGCAGGGGTGCCTCCCCGTGCTGCTAAGATTTCTCCGTTCGCCAGAGACTTGTCAACCCTCCTCTCCTTCCTTCCCTTTGCCCTCGGCTCTCTCTCACAGGGCTGGGACTCCGCAGGCATCTCCTCTAATTGTGTTCAGCGTGTGGCAGGTGGAATGAGATGAAACTCCCACGCTACGCCTCGGATGGCTCCCTAATTATTTCTGCGTCTTTAGCATGTCAAATTATCTAAGGGGGGATCATTCTGGAGACATTTCCCTGCAGGAAAGCCACCTGTGCCCCAGGAGGACTGGGAAACAACTGCAGGGAGCAGAGAAAATGCCTGGAATATCTGCGGTAGATGATGGGCTGCAATTGCTGCTGCTCAGAGCAGGACACTGGCCACTTCTCGGCTTAAATTAAATTAGCCCAGAAGTTTCAGCAGTAAATGATAATTAATTCTCCCCCCTCAGTTTGTTATGCAAAAGGCTTGGATGCTGTCAGCTGCAGGTTGGTGAGGATGGATGCACACTGGAATCAACTTTCCTCTACAAAATCTGATTAGCTTACGGTAATTGGATAATGGGTGAAGGGGAACGGAAGGGAGGTGAGGAGATGTTTTCTTTTCTGGCTGACCTGTAGCAGCACCTCTGAAGCTGTTTACTGAAGATTTGCCTGTAAAATTCCCTCCAGAGTCAGTGAGAAATCCCAAAATGTGGGCTTATCCTAATCCCACAGGAAATTTATGTCGTGGATACCCAAGAGCATTCCAGGGAGTTCTGTGAATAGGTCCAGGGCCACGATTCAGTCTTTGGACAGAGGCAGCAAGGAACACTCTAGTCTGGAATGCGATAAATTGGGAAAGTTGTTAAACAAAGTAATTACATACGGCTGGAGGGAAATGGAAACGGAAAAAGCCCTTTGATTTCTCAGCAGCTGATTAATTTACACCCCATAGCATGGAAGGGAAAGGCAGGCGGATGAGTGGGAGCTTGGCTCATTCCTGTGAGTAGGACCTGTCTTTTCACTGGGTCAGAGAAGCAGCACTCAGGCAGAGGAGCTGAAAGCAGAGCTCGTGTGTGTGTGTGTGTGTGTGTGTGTGTGTGTGTGTGTGTGTGTGTGTGTGTGTGTGTGTGTGTTGAGCCACAGGGAGTTAGTGAGTTATAGAAAACAAAGGTTGGTCGTCAGCTCATAGACTGAGGAATGTGACTCATGGCCGGAGAAAAGTGCAGTTATCTGGGGTCTGGTTTACTGCCAGTGAAACCAATGAGAAAGAGGAGAAAAAGGCAAACAAAGCCCCTGAGGACCGAGCTGCTGTTGTGGAGTTGTTTCCACACTCAGACCCAGGGATGAAAGGCCACAGCCGGGCTGATGTGGGGTCCTGGAGCTCCCTCCAAAGCAGCTGAGGCCGTGAACCCGATACTGCTCCATACACACGTAACAGCACTTTATAAACCCAGCATGGGAGGTTTTTACCAGTTTAATTTTATCCCATTTGTAATGAATACTTGAAACAGAAGGAGAGAAAATGCGGAGAGCCAATGGAGCTGTGTGCAGTGCAGAGACAGATCATGCAGGTTCCTATCGAACCACGGCCAGAGCAGCCGGTTCAGCGTTCCAAAGCCTTTCAATCCCGACAAAGAAAAGTGATAAAAGAAATGGGCAGAAAAAGCGGCAAACCAGAGGTGGCAGGAATGAATTGGAGCGGCGAATGCAGCACATCAAGGGCTGCATCTCACACTTCATTAGTGAGTGACCATGGAGAAAACCTCTGGTGTGCCTCAGTGGGATGCTAAGCTGTGCTAATGAACCAGGTTTTCAGGAAGGATCAAATGAAATGTTTGGAGAATCAGTTTTGCCAGGTGCTGGATAGGGCCAGGTCTTTTGATTTCTTCTCCAGGCTTTTAGCTGAGTGTGCAGTTGCTCCATACAATCATAGAAGGATAGGACCTTAAAGCTTATCTTGTCCCACCCCCTGCCATGGGCAGGGACACCTTCCACTATGCCAGGCTGCTCCAAGCCCCATCCAACCTGGCCTTGAACACTTCCAGGGATGGGGAATGCCGTTGGTATGGACACAACAGAACACCTGGACATTGGCCCACCCTAGTGTTGTCGCCTCTGAGGCCAGAACAAGCAGATTCTGGCCCACAAAAGGCCATGCACTCACATTTTTACCCCTGCTCTGATTCCCTCAAATTGAAATGGGACGGAAAAATGAACCTCTCGAGCTGTCTCCTGCTTTCTTTCAGACGGAAATCATCAGGAAGCGGCTGAACAAGGACATCCCCCACCACCCCGTTATCATGCTCAACTTCTGCCCTGACTTGGGGACTGTGCAGCCAGGCCTCCGGAAAGCCCAGGGAGAGTTTATCTTCCTGGTAGACCGCAGCAGGAGCATGAGCGGTGTGAACATCAACCGTGCCAAGGTACCTGCAGGAGGGGAAGCACCTGCCTGTCAACAGGAATGAATGAGAGAGAGCAGTGGGGGTGCTGAGAGCAGAAATGTTCATTATCAGGGATGGGGGGTAATTATGGGCTGTATTTCAGTCATCTCAACCATGGTGCTTGTTCGGTACCTGCAACAAAGGTGACTCTTCCCTGTTCTCTTCCCCTTCTTCCTATCAGCACATAAAATGCAAAATTATTTTCTTTCCCTCTCTTGCTGGCCTGTTTTGTGCATCCCTTTTCCAGTTCTCCCTGTCTCCAGGAGGGCTTTGGGTGATGGCTGCCTAGGGAGAAACCTCCAGGGAACTCTGAGGGGAACAATGTGCTGACCATGCATTAGGAGAGGTTTTGCTGATGGGCACCTCTGTGCACCCACAGAAATGATTTAAACATGAGATATCCCTTTTCCAAACACAAATGAACACCAGCAGCCTGATGGATGGTTATGGGAGTGGTGTCAAGACCTCTGGATAAAAAATAGCATTGTCAGGATATTTTGTGGGTCTGAGGCTCCCCTGTCAGATATGGCTCCCACCCAGCTCCAGCCCTGCTGCAGGACCCTGCACTTGGTCTGTTGAACCTCATGAGATTCCCATGGACCCACTCCTGAGCCTGTCCATCTTCTAGCACATCTCCTTTCCCATCTGTCTCCAGTTTCCATGGGAACTGCCGAAGGACAGGCACCTTCAGCAACAAGGATTGGGTTCCTGGGGAGCCTGAGGACGACTGCAGCACATCCCCTGGGATAGGGAGGCTGTTCCCAAGGGGAACAAGGTATCTCTGGGGTTGTACCCCTTTCCCCCAGCACCTTTAGGAGCCTGGGAATCTTGTCCCAGGGTGGATTTTTGCTTTCCAGCTCATAGCATGGCTGGGTTTGGGCACCACAGTCTCTGCAGCCTCTGTGGAGGCAGGATTGTCCCCTGGGGATGGGGACCTGAAGGATCAGAGCCCTTCTCTGAGAGGTCCTGAAATGGAAACCCCATGGCAGGAGGGCTGTAGAAACAGGAAAAACGCTGTTTGCCTTCAAGGAAAAATATTTTGAGGGAGATAGAGGAGATTTTGGAGGAGATACCTCAAGGGAGAAACCCACTGTCCCTCTTTTGAGTGTCCCTTGTTTGCCACTCGCAGACACCAGGGACCTCGCAGCAGGGGCTGTTCTGAGAGGGTTTGGGTGGGGTTTGCTTGGTGGAACCCTCTGCATCATCCTCAGCTGGCTGGATGCATGGCATGACAGGGCTTGGAGCTGTGCAGCCTCAGGATGCACTCAGGGATGGGATGGAAGGGCCCGTGAGGAGCAGGCAGGCATCCGTCCAAAGCAGCTGGAGTGGAAAATTCAGGGATTTAAATTTCCTGCAGCCAGTTCCTTTCCCACCCTGATGCAGCCAGGGAGAAGAGCCAGGCTGTGATGGTGCTCTCTGGCAAAACTACACTAATAACTGGGAATTGACTTTTCTGGAAGCAAGCATCCCTCCTTATTGAGTTGCCATATAGCTATTGAGTGCAACAGGATCAAGATCAATATTTACCATAAGAAGCAATAAATCTTTCTGCTTGCTGAAACAGCAAGCAGGCATCAGTTGCCCATTTTGGGAAGTGCTTTAAGAGAAATATTTGGAAATTTGTATTTTTTCCCTTGTAATGAGTTCCAAGATGGGATGTCAGCATTGAGATCTGGAAGAGCCAGCATCCCAGGAGCCATCTGGGAGCAGTGGTATAAATATATCCTCGTAGGTTTGAGATAACAGCTTGGATTCAAGCACTCCAGAGACTGTTAAAGGGCAGCCCTGTTCTTCTACATTATTCCACTGATTTTCAGTGCCCCAGCTCTGCATCGTTGCTGAGTCTTACAGGCTTTGGGAGCTGGGTTGACCTGGCACCACATCCCTGCTGGTCCCACGCAGGGGGTTCGCTGTGTTCCTCTGTGGTCACTCGGTCTTTGCCATGGGTAGGACAACTCAAGGAGGTTTTTCTTTCTCGTTTGACCTTGGCAGCTCCTCCCTGGCTCGAGGGTTTCTGCTGCCCTCGGCAGACTGGCAGGAGTCTGCCTTGATCAGCATTTAAATAGAGCTGAGCTGCTCCTGAACACTTTGCTTTACATTTTGCTTTAAATAAACACTTTGCTTTAAATGGGCCTCCTCTCCTGCCACATAATTGCTCCTACAAGCTCAAGAGCTCCTTGGGCAGCTCTTGCCCGGTTGCTGCAATCACAAGCTCTGTCCTGGACTTGTCCACAACATCACTGTGACAATTCAAGTTGCTCTTGCCTTATGTAAAGCCCAGGAATAGGCACGTTAGATAACCACCTCTGGTAAAGAAAATAGCTTAAAACTGTCGTCTCCCAGTTATTTTAATTGAAGCCAGCTATGAATACAAGAGAATTGGGGATGGGGGAGGCTTTTCCTTTTGTGTAAGTTTAAGCTGTTTGTTTATTTTCTGCAAGTTTAGGCATTGAGATGCATTGCGTGTCGCACTTCTCAATTTCACACTCTGCTTCTCACCCACCAGCTCTGTGCTGCAGCACTGTGTTGCCAGCACAAATTGAATCCCTTAAAAACAAACAGAAAAATTTGTTCAGCTCTTTGTTGTCTTTTTTTTTTTCCCCAAAGACTCCCCATTTTCCTCACTGCTTCGGGTCCCAAATAACATCAGGCGGCTTTGAAAAGAGCAGGGCCTATGGAGGCATGGGACAGAAGCAGTTGGTTTGTTGTCAGATGAAGGTGGGATGGCTCTGGGCAGAGCTTTTACTGCTGATGTTGGGGCAGCCAGGGAGAGTCCAAGTGTGCTGATGTCTGTTTGCTTTCCACCCCCCAGGATGCCCTGTTGGTCATTCTCAAGAGCCTCATGCCAGAGTGTCTCTTCAATGTCATTGGGTTTGGATCCACCTTCAAGACCCTCTTTCCTGCCAGTCAGGCCTACTGCGAGGTGGGTGAGCCCACAGTCCATAGAATCACAGACTGGTTTGTGTGGGGAGGGATCTTACATGCCATGGGCAGGGACACCTTCCACTATCCCCAGCTGCTCCAAGCCTGGTCCAGCCTGGCCTTGGGATAGGGATGGGGCAGCCACAACTTCTCTGGGCAACCTGAGCCGGGGCCTCACCACCCCTATAGTAAATAATTTCCTTCTAGTACCAAATCTAAACCTGCCCTTTTTTAGCTTAAAGCCATTCCCCCTTGTCCTGTCACTCCAGGCCCTTGTACAAAGTCCTTCTCCAGCTCTCTTGGAGCCCCTTTAGGCACTGGAAGTGGCTTTAAGCTCTCCCTAGAGTCTTCCCTTCTCCAGGATGAACAACCTCAACTCCCTCAGCCTCTCCTGTGCTGCTCCCTGGTGCTCGGAGGGTGCTGGTGCTGACGATTCCTCTGCTCCTTTGGGCAGGAGAGCCTGGCCATCGCCTGCCAGAGCATCAGGAAGATCCGGGCTGACATGGGCAGCATCAACCTCTTATCCCCGCTGAAGTGGGTCATCCGCCAGCCCATCCACAGGGGCCACCCCCGGCTGCTTTTCCTGCTGATGGGCGGGGCCGTCAGCAACCCCGGCAAGGTTCTGGAGCTGCTGCGGGACCACTCCTGCTCCACCAGGTACTGAAGGCAGCCGGGCTCACCCCTGCAGGGCCAGAAACCTGCACAGGCTGGGATGTGCCCCTCCTGGAGCACAGCTCCATCTCACAGACGTCTCCACTCCAGAGACAGAGGCAGGAGAGATTGCTGCTATGAGCCATGGGAGAACCTCAAAGGCTTTGGAACAGATCCCAGAAGTTCAGATGCTTTTTAAACAATCAAAAGCAGGATAATTGAGCTGACAACTTCACAGCTCTCGGCTGATGCTTCCTGCTAGGAGAGATTGACACGCCAACAATCTTCCTTGCTTTTTTTTAAAATTTTTTTTAAAGCACATCTGGGGCTGGCCCCAGCTGCTTCCAGGATGGGGCTGTGCAGAATTGAATATGCTGAAAGGGAGCAATGTAAAAAGCAGCTAATTTGTGCACGAGCTCCCAGCCTGGCTCCCCAGCTCTGATCACAGGCTGTTCTGGTTTCTCCTCTGCCTCTTTAGGGGCACGAAACATGAGAAAAATGGAAGAAATCCTGATTCTTCTTCTATCTCTCAGACTTGGGGGCTTACCAGGGAAGCTGCTCTGTGGGTTTGTAATTGCACAGAGGTCTGACTCCCAGTGTAGAGGGCATCCCACCATCCCACCCCTCCCTCTTAAGGAGCTGTAGGGGAGAGTTAAATGCAGTCAGAGCTGGAGCGTGGTCTCGGGTGACCCTGGAAGGGAGAGTCCTGGGCATGGCCCATCTTAAAAGAAGATCAGAGCCTTATTTAACAGGGGTGTGAGGCTGGCCTAGGATTTGCTGCCAGCTGAGGATTAAGACCCCACAAGAGAAAAGCCCCTTGTGCAGATGCAGTTTGCTGCTGAAGGTGCTTTCTCAGCAATCCACTGCCCTGCCCAAATGCCGTGTCCCACCCATTCCCATCCTCCTGGCTTCCTGGCACATCCATCCCCACCTGGCACTGCCCTCCCTGCCTGGGCTCCAGCTCCACTTCCAGCCTTCAACCCAAAACAAATCCTGATTCTCAGAGCTGGGAGTTGGGGGAGCACCCTTGCCTGGCTTGATCCTCCTTCCTTGAGAAAACGTTTATTTTCATTGCAAGCAGAGATAATTACTGGATATTTAGTGCTATTGACCACAGCCAGCAGGGAAAAGAGCTGAACTGAGAGCAAAGCAGCTTGTTTGTGTTTGCAGAGGATGGGAAGGCTGGGAACCTCTGAGTGTCACTGCTGAAGGCTGGTCTTCAGGGAAGGAGTTTGGGGTCTGCTGAGAAGAGGGGGCTGGTGGTTTGGATTGGATTGGAAGGGACCTTAAAGCCCTTCTCATTCTACCCCCACTGTGATGGGCAGGGACATCTTCCACTATCCCAGGCTGTTCCAAGCCCCGTCCAGCCTGGCCTTGGACACTGCCAGGGATCCAGGGGCAGCCACAGCTTCTCTGGGCACCCTGTGCCAGGGCCTCCCCACCCTCACAGGGAACAATTCCTTCCCAATATCCCATCTAACCCTGCCCCTGTCAGTGGGAAGCCATTCCCCCTTGTCTTGCCACTCCATGACCATGTCCAGAGTCCTTCTCCAGCTCTCCTGGAGCCCCTTTAGGCACTGGGAGGTTCCCAACTCCCCTGCCAGCCACCTAAAAGAATGGCTGCTTTCTTCCTCTGGACGTAGCGGTGGGATAAAGCCTGAGGGAGTTTCTGCCTGAGGGAGTGTGTGAGCTACATGGGGCTGGAAGGGGCTTTTCCTCTGGATCCTGATTCTCCCTGTCCCTTTGCAGGTGCTACAGCTTCGGCATCGGGCCAAACGCCTGCAGGAGGCTGGTCCGGGGTCTGGCTGCCGTGTCCAGGGGCATCTCCGAGTTCCTGGCAGAGGGCGAGAGGCTGCAGCCCAAGGTACAGCCCCCACTCCCCAGGGGCCACCCCGCGGGGCTCTAACGATGCTCTGGTTCAGCGAGGGGGGAGGCCACGGCTCCCAGAGGGTTCATTCCCCATCCTGGCCCTGCCTTCCCAACTGCCCCTCGCAGCAGGTGGGGGAGCGGGAGGGGATGAAAGAGCATCTCCGTGTCGGCCGTCGGAGGGAGTGGGAGGCTGTGTTTCCCTCCGCCTGGGGCTGGAGGCCGCCACAGCCGCGGTGCAGCAGCTCTGCCTTCAAAGGCAGCTCTGCCTCAGACACGGCGAGGGCAGAGGGACCGGCATCAAAGCAGCCAATTAGTTTTGAAGTCGGGCTCAGCACTGGCATTGCTCAGGCGAGAAGGACTCGGGGTTGGAGCGGGAGGAATGCGCTGTGATGGCTTTGCTTATTAAGCCGACTTTAAAGCCTCTCCATTCCCTCTCTCCCCATGAAGAGTAAAACCGTGTGCTTCAAATCCGGTATAGGGGTGCCTCTGTCCCCTGGTGAACGCACCGAGCCCAGCCTGTCACCTGCTGCATGACTAAACCTAGAGAGAATTGGGTCTTTAGCTCCTAAATATCTCCAAAAAGGAGAAAAACCTTCTTGATCTCACAAGGAGGAGTTGGGCAACTCCCCCCGCTGCAGGAACCTGGAACACACAAAAACCTCTCTAAGACAGAACAGCATCAACATTTCTGATGTAAATTAAAAGCAAAGACAGTGAAGAGAGAAGTTTTTAAGAAGAGCTATTAATAAGAGCTTTGCAGGCTGTGCAGCTCGGTGCCTTCAGCTGTCTGAGGCATCAATTAATGGCCTTATAAAACACAGCCTGGTGTGTCTTCCCGAGCCTGTGAAAAAGCAGGGAACAATAGGGAATATTTGAGCTGTTCTGCCTCTAAATCCGGTGTTCAGTTCCCTTGGCGTGCAGGGAAGCTCGTGTAGATGGCTCCCTGGGAGGTTTGTCCATGAGGTATTCACGGATATTGGTCTTCTCCACGTGTGGAACTGGCAGAGCATTGCTGATCTCTGGCAGTGGCTTGTGCCAGCAATGAGCTGTTCCAAACATATCAGTGTGTGAGTGCCGGGCTTGGGACAAGGGCTGGGGCTCAGAGCAGTGAAGACTGACAGCATTTCCTGGCTGCTGGAGGGGAGCAGGGGATGCTGCCTCACATCAGAGCAAGATCCCTCTGGCCACAAGCCCCCACCTTGCTCTGTGCTGGCAGCATGTGTGAGATCAGCCCTGTGCTCCATCACTGTCTGCTCTTGGGAAAAAATCATGGAATCGTGGAGTCATTTAGGTTGGAAAAAAACCTATAGGATTGTCAAGTCCAACCATTAACCCAGCTCTGCCAAGTATAAGTGTGCCAAGGAGATGGGGGTGCTGGGATGGGCGTCAGAGTAGACTGAGAGGAAGCAGACTGTCGGGAGAGGGCAGGAATCAGCTGATGGGTTTGTTTGAGGGAATGTTCCCCTTCCCTGTGCCATGTGGCACGTGCATCATGGCTCACCCTGTGTCCAGCTGCTGTTGAACCTCTCCCCCCTGCCCTTTGCAGATGGTCAGGTCACTGAAGAAGGCGATGGCGCCGGTCCTGAGCGATGTGTCCGTGGAGTGGGTGTTCCCTGAGAGCACTGAGGTCCTGGTGTCCCCTGTCAGCACCAGCTGCCTGTTTCCTGGTGACCGCCTGGTCAGCTACAGTGTCATCTGCGACACCTCCCCGTACCTCTCCAACCCCAGATCCGTGAGTCCGTGGGGCTGTCCCAGGAGTGGGGGGTGTTGGGGGTGTACACGAGGGTCTCTGCTCTGTGTGTGGTCAGGAGGTGTCTCCTGCAATCCAACTCTGTCCTTAAGGGAGATGATGGGTGAAAGTTTGGGGGGAAATAGTGGATGAGGGTGCTGGTGCAGCCTGTCTCGGCTGGGAGCTGTGGACAGACACGGTGGGACCTGTTCCCTCTCTGTGCTTCCCCCCAGGACAAGAGGCGGCGGTACAGCATGATGCATTCCCAGGAGTCGGGCAGCTCTGTTTTCTTTCACTCCCAGGAGGAGGGAGCAGGCTTGGAGAGCTGGAACCACTCCAGAGACTCGGAGGTCTCCTGCCCCGCCGAGCGCTCCCCTGACCACCTGGGCATGGGCAGAGATCCCGGGGGAGAATCGGACACGGACACGGGTCAGAGTTTCCTCTGTACATGCAGGGCGGTGATGCCTGTCTCTCTAATCAAGCTCCTGTCACTGCTTTCCCAATATTTTTGCCTGATAAATACATGTCTTCAGCTACAAAGAGCTGGAGAAGTTTGCAGGAGAGATGACAGATCTCCTGAGGCTTGAGCAAGTCTGTTTGGTTTGGATGTTTTATCCAAACCTGTCAGGAAATCAAGGGAAGCCCTGGTGAGCTGGGTTCCCTGGAGATTTTCAAAGCAGCTTAGCTTTGGCCACATAATTATTTACAAGCTTCCCAAGTGGTGTGAGGAGGAGTCGGGTGAGCTAATGGGTAGCTCTGCTAGACCATCCCTGTACCTGCAAAGCAACTTCCTAGTCAGGAGAGGGGAGGAATGGATCCAAAGTCCTGTCCCCAGGGTGTCACTCCTCTCCACCGTGGCTTGGGTGGGTGTTTGTGTCAGCAGCGTGTGGCACAAAGCAGCTGGTTGCACCCCGGAGCTGGGGAAACCTCTGTTGCTCACGGGATGTTCTTCCCTTTTATTCCAAGAGGAGCTGTGCTGTGCATCCCCTCAAACTTGTCAAAAGCAATGAGAAATCATGTCTTTCCAAGCCAAATTTTAGTCTTGCTCTGACAGGAGCGTGTCTGCACTAATTAAATTTCATTAGTAAATCCTTTGTCTTCTCCAGGGAGGTTTGGGGAAATGCAGTCAGGCTTTTTTTGGCTGAAAACTCCTCAGACAAAACCTTCCCAACCTGCTCTCTTGACATCCCCAGGAATTTTGTGTGTTCCTATTTCCTTTTGTGGTTTCGTTGCTTTGCTTAAAACTTTGCAGGGTTGAATGTGGCCCCCTGAGCTTTGGCAGGACCCTGGGGAGGGCTCCCTGCCTCCCACCGTGAGCCAAGGGGGGTGGTGCTGGCCGATCCCACTCCGGAGTGGAGCCGATCCTCTCTCCCACTGTTCAGGAATGGACGTGAAGGCTCTGTCCAGGAGACGGGCGTACAGCACCACCCAAATCTCCGACCACGAGCCTCGCAGGAAGGTGCCCACAGCCAGCGATCCCGGCACAGCCCTGGTGAAAAACCCCCTGCGGAAAACCCACCTGCAGGACCTGCAGCAGGTCAGCCCCGAGCCCTGGCAGGTGGATTTCCAGGTAGGTGATCCCTCGAGAGGCTTTGCCTGTGGGTGGAAGCCAGCAAGGAGAAGCAGGAAAATATCAGGTGGATAAGAGCCTGAGGGAAAGGGCCTGACTTACACTAGTCCTAAAATATTGATATAGATAATAGATACAGAAAATAGATAATAGATACAGATAACAGATGTAGCTCTGCAGCACATCACAAACACTGGGGAAACGAGCCAAGCAGGGAGCAGAGTGCCATCCCGATATCCCATAGCAGTCCCTCCCCATGGGCACCTGCTTTTTCCCCTTCCCCTTAGTGGCCTGTGCTTCACCTTGCTGCTCTTCTGGTCTTTCTTATCTCCCTACAATTTAGGATTCAAACTCTCCCCATGGCTGTGGCACTTCTGTGCCTGGCAGGGAAAAGGAATTCAGTGCCAAAGCAGATTCCCAGCTGGATCTACAGCCTTATGCAGCACTGGGATGAGATGCGAACCTGTGTGATGATACACCTGCTGAACAGGGTTATGTCCCCTGCCTGCAGCAGGTGGAATTTGGGCAGATTTTTCAACTGATCCGTGGGAAGGATAGGGATAGTTCTCTGCCATCCTTGGCATCGCTGGGATGCTCTGCTCTGCAATCAGCATCTGCAGGGCTGGGAGGACCAGCAGCACTTGTGTTCCCATGGAAACTCAGAGCGGGATGTCGGGGACTTTCATTTCCCCTCTGCTGTGGGTTAGAGATCGCTGGCTGAGGGGTGGGAGAGGAGATGAGGGGGCAAAGGGGAAGCAGGGCCAGGGTTCCACAGGGAGGGATGAGACCTCTACCCTCAGGCTACAGCACTGCAGATGGTGAACAGCATCAATGAGGAAGAACAAGCAGGTTTTAGGGGTACTGGCAACATTCCCTGTATTGGGAAGGTCCCCAGAGCATCCTCCTGCCCTCGGCATGCGGGCAGGGGTGGAACTGACTCCCTCCTGGAGGGCAGTAAATGGTTAACAGCATGCATCCTGCTCTTAATTAAATGCAGCCTGGTTTTGCTATCTCTCCTGCTGCCAGGGCTCCCAGCAGCTCTCCCAGCTCCCAGTCCTGCTGCCAGGGCTTGACATTTTCGGGGGTGTGAAGCCGAGCCCTCAGCTCATCTCCACGCTTGCTGTGCTGGGAAGGAAAGGTCAGCGCCAGCCACAGGCAGCTTAAACCCCCAGCTCCATTCCCAGCTGGCTTCCTCTGGCTAGGAGGAGAGCTCGGGCAGGAGAAGAAGCAGGTTTGGAATGGAAAGGGTCTGGCAGGATATGTCAATATTAGCTTGGTAAATCGCTCCTGGAGCCGCCTGGCTCCCACTTTTGCTGGTGGTCTCAGAACAACAAAAATTAGGTGGTGGTGGAGGTCATATCCGTGTCTGTCACCCAGAGAAAGTATCCTTCCATCTACCGCTTTCTACCACCTCTGTTCTTCGCGGGTGTTGTGCTAGGAATACAGAATCTGTCTGTTTTAGATGGATCTTCCCAGAGCCCTGGGGACAGGGATGAAACCCAGACCTTGCAGAGGGGAGCATCTGTGTGGGATGTGGCACCAGAGGTGCTGAAGTGGGGGATTCATGTCTCCTGAAAGAAACAGTCTTATGAAAAAAAAAAGAAAAGAAGATAAAAATTCCTTTCTCCCATCCCCTGCGCCTCTCTCCTTTCGTTACTAAGCAACTGGTCCTTGATCTTTCTGTCTCTCTTCTTTTCTTTGGTTCCCAAGTGAAGTCATTAAAATGTCTGGAGGGATGAAACTCATATTTCACCTTCTGCATGTCTGGGGAACGAGCCCCTGGGGCCAGGGTCCCTTGGGGACATCCTGAGGTCTGGTGGAGGGCTTTGTCTGGGCACGGATCCCAGCTGGGGATGGGCAGAGGGAAGGACCTGTGTGATTGCATCCCACGCTGGGGTCGGGCAGGGAGCAGACGGGATCAGAGGGCACAGAGCAGGTCTGAGCAGAGTAGAACAGGATCAGAGGGCACAGAGCAGGTCTGAGCAGAGAGTAGAACAGGATCAGAGGGCACAGAGCAGGTCCGTGCCGTTGGCTGCAGCCGGATCCAGCCCAAACATCTGCTCTGCTCACAGCCCCTCGCGGCCACCCCGCATGGCTCTGCCACCAGGATCCGCGGTGCAGGCGCCCGGCGCCCGGCCCTGCTGCAGCGCGGCTGCGTGTCCTTCTGCCACGACGCCAACTCCTCGGCACTGCTGGACGGGCTGCAGGAAGCCCCGGCAAGGGTCTTGGAAGCACTTGATGCCATCCCGAGCCTGCGCTCCTCGTCGGACAGCCGGAGCCCCGGGGATCTGGGTAACTGGCAGAGGGGGAAGCATGGGCAGCCTCACCTGTCCGTGCCGGGGTTTGGTGGCATTGTGTCGCACTCCGTGCCACCGTGTGGAAGTTGGGAAAGATTCATTATGGTTTTGTGGTGGCAGTGGGGAATTCAGCTCCCAGGGAGGTGATTAATGATCTGCCTCTCCCCTCTCTGCAGAGTCTGCCCAGCATCCGTCCCTCACCTTTGAGACCGAGACCTCCTCCGACTGGGAGGCCCAGGACCTGGATATCGGCACTGCCTGCGGCTCCCCGTGCTCCCCCAGGACCCTCTGCAAGGCAGTGGTGAAGGGGCTGAGGAACAACGAGCCTGTGCAGTGGGAAGTCACCTTTGACATCCGCCCTCTGTTCCGGGAGCGGGGGAGCCAGGAGGATGGAGACACAGACCTGTGGAGTGAGACCTTCCACCACCTGGCAGCCAAGTCGCTCATCCAGGACTTGGAGCAGCTCGCCGAGAGGGAGTGTGAAATCGAGCATGGTAATGCACAGCTGGCTGTAGGCAGACCCTGCCCAGCCTCGGGAAGGTTTTCCAGCAGTCTCAGCAGCCTCTGGAATGAAAACAAGAGCTGCTGGTGGTGAAATATTAGGGAATGTCTCACATAGTTCCCAAATAACAGCCCCCTTCAGCTGCCTTGTGCTCTTCTGCTTCTGCAGCCTTGCTGCACAAGAACGTGGCCGAGCTCATGCTCCTTCCCACTCCTCAGGAGCAGGAGGTGGACTTGATGATCCTTGAGGGTCCCTTCTGACTCAGTATGTTCCATGATTCCCTGACTCCTCTGCTTCATGCACCAGGTAACACAGTTATTTTTAGGGAGTTGGTCACCTGGAGCTGGGAAGTGGCATCAAACTCCAGCAGCAGCCACATGACTGCCCTGGACCACACGTGTCCCCGGGCTGTCAGCCCTCTCCCCCATGAAGTGCATCTGGGCTTGTAAAACAAGAGCAGGAGTAGCAGAGTTTAGAGGGATACAGGGATACAGCCAAGCATGGAGGGGGGCTGGGAGCCGGGTGTGAGGGGCAGGGGAGCCCAGGGGCCCACGGCCTCTGACCCCGCTGTCCCATGGCAGGGTCCAGGCGGCGGTTCCAGCTCAGCGCTGTCCACACCAGCAAGGCCTGTAACATCATCAGCAAGTACACGGCCTTCGTGCCCGTGGACCTGAGCACCAACTCCTACCTGCCCACCCTGGTGCAGTACCCCCACACAGGTAACGTGGGGCTGGCACAGGGGTGGAACCTTGTCCTGGCAGGGAAGGTGTCACTGAGAAACCTCTCTCAGGGCAAACCTTTTGAAGCCACAGCCCAGTTCAGCACCAGACCCATACCCAAGGCCATGGCCAAGCTCTTGGTGGCAAGAACCTCTTCCCATGGCCAGGGAAAAGGTCTCCTCTGAGGTCTGGATGCCCAGAGATGACCATAGAATCACATCATGTTTTTGGGTTGGAAGAGACCTTAAAGCTCATGCCATTCCACCCCCTGCCAGGGGCAGGGACACCTTCCACTATGCCAGGTTGCTCCAAGCCCCATCCAATCTGGCCTCAAACACTTCCAGGAATGGAGCAGCCACAGCTTCTCTGAGCACCCTGTGCCAGGGCTTCACCACCCTCAAATCAAAGAATTTCTTTTCAATATCCCATGGAAACCTACTCTCTTCCAGTTTGAAGCCATTCCCCTTGTCCTGTCACTCCAGTTCCTGACCAAGCTCATTCTGTGGTTTCGTTGCCATCGTGCGTGTGCCAGTCCCTCTCTGACACTGGCCATTCCCTTCTCTCGTGCCAAGGGGCAACATCCAAGCAAGGCAACCAGAGGAAACAGAAGAGCTTGGGAAACAGAAGGCATCGTGGCTGTTCCCCTGGACGTCCTCAGTCAGCGTGTGGCCAGAATGGAGACCACAGATTTTACAGCATGAGTAAGATTCCTCGAGGTTTTATCTCCTTCCCAGTGTTAGAGATCTCAATGGTTTGGGACATCTTCTCTGGACTTTTTAAATTCTGCCTTCCCCTTTGCATACGGTGCTCACCAGACACATGTCAGGCTGGGACTCATCTCCTTAAATGGCGAGGAAGCTCCAATTTCCCCCGAAACCCTGAGATCGCAGCTCATGCTGCTGACAATGCTCAGAAGTTAATTGGCAGCTGTGCCGCGGATAACACGAAGGATGAAACGGGTGTAATTAGAGGCAGGGGGGATGTGAGACACTCGCTTGTCACCAAATCCTCCGCTAATGAAGACGAGTTGGATCGGACCTTGTCTGGCACTGTCAGAGCTGCAGCTGAATTAACAGAGCCCTGAAGAGGCTCATTAACCCGATCGTGCCATGGGAGGGAAGGTGCTGCTTTTGGCTGGGTGCTGTTGCTGATGTGGTTCCTTGGTTGCAGATGCTGAGGAGAGCAGCCCCTCACCCTCCAGCACCCCGTCCTCCTCTGCCTGGGAGCGCTGCCGTGTCCCTGAAGGTAGGAAAGAGCTGCTGGCACTTGGTGCAGCTGCATCGAGTCTGTGGTTTAGGCTTCTGCTGAGTTTTGGGGAATTTTAAAAAAATTTATGACCTAAAATTAGGCTTGTGAGCACAGGGCCTGAGTCATTCTGAGGTGCAAAGGATGGAGCCTATGTGGCTGTTGGTATAAATCTCCCCCAGAGAAGTGTGGGAATGTTATTATCCATGTAGGAAAAACAAGACAAGGGGAGAGGAAGGGTTTTGCCAAAGATTCAGCAGCCAAACAAACCACCTTGTGTCCCAGAACCTTGACTCTGCTCCCCTTTGCTCCCCTGTAGCACCTTGTTTTACCCCCAGCACTGTGTTTCTTCCCAGGGCCACTCCAGAGCCTGTCGGCTTCCTCTGCACAAGCCCAGAAATCCATCGAGAGGCTCTTTGCTGCCAGGTATGAGCCAGCTTGACCTTCCTCTGACCTCAGCACGTTTCACCTGCGTAGGCCTGATGTGAACACAAGCCAGGAGGAAAGGAGGGATCCCAGGGATAGCGGCCAGAGCTGGGACCAAGTGTGGTGCCAGTGTCTGGGGAGCAGGGATGGTTTTGGAGGGAGGGTGGGTGTCAGGATGAGCACAGAGGTCATGGACACCTTTTCATCCTCTCACAGGCTGACCCTCAATAAAACCAGGCTGCTGGTTCGAGCTGCCAAAGGCTTCATGAGTAAATCTCCAAGCAGAGGGAGTGAAGCTGGCTCTGAGGGCGACAATGAGAGCATGGACTACCTTCCCCTGGTGAGCAGCTCCTCCCTGGGTCCTGTTGGGGTTGCGTGGTCACTGCAGGGGAGCAGAGGAGGATTCCCCTGAATCTTCCTCCTGCTGTCTCTGACAACCATGTCCAGTGACCTGCTCAGAGATGGAGAGCTGTTCCATCCATCCATGCCTTTTTCTAGAGCTACCCACAAGTGGTTGGTGTGCCAGAGCTTCCCTTTGTGCCTGCCGTCCCTTGCAGGTGTCCCTGCAGCTGGCCTGCGGTGCCTTTCTCCTGAATTCAGCCTTCTGCGACGCCGTCAACATCCCCATGGAGAAGCTGAAGTGGACATCGCCCTTCGCCTGCCACCGCCTGTCCCTCAGCCCCTCTGGCTCCTACAGCACCAAGAGGAACAGTCCCTCCTCGGAGCACAAAATCCTGAGCTCCAGCCAGCAGCTCTTGGTCCCCAGTGGGCAGGGGAAGGGTCCCAGCACTGGGGACACCGCTCGGGGAGCGGTGCTGGAGGACACCGGCCGCCTCCGGCACTTGTCGGGCAGCGCGGCCGAGAGCATCTGCAGAGCCCTGAAGGGCGAGCAGGAACTGTCCCCCCCAGCCATCACCATCCGCAGCTTCTCCTCCCCGGCTGAGTGCCAGGCCGACAGCGGCCCGGGCTGGGACACTGATGGCTCCGAGGTGCAGGCTTTGCTCTCCGATGTGGAGCTGCAGCAGCAGATGGAGCCCGAGGGGATACTGTGGGCCACGGCTGTGGCCCTGGCCTGGCTGGAGCACAGCTCAGCTTCCTACTTCATCGAGTGGGAGCTGGTGGCTGCCAAAGCCAGCCAGTGGCTGAGCGGGCAGGACTTCCCGGAGGGATCCAGCCTGGCCACGGTGAAAGCCGCAGCCCAGCAGCTCTTTGTGCTGCTCCGTCACTGGGATGAAAACCTGGAGTTCAACCTGCTGTGCTACAACCCAGGCAGTGTGTAGAGAGGAGGAGGAGGGAGGCTTGGGCAGATTAGCAAGGGCACAGGAGCAGGGATTCATCCTTAAGGAAATGCCTCCAAGGAGCTCAACTCCTCTGCTGCAGGGATGTGTGTGTTTATTAGAGCAAACCCTGCAAACGGAGCAGCCTGGGTAAAATCCTGCACTCAGCAGTCGGGACTTTGCCCTGGGAGGAAACCTTCCGCTGCCTGCAGTAGATGCTTTTTATTTTCAACTGGAGCAGCACTTCCAGCTACAGCAGTTCCCTCTGATCCTGGTTTCTTCTG
Organism: Monarcha castaneiventris obscurior; assembly: GCA_026261815.1. Classification (NCBI taxonomy): domain Eukaryota; kingdom Metazoa; phylum Chordata; class Aves; order Passeriformes; family Monarchidae; genus Monarcha; species Monarcha castaneiventris. The sequence continues at coordinate 3,395,708 of JAMPIT010000898.1, read as the reverse complement.
GTTCCCAGCCCAATTTCCAGAGCAGGTCTAGTGGCCTGCTCCACTTGCCCTGTCCTTGCTTAGATGCCCCTTCCCAGCCCTCGATCACTGCCAAGCCCCTGCTGCAGCCCCTCAGCCCCGAGTTCCTGCTTTCCTTCCTGGCTCCCGCCATCTCAGATGACTTTCAGAGAAGACAAAGGTCTGACAACATGCTCGTCTCATCCATCAAAGCGAATGTGGGCTGGGAATGACGGTGTGAAGAGCAGCCCTGCTGTCACAGCCAGGAGGATCGAGCCCAGCCACGAACAAGCCGGGCCAGTTGGAGGCTGGGACCAAACCCCATCACATCCACACGGTGCTGGGCTCCCTCAGCCCCTCTGCAATCCCAGAAGGAGTTTGTGAGATCCCTTGCAGCCAACGTGTGCCTTTGGAGCTTCACAGGCAGAGCCAGGGTGCCTGGGATTGAAGGATCAAGTGCCTATGGAGGGAGCTGTGTCACTGTCTCCGGCGATGCCTCTAGAGCCCATCTGGAACCCGCTGCCTTTCGCTCCCTCCCTTGGCATGTAGCAGCCTTGCCCTGTCCCAGCAGGCTTCTGTCTCGTGTCTGTGTGTCTGGGGGTGAGACAGGAGGGAAACCAGTGCTGGGGACCATGCACGCTCCTCCGGTTTCTGCTCTGGTGTCACCTCTCCAAGGTCCCCAGGACCATGCCTTCTGGTCTCTGCTCTCAGTGTTGCCTCTCCGGGGTCCCCAGGATCATCCCTCTGGTCTCTGCTCTGGTTTCACCTCTCTCAGGTCTCCAGGAGCTTCCCTCTGGTCTCTGCTGTCAATGTCAGTTCTCCGGGTTCTGCAGAACCTCAAGCATCCCTCCAGTCTCTGCTTTGATGTCACCTCTCTGAGGTCCCCAGAACTGTGGGTATCCCCCTGGTCTTTGATCTGGTGCCACCTCTCCAGAGTCCCCAGGACCCCAAACATCCCTCTGGTCTCTGCTCTGGTGTCACCTCTCGGGGTCCCCAGTGTGGCAATGCTCGGGGGTGCTGCAGGTTTGCCAGCCGGGTGCCTCGGTGCAGTCGTGTTCTGTGTTGTCGCAGAAGCGTTGTTGTCCCAGTAAATCACAGCCTGCTCTACTTCCCAGTGTGAGTCCTTTGTTTTGGGGTGGGTTCTTGGTGGCTTTCCCCGGGGCCACCCTGGCTGGCTGGAGCTTGGTGTGGCTGTTCAGTAAAATATCCCCCAAAAAACCCCCTCATAATTTAGTGCGTGAGTTTAGGTCTGGGTTTCAGAGGGGATAAAGAGCTTCCTTCAGGTTTTGGGGAGTTTTGTTTTGCAAACCCTGGATTGCACAGCTTTTGGTAAGCTGATGGATCCAGCATTTTAAAACCCGAGGGAAACTGGGTTTAATTATTCTCTGAGGCAGAGATGGAGCTGAGAAGTCCTTCTGCTGTCTTACTCTGAACAACTTAACCTGTCACCTTGGTCAGTGCAAGGAAGCAGAAATCCTGCCTTCATCCCACACCTTCCTTAATTAGTGTTGTAATTGCAGGTGTTAATAAAGCAGCCATTGTGTTTTCCAACCCAAAGCAGGACGTAGCTCTGCCGTCCCTTATTTTCCCCTTGGCGAGCAAGGACCCCCTCTGATGCCCTCCTGCTTTTGGTGACCTCTGTATATGTACATCTGTCACAAAAATTAGACACTTCTGGCCCAATTTCCTCCCTCTGGACTCCATCCCGGGGATGGAGCGGGTCTCCAAGAAGGGGGGATAGTGTCTCCAGCCCCAGCATCTCCGGAGGCCCCCTCAGCACCCTCTTTGCATCCAAGGGGATTTTCACCCCATTAAGTCCTCTCCTAAGGGCGCTCCGGTGCTGTTGCCGGGGTGATCGCAAGTGCCTTATTAAGAGAAATTAGTTTGAATACAGTTGTCAGCTGTGGCTTAATAAATAACCCCCTTTATGCCGTGTAAATAAATATTTGCACGCAGCGCCTGCACGGGGAGGGAGAGATTTCCCAGCCCGGGCAGCCTCCTGCCAAGGGGCGTTTTGGGGAGAGAACCGGCCAAATTGGGGTTATGGCGGGACCCCACAGCGACCCCTCCGTGTCCCCCCCTGCCCCATCACAGCCGCGGTGGGGAGATTTTGCTGCCGAACTTCCCTCCTGCCAGGGCCGCGGCTCCTCCTCCGCAGGGGCTCATTAGCCGGGAACCGGAGGAGCCTTTTCGTGCTTTGAAGGGTTATGAAACTTGAGGGAGAGGGGGAGGACGGGAGAGCTTAAAAAAGAGCCGTCGTGTCCCCCCCCGCCCCACAACCCAGCCATCGCCTGCCGAAGGAAAAGGGCTGGCAGCCGTTCCAGCACAGATTGCGCCTCTGCCCCCGTCCCCCGCCAACCCGCCGCCGACGGGCGATGCCGCGGGGTGGAGAACTTTGCTAGAAAACGGCATTTTTAACAGAATTTGCCGTGTTTGGTGTGCGCGTGTCCCAGTGCTGTGAGGAGACTGGGGGGCAGAGGCCACGCTGCAGCCGCAACCCCCCGGGAGCACCGGCTGCGATCCAGGGGCTGCTCCAGGGGCTTTTAGCTCCTGATCGCTCCAAATTGATGCAGCATCTACCTGCGATGCTGGGGAGGGGGTCTGAGCCCACCAAACAAACCCTCACCTTCAAAACCTGAACCAGGGAGCAGCGTGGGGCCGTCTTGTGCTAACTACAAAGTAGTTTTGCTTCGGGCATGTTTTTCCCTTTGGTTTTCCCCATCCCAGGACCCCGGGCATGCCGGCGGAGGATGCAGCCGGTTGGTGCCGTGGGCTCCATCACTCCTGAAATAGAGCTCAGGGGCAGCTTTTGGGTGTCGGAGGCATCTGAGTGAAGTCATGTGGATGTTATGCAAGACTTGATGATAGGTTGTAAACAGCTATTAAAGTGACTGACAGGCCCAGGATGAAGTTTTGAGGGGGGGGGGGGGGGAGAAGGGGGAAAGATGAGTAATAATGATTAAAATAATTATCAAATCGAGACGTTCCTTAAATTAGGGGAAAGTTTGGTGAGGAGGGAGGAAGATGAAGAAATCACGTTTGAGCCCTTCCTTGAGCTGGGGTTTGGGAGGATGGGGCAGATACTGAGCACATAAAGTTTGGAAAGGAGGGTTTTGCTTCCTCCAAACCAGCTAAAAAAGCATTTTCAGCAGAAATTTGGCAGGTTTGGGTTCACTGAGTGCCACTGGGTGCTGGCACCCCCAAAAACCAAGGGCCGAGCAGCCCAAGGAGAGCAGCCCCGAGTTAATTAGGAGAAACAAGCAGATTATGGGGAAGACAGCTTCTATTTATATATAAATACTCCAGTAATCAGCAGTGAAGGGCAAGGGAAATCCAATAGAAATATGTGACTGTTTAAGAAGCTTTTTGAGCAAAACGTTACACAATCAGTTGCATTTGCCTGGGTCTCGCTCCAAGTCCCAAGAAATTAAGGGGAAAACAGTGATCCTGAGCAGAAGGAATGAGAAGGGATTTGTAGAAGCTTCTGCTGATCAGATAAGGGGGAATCTCGGGAGCCTAAGTGGAGATCCCAAGGGTGCCAGCAGCTCCTTCTACCCCAAACCCCCCAGCTTTGCATCCAGACCCAGCGAGCTCCACACCTCTCAATGCTGGGGGCTAACGTGGAAGTACAGCTATGTACAGGTGGATTTCTCTTGGAAAAAAGACGCCTGGAGCTTTGCTGTGTTCCCAGGGTGGTGCTGTCAGTGGGTGCTGACACAGAGCAGAAATAGCTGCCGGCCGCCCCACGATTTCACACATCGCCCTCGCTGCCTCCCGCAGCTCTGCTTCACCCCAGCACAACAGGGACTCTGGGGGGTTTTGGGGGTCCCACAGGTGCCCTCTGCTGAGAATCACCTTAATAATGGTTTTTAGTGGCAATCGGATGGTTGGATGCTCACCTTGGGCCTGGGAGGTCTTTAAGCACCTCAGGTTCATGGCCTTTCACGTTGTTTCCCCTCTCAGGGCAGCTGCACTGAGGTTTTGTGGTTTGTTTATCCTGAAGGCAATGTAAGGCCTGAGGCTGAGGTTTGGGGGTGTCTCAGAGGAGGGATGGGTGCAGACCCGGAGTGTCTGACCCTGCCATGAGTTGGTTGTCCCAGTGTTCTGCCTTTGGGGTGGCTGCTGTCCCCGTGGAATCATTCCCTATAGAAAGAAGGAGGATGGAAATTTGTCCCCTTGCAGCATCACTGCCCAAGTAACTGGTGAGTGTTTGCTCCAGCTCTGGGTGTGCCTGTGGCTTTACAGTGTGGGTTTTGGGGGTTGTATTTAAATCAGGAGCATCACCCCCTCTCGTGCAATGACCTTTTCAGGTTTTCTCTTTTCTGTGCCACCTGTAAAGTTACCTTTGCCATGGGAAGTCTGTGCTGGGATGGGATGCACATGAGTCCTGCAGGTGCTTGTCCCCTGTGTGCTGCCTCTTTGGGGTACCTTTTAATTGTTAAAATCATTAAATCTCCTCAAGACACAGATATGATACTGTTCATGTTTAAAAAGCCAAGCTAGAGGTCTGTGGGCTTCTCTGCTCATTAAATTAGAGAATTTCTCAGCTTTTTGTTGTGGTTTTTAATCCTTTCTTTGCACAAGGCAGGAAAGCAAGGGGTGTGGGTAGTGAAAGAATGTGGGTTTGTGGGGTGGGAAGGAGCTGGGGTCAAAACGTCAGCCCCAGTGCAGCGGGCACAGCACCTGGAAATCCTGGAAAGGAACCCTGTAAAAGGTGTAAATCCCTCAGGAAAGGTGACCTGGTTGGGGTTGCAGGTTCTTACAACCCTCTCTGGCCACGTGCTCATTGACAGCTGTGGAGTTGAGCCAGATCCAAAGCACCACAGCGGGCATGAACAATGTGGTTTAGGGCAAGAACAACGTGGTTTAGGGTGAGCTGCCCTCTGCCAAATTACCAGGGGGTTGGCCAAAGGCACCCCTGGGTGCTGATGTGGTGCTGGTTAAAGGCAGTGCTTATTCCTCTGGGCTGAGGACTGGGAGCCGAGGGCTGATGCTCACCCGCCTGTCCCGCTCTGCAGAGGCTCCCTGGGAGCCCAAGCCCTGAACGATGCTTCCCCAGCACCTGCTTGGTTAAAAGGCTTTTAAAAATGGTCCTCCCCTGGGACTAACCCCAGTTCCAGGTCTGGAAGCGGCAGCGGGAGAGTGTTGGATGCCAACGGCTGGTGTGCAGGCTGCTCGCTGGCTTTGGGCGTTCTGGCAGCCTTTCTCCAGCTGTTAAGGGTTGAATTCATGCTATTTTCAGTCTCTCCAGCAAGGATGGTGAAGGGATGGGGTCAGTCCTGCTGCAGGGGGTTTGTCACCTCGTTTAGGGGTGGCTGCACGATGTCCCACTCCAGATCCCACGGGACTCCTGTGGGATATGGACTCTGGCCACGGATCCCATCCCGAGGCGCGGCTTCGGGGCCGTGGTTCCGGCTCACTTTTCCTCTCTCCTTGAGGCTGCACACGCTGCTGCCGCTTATGCAAGCGCCGGGAGCCTTGTGTAACAGTGCCGCGGGCGGGGCACGCCGCGGGGTGGGGGCGAGAGGCCCGCCGGCATCCGCATGCCCGGAGCATCCCTATCCGGGCTCTCCCTCCGGATCATTCTCCAGGGGTGCGCTTTCCGGGCCTTCAGGACTGTAGGATGGACGGTTTGGGGTCTCGTGGCTGTTTGCTCCTTGCTGGAGCCAGGGGAGGGTGTAGCAGAGCTCCTGGCTTCCCAGCTGGGAATTAAACTGGGAGTGCTGATACACCCGGAATGGGTTGATGGGATCTGTGCCGGGCAGGGGTGATGGGATGGGGGGCAGCTCCCCAGTCTCCCTGGGAGGGCTGCCCTGGAGATTTTGTGCTGGGTCACAGCTCCCAGAGCCCGGCCTCAGCCTCCTCTCGCTCCCGAGGCACCAAGGTGCAAAGTGATTTTCTGTACCAAACCCTGGTTTTTGCTGCTCGTGGGGTCCCCCCGAGCTCCTTCCTCGTTCTTGCTTCCCAGCACCCGCTGCCGATCTGGGACCGAACCTGTTGCTATGGAAACTGGTTATGGATGCTGAGGATGCTGCCAGGGTCTCATCCTGATCCCGCCTTTTGCCTTTCCTTACCCCGCGGCGCAGGGATGGTGCAATAACCTGGGATGAGGCCGGGATCAACCCCACCCGGAGAATCCCCGGGGGTTAAACACGGTGGGGGGTTAAACCCAGCTATAAGGTGCTCCACCCCCGTGTATTTGTCCAGATCCAGTGGGAATAACCCAGGGGCAGCTTTCCTAAGGCACCTCCTCCGAAATCAGCTGTCTTTTGCGGTTTTCCATCCCTCTGAGGATGTTTCAGGATGCTGAAGGGCTGGATTGCACCCAGGTGGGAACTGAGTCTCATCCCAGCTCCACCAACACCCACCACCAGTGTGGTGTCCCAGAATGAGGCTTCACCCCACCCTGGGCAGGGTCTCTGCTCCGTGCCGGCTTCCCTTGGCTGTGACCGATGGGAATTGGTGCTTCATGTTTAAAACGATGCTAAGCTGAGAAAATACTAATTAATTAGAGCTGGTTGGAAAATCCCAAGTGCTTCCTTGCCGTGGCATCAGCAAGAACCTCCTGTGTGTGAGTGTGTTTCCCCCTCCAAAAATACATATTTTAAAAAAACATTTTAAATACTTCAAAGGTTCCCAGGCCTGGCTTTTGTGGGACACCGATGTGTCCAGCCCTTGTGGCACCATCAGGAATTCGGGGGGCTTGAAGGGGCTGCTGCAGGCTGAGCCCCACCACGTGTCTCTTAGTCACCGAGTATTTATTTATATTTGAGCAGGTTTGGAGCAAAAATGGGAAACAGGAGTTGGGGGGGACACAAACAGGCTGCACCGGCTGCCCAGGCTGAGTCAGAGCTGGATCAGCCCCATCTCCACACCCGTGACTCACCACCGGGTATTTCAGAGTGTTGTGTCACATGGCCTGTTTGGAGATTTATTTTTGTGGTTTGGTTATTTTCCTTTATTTTCTTTTATTTCCCCCACCCCGGCAAGGGGCCGATGCTTCGAGCCGTGCACACAAAGCTCCGGGGACTCTGAGATGTTCCCAGCAGCCACTTTGCTCCCTTTTTCCCATGGGAAAGGGTGAGCAGGGTGGGATATCTGCAAAGGAAAGGGCTCGTGCGGGTATCACATTTATCTCTGCAAAAATTATATATAAAATATCGTATGTATTATATAATGCCATATATATTATATAATATTATATCACGTTATATAATGTAATACTATATGTATTAATAATGGAGATATTGTAGCGTGGAAGGGAGCCCAAATTCCTCTGGTTTCCTTCATATTCCTTCGTGTTCCGGGCATTGCATCACCAGCACGAATTTAACAGGGCAATTGCTATCACAGGCACATCCTGCTGGAACTCAGGGGAGGAATTGTCTTGGAAAAATCTGTGGCAGGGAATCTTCTTCCAAAGCCAGTGAGGCTGGGAACTGGGGCAGCCCTGAGGAGACAGTGGCCATTCTCACCTGCCCACCGAGGGTCTGAAAATACCCAAATGTGAGGCAGCACAGGTATCCCAACCTCCCAAAAAATATCATCCCCACCCCCCAAACACTGATTATTTCTCTGGGAAGGCTTTGGCCGGGTTGCAGAGCCTGGTGCTGTTCTCAGGTTTGGGTTTTATTGGAACATCTGCTGCTGCATTTGGCTCCGGCTGGAACTTCTCCCGTTTTTTGGGTGAGGTGTCTCCCACTTGTTATTGTCATGCAACAGTTTGACACCTGGAGCGGTGTGTAAATGAAGATGTCTGATGTTTCCCTCTTAAGTGGGAATGGCTGTTTAGAATATCCTAGAAAATTTTAACTCCAGGCAAAATGAAAATGAGGAGCCTGGGGAGACAGGCAGCTCCACTCCCAGGCTCCCCGAGGCAGCAGCAGCAGGGATTTAGGGATTTTCTTGCACAATATTCCCAAGGTAAGGAATGCCACATCATGGGAGTGTCTTGACCCCTCCATAAAATTCCTGGTGAGCCCAGGAAGGATGCTGCATGTGGGGCAGCATTTCCCTGTCCTCTGGAGATGTTTAGCTTGGGGCAGGACACCCAAAATTCCTGCCAGTGCTCAGCACAGGTTTGGGCAGCCGAGCGGCTCGACCAGATTTGGGAAAAATGCCCCTGTTCCCTGTGGGGTCCCGGGGTGGGGATGTTCCCGGAGACACCAACAGAGCTCAGGGACAGCCCTTCTCTGTGCTGCCGTTCCCCAGTTTTGCTGCCTCTATGGATTTCAGGTATTGTTTTCACTCAGTTTTAGATTTTTGGGTGCCAATGTGTGTCCAAATGTCCTGCCTGAATAAATCAGCCGGGATCACAGAGCCTCAGTGGCCTCTAGTGGCTGTGGGACAAAGATCCCAGGGAAGGGGGATCCTTTGTACAGCCCCCCAAAGCCCCCAAACAAGCAACACTGGGGGTCCATCCCACCAGAAACCACTCCTCCCACGGGGAGACCCAAAGGCAAAGGTAAAGCCCCTCAAAAACCTCCAAGGCCATGACTGATGGGGGAGCATCCAGCAGGATGATGCTGCATCCCAAATCCCTCTTGGCCAGCCCCATTCCCTGGCAGGGATGAGTGGAGAGATTTTGGGCAGCCACCGGGTTTTTCTCATTCCTGTGTTAAAAAGCAGGGAAAAAACCTGAGTTTTAAAGGAGGGTGAAATCGCTTTCACGTCTTTTTCCATTTTTCGTTGTTCTAAAGCGTATTTTCTGTCTAATGCCACAATACAAAACACGAACCCCACGCAGTGAAAACAGCCGAGCAAACGGATCAAAGAGGGTTTGATACCGTTAAAATGACCATTTTTGTGTCTTCTCCACCAAAGGTCACTAAAGCTGCTTCCTTCTGGGTAATTGTGATTTTTCAACAAGGGAAGAGGGGAGAACTGACCCATTTTATTCCCCAAACCCACGGTGTTTGGGGGCAGGATGGAGCATCCCCTCCTGCAGCCCGTGCTGTCCCTCCTCGCTCCCCCCATGATAAATAAATGACTTTAGGAGTGCTGGCCTAGTTTAACATGCCCTAGTTTTGATGGAGGAGGGGAAAAAAAAAAAAAAAGAGAATATTTATTTTGGGCAGTTGCTCCATGGGCGTCCTTTTGGGAAGAGCTTTGGGGGACTCACCCGCTCCCCCTGCTCCGCTTTGCCCTGGCTGCAACACACTGCCCTCGATTTTGGGGGTTTTTTTCTGTGAGTTATTGCCTGGGTGATGTGGGAATGAGTGGTGGGGACACCGATCCAGCCCCATAATCGTTCTCCACTGCTCTGAGCCCCCACCAGGACTGGAGTCATCCTGGGGGGCTTCCAGAGGCTGGTGCCTTAAAGCTTTAGGGGTGAATAAAAATACAGCCTGGTTCTGGGTGTAAGCTGTCAGGGTTGGCTTTGCTGCGGGAGCAACGGTGTTAGCACCTTCTCCCAATGCCAGAATCCCTGGGAAAATGGGATTAAAGCGTGCGTTTGGGATTGGGAGTGGGATTTCACAGGTGCTCTGGGTGTCACTGGGACCTTTGCACCTCGCTCGTCCGTCCCGCACCCCGCTCTTCTCAAGGTGCCAAGTTTCCTCCGGTAAATAAACCTGCAAATGGCTCTTTTCTATACATTTTTTTTTCCTCCCTTTTTTTCCCACCCGTGCCAAAACAAGCAGCCCATATGGGCAGGGTTGGGTGGGGATTTTTGCCGTTTCCATGGGGATTTGGCTCTGGAGCTGCTGGGTGCTGGCTCCTCGGGTTTGGTTCGGTGTTTTTTTTTCCCTCTGATCCCTGTAACCGGAGCGTGGTGATGGCACCAGGCTCCCTTCCCGGCTCCGGCATCTCCCAGCCAAGGTCACCGGGGAGACCGTAGGCAGCCGCCGCCTGCGTTGGGCCATCTGTTAAATAATGTATGCAATAAACTCCTGCCCCGGGGCCAGCTTAATCCTTAAATCCTCCTTCAGAATATCATTTCCCGGCCGTGCGGGATGCCCGGTTTGGTCTCCTGGGCGCATCTTTCCCCACCATCCCTCGTGAATCCCTCTCTCCTGGGCCCCCCATCCCGCATCCTCCCGTACGCGAGCTTGCCGGGCTCTCCTGCTCCATTATTTATGTGCCGTGCATGAAAGATGCATATAAAAGAGCGGTTTATAATTTAGCAGAATCTCCTCTTCTTTCAGCCTCCCTTCCCGCTCTGGCTTTCTCTGGTTCATTCCCGGCTTCTCCTGGGCATCCAGGTGTTTTTGGGGGGGCTCCTGGGGCTGGGCCTGAGCCCCATCCTTGGAGCATCCATGGATGGGTCTCGGTTTCGGGGTGGTTTAAGCGCTTAGAGGTCTTCTGATGTATGGAAGGAAGTGGGAAATTGGGTTTGGCAGACCCACAGATCAGGTTTTTACACTTTAAAAAGGGCTTTTTGGTAAACTTAATTAACCCAGCGCTGCATCCAGCCCATGGCTTTGCATCTAAGGAGCTCCCAGGCGCTGCCTCCTCGGCACATGTGGGATGTTTGCTCCTCTCTGGCTGTGTCTGCTCTCCCAAAGCCCTGGGCCACCTCCAGATGCTGGCTGGGGCAAAAAGCATTAGTTTGGGGAAAAAAAATCCCATCTCGTGCTTTGGAGGTGCAGCAGGTCCCCCAGCACAGAAAAACCTGGGGCCAAAACTGCGTGTGCTAAGTCCAACCCACACAGCCGTGACCTCGGAGCTGAACTCGCTGGGGAAAAAATGAAAATAATTGGGGATTTTTCAAGGGAGCAATTTAGCAAAGCTCCTCATCCTACCCAGGATGCGGGAGAGCCTGTGTGGGTTAAAAATGGAGCAGTAAGTTACAAGGTGGTGGGGAGGGGAGTGTTGTGCAGCCTTCACACCCCAAAAATGTGGTACCAGCTCCCTGTGCCACCCCAAACTAATCCATCTGCCCCCCAGGTCATCCCATACAAATCCCAGCTCAGCAGCATCCTGCTTCCAGTGCAATATATGATTTTCTTCACAATAAAATCCCACCCCTGGACCTGTTTCCCATCTGTGATTATATTCCTACTCCCTGGGCACAAAGGATGGCTCATGCCCTTGGCGGCGTGGGCAGAAGGGATAATGGCCTTTTTTAACACTAGGATTTGGGTTTTTGGGGGAAGGGAGGCAATACTGGAATGAAAATGCCCATTTTCCACAGTTTTTCCCATAAGTGAAGAGGAAGCCACCTTTTTTTCCCCATGCCCAAGATCCGCTTTCTGGACCCAGCGTTGAATTTTTCCATTAAATTTGTGCCCCTGAAGCATTTTTCCATCAAGCAAAAAAACCCCACGAATAAATAATAATTACAATTAATTATTCAGCATGAACAGGGGTCCGTGCCGGAGAGTGGCGATTTTGGGATTATTTGGGTGGACAGGAAGGGATGCTCACGGCGCTGGGCCCTGGCAGCCCACGGGAAAACACGGCAGATCCGCATTTATAATTTTTTTTTTCTGTTTTGTTTCATTTTCCTTTTTATTCGGACATTGCAGAAATAGCCCTGTGTAGTGGATAAAAGTGCAACATACACAATATTTAAGAAAAGGAGGAAAGAAAAACCTGCCTTGAGGTCTGTCAGTCAATCGCAAACAGAAACAAGAACCAAGCCCGGGCGCCAGAGGCGCTTTTTGTTCCCCCCCCCCTTTTTTTTTTCCCCTTTTGTTTTTATGCATGTCATGCAAAATAGTTAAAAAGAAAGATTAGAAAAGAGAAGTCAGAGAAAACCCCACGAGAGATCGACCGAGCCCTAGAAAGAGCAGAAAGCTCCGAGTGCTGCTCGTCTCGGGAAGGGAATCGCTGCCCTCCAGCATCTCCAAGTGTTTGGCACTCTTGTGATTACATTAAATAATTTCTTTATATATATATTTTAATACAGTCTATTAAAGAGAGGAAACTGCCACAATATAAGAAAAAAAAAAACCAAGATCACCCACACTACAGACTGCATGGTAGTTAGAAAAGCTGAGCGTCCCACCCACCCCCTGTACATATAAAATCTGTCCCTTTGCTCACAGCAACCAAGAAGTACAAGCTTTAAAAAATAAACCAGCAATTCTTCCTTCAGGCCTTTCCTTTATAAAAGTTTTGGTTTTCCCCCTCGAGAACCCTAAAACGTGACTAAAATTAAATATATATATATCTATTTTATATAATTTCCCAACATCCAAAGACATCAACATAAAAAAAAGAAACTCATACGGAAGGGGATAGCGTGGTACATCCAAGTGCACGGATTCATTTTTGCAAGATTAAATAATGTAAACAAGGTGCCCGCTGGGAACAACCCTGGTCGGGGGCTGTTCCCCCCCCGCCCCCATTTCCCGCTGCCCCCTTTCCTCTTACCCCCCGATCTAGCGCGGCACAAGGTTCATCAGCCCGAGAAAAGCCATCCCGAGTAATTCAGAGCCGCGGCGTGACTCCTCCGTCCATCCCTCGGGGTGGGGGGTTTGAAGCAGGTGACCATTTTCCCGATTATACATATAGATATTTTAATTTATTATCATTTTTAAATTCACGGCTGGGCTCTGGCTTGCTCGCCGCCCTCCCCTCCGCGCGTCTCCGGAGGGCAGGACGTGCCGCGGTGCCGTGGGACTGCGGGCGGGCGCGGACGGCGTTCCCGGCGCTCGGGCGGTCGCTGCGGTCTTGGGGGGTTATTTTTTGCCGATCACCTGTGCCATTGTAAACCGACCCCACCCCGGGCTTCAGCCCAGCGTCCCCAGGGAGGCTTTAAACACCGGGAGGGGCCTTTTCGGAGAGGTTTTGCAGCACATCATCAATTCTATCATCTTCAATAACCACTAGAAAGCAGAAAGAAACAGAAGCGCGGTGAATTTTCTGCCGCCGTGCTCCCCTCGCCCAAGGTCACCCTGGGGGGGGTCGGAGGGGTCTCACATCCCTGGTGTGGCTGCTGGCAAAGCTACGCCCCGCAGGGTGCCTGGTGCACCGTGTCCCGTCCCCAGGGAGGGTCCCCAGTGTCGCACGCCCCGGCACTGGTGCCCTGTCCCTGGGGAAACCCGGCAAAGGGCATGTCCCCAGGGAAAGTCCCTCACCTCGGTGCCCCGCGGATGGTCCCCAGGGAACGATGCCCTGTCCCTGAGGAAGGTCCCTGTTGCCCAATACCCGGTGAAGTGTCTAGGCACAATGTCCTGTCCCCAGGGAAGGTCCCGGCTACCCAACACCCTGGTGACAGTCCTTGGGACGTGATGCCTGACATCCTGCAGGGAGTCTGGTGCAGCGTGCCCCGTCCCCGGGGATGCTTCCCGGTGCCCTGCACCCCCGAAAGGTGCTGGATGCCCCATCCCTGGGGAAGAACCTCGGAACACGGTGCCGAACACCCCTCAGGGAGCCCGGCGCTCCATACCCTGTCCTTGGGGACGGTCCCAAGTGCCCTGCATCCCTGGAGAAGGTCCTCGGGACGCGATGCCCGACATCCCTCAGGGAGCCCGGTCATTGTGCCCCGGCCCTGGGGACGGCTCCCGGTGTCCTGCATCCCCGGGGAAGGTCCCCGGTACACGATGCCCAACACCACGCGGGATACCCGCTGCATCCCGCCCCATCCCTGCGGCCGTGCCCCGCATCCCGGGCAGCTCCCGGTGCGCCCCGCTCCCTCCGGCACCCACCTCTCTTGCTGCGGCCGATCTGCCCCAGCTTGGGCGGCCGCTTGCCCTGCCCGCCGGCCAGGAGCCCGTCGCCGCCGCGGAGGCGAACGGGGAAGGGCAGCTGCCCCACGGCCGCGTCCCCCGCCAGCTGCCCCTCGCCGTAGGGCGGCCCCTCCGACATGGGGGCGGCGGGGGGGGACCCGCCGCCGCCGCCGCCCCCCGACAGCCTCCCGGGGCGCGGGGCCCGCGGGCCCGGGGCAGCGGCGCAGCGGGCGCGGGGCAGCCGCCCGGTCACATCCCGGCCCGGCCGGCGCTGCTCGCGGCTCCGCGGCTGCGGCGGCGGCTCCGGCGGCGGCGGCGATAGAGGAGCGGGAGGCGGGACCGGGCGGGGCGGGGCGGGACCGGCTCGGCCCCCGGCACCGGCGGCGGCACCGCCCCGGAGGGCTGCTCCCGCACCCCGGGGATCCCCGGGACTGCCCCGCCGCCTGGCCCGCAGCGTCCCCGGGGAGCGCGGAGCATCCTCAAGGAGCCCGGACCTGCTCCGCAGGCTCCCCGCGGAGCACGGAGCAGTCCCGGAGCACCCTCGGGGTGTCCCACAGCATCCCTGGAGATCCCAGAGCTGCCTAAGACACCCTGCGGAGCCCGGAGCTGCCCTGCTTCGCCCTGAGGATGCCCCAACCTGCCCCTCAGCATCCCTGGGGAGTCCGGAGCTGCCCTACAAGAACCCTCGGAGAGCTTAGGCGGTCCCACAGCACTTTTAGGGAGCCCAGAGCTGCCCCATCGCCGCATCTGGGGAGCCTAGACTACCCCACAGACACGTGTAGGGAGTGCAGAGTGAGCCCCCCAGCCACTCCTGGAAAGTCTGGAACCAACCCCTCTGCACCCCTGGGGAGGCCAGCGCCTATTCCCGGGAATACTGGGCACAGCCCCCCATGTGCCCTGCAGAGCCCAGCAGAAATGAACCATCTCAGGGCCTCTGGCAGTTTGCGGGGGGCTGCAACATGGGGGGACAGTCTGGGTGTGCTTGGCTGTGGGGGCCCAGGACCCGTCCCTGCACGAGCCTTTCCTGGAGCACTGCAGGAGGACTTGTGGGTCACTGTAGCTTTCCATGGGGTTTTCCATGCAGGGTTGTGAACAGCAGCGTGGATCATCGGGGTTACTGCCTGGCAAAGTGAGTGATGGGAAAGTCGGGGATAACATTTTGGGACAGACCACAGCTGTGCTGGGGGTGTTCAGGCATCTGCAGTGCACCTCCCACAAAGCAGAGCGGGGGGACAGTAGCAACGGCAGCAAAGAACCTGTTTGTGCAAGGCTGAGTTACAGGATTTCTCTGGAATCCGGAGTCCGGCTCATTTTGGGGCCGAGCAGGATGGGGGCACAGGAAGGACAGGGCTGGGCTGCGCTGTCCCGGGGCTGCTCCCATCTCCAAACCCCTCCCTCTGGTTTGCTGAAATCCTCAGCCCCCAGAGCTGCACAAGCCCCTCTCCCCTGCACCCCCGCCCACCCCCGAGCTGTCAGCTCCTTACATAAGGTTGCGGCTACGCCCGAGATATCACAGGGAAAGCTTGGAAACAGGAGGCGAAGGGTAATGGGGAAGCACAGCCCCCCTCCAAAGTGTATTTTTAGGCTTTGCCTGATGCTCCATTCCTGGGCAAAATGCTGAGGTTTGAGGCCGTGTCCTGCACTGGTCTGAGGGGGATTGACCTCCCCGCTGGCCCCAGTGAGGGGACGAGGCTTTTTGGAGTGGTTGGTCCCCTGGAGAGGAGGGATATCTCTTCCAGCAGGCGGGATTCTGTCGTTTCAATCTGTATTCTGGGTTTTCGAGCTGCAGTGTGGCTTTTTGAGCAGTGTTCTGGCTGTTCCCTCTGGGATTCTGTTTCGCAGGCTGCCTCGCCCTGCAGGCAGCCACTGCCATCTACAGCTGGTGGGATGCGGCCTTTTGCCGGCACTGGGACAACCAGGGACCCTGCTCCTCCTCAAAATCCAGCCGTGGGTTTGGGCCTCACAGACAGAATGGCCTTCGAACACTGCCCAGCCGCTCTGGTTAATGTTTAATGAGGAAACAACCCATCATTTTCTCTGTTGAATTCAGTTTTTTTAAAATGCCAGTCGATGGGAATGTTTCTTTTTAGACGTGCCTGGGGGATGTGAACAGCTCTGCCTGCCCACAGGCACCGGATGGAGCAGGGGTCTCTCCCCAGTGCCCAGGGGCTGCCTCAGTCTGGGGGTTTTCACCTGTTCCTACTTGAGGCTCCCTCAGCCCCCAGGAATGTTTCTCTAATTGTCCTCCCTAGCAAATGTTAATTGCAGCAGCACTCTGGGTCCATTAACCCTCTCAGGTGCGTATGGGATTTATGGCAAAACGGGGGTGTCAGGGAAGGGCATTCTCCTTTTTTGTGTCAAACAACCCCCCCCTTTTTTGGGGTTTGGTACCACCTGTGTCATGAGGGGACAGCAGTGACTGTCATGTCCAGTGCAGGGGGGACAGGTTCCCCACCTCAGCCAACCTCCATCACGGCTTGGGGCAATCCAGGCTCACCGTGTCCACCTCAGGGAGCACAAACCTCGTCACTTCCCTGGAATAATCTGACACAGACACACTTTCCATCCTTTTTTATTACTTCACACCCTGTTTTCTACCCCAAGCCAAGCCAAGCACAGCCATCAGCCACAGCATTTTCACATCCCCATCCTCACATCCTGTGACAAACCCATTTCGGGGAGGGATCACAGAATTCACACCCCGTGGTATGAGCTCTCCGACAGCCCCTCCTGCTCCGCTGGGCCTTGCAGCCCTCTGGCAGCATCACAGGAATTCTGCAGCCTCTGAAAACCCTTAATACACTTTATTTTTGTTTTCCCCATGTTTTTATCAGCTGGGTAAGGGCTCTGTAACCACGACACAAACCCTGGGAGTCCAAACCTTAACAGAAGAGCTTCAAGCTGCATCTCCCCCTGAGCACCTCACACTTTGCAAGGAGTCATCTCTCAAAAACACCTGCAGAGCACAGCAAGAGCCCTGATCAGCTGCAGTCACCTTTTCAGACTCAGCTCTGCTCCCCTGCTGAAGCACCCACTCCCTCAAGCTCCCTCCCCTTCCCCAAAATCCACCACCCAAGCAGCGAGGCGACAAAACCTCTTTGCCAGTGGCAGCCTTAAATCCAAAATCTGCCCCCCGAGAATCACAAAAAATTAACTGTTGTACAAGGGAACCACCCTGCTGATGCCCTGCCTGCAGATTGGGCACTTTTTGGGCTCGGGAAGAGCCTGGTAGCACTCGTGGCAGGAGCAGACGTGGCCACACTCCAGGAAAACGCAGGATTTGGTGCTGCTCAAGCAGACCACGCAGGCGTTTTTGAGGGTCTCGCCGCCCTCCATGTTCGTCAGGCGCTCCTGGGCCTGCCGGAATTCCTCCTGCATCTGCCTGAGGTGCTGCCTCTCGCGGTGGTGCCGGTACTGCTTCCGCAGGAGGAAGAAGAGGACAGCGCAGGTGGCAAAGCCAAAAACGACGGTCAGGATTTTCCAAAACCGGACGCTGGACTCTTGTTTCTGCAGCAAGGACTCGAAATCCAGGGCGCTCAGGTAGTAGGGCATGCCCTGCTTCGGGGGCTGCAGCTTGATGGTGGCGTTGTCCAGGACCAGCTCTCCCACCCCGGTCAGGGCCGTGCCCACCTTCAGCATCTGCTCCGTCTCCTGGATTCCCTTGGGACGCTCCCCGCTGATGTAGTGGCCGATGACGTCCGTGAAGGACTGGACAGAGGGGTGGAATTTCTCGTACACCGTCTCCAGGCTGAGCTCGGCAGCGTCCAGAGGCTTCATCACGCGCACGGTGACGCCGGCACCGTCCTCGGTGGGAACCAGGTCGAAGGGGGTGGTGTTGGTTCTCTGGTGGATGATCTTCTCGTAGTCGTTCCTGGGGAGGGAGAGGGGGGAAACACAGCCTGGGATGAAAACTGCTGGTTTTGGGGACTGCCAGATGGGACGTGCCCCGAACGGGGTTTCTTTGATGGGGGTCTCTGGAGAACAACACCTTTCCCCTCATGGCACTGTCCAGGTGCGCACGAGGCCACTCCACCCTCACCTCAGTGCTCCACAAGTAGTGGGGGCTTCCCCCATCCCCACCTAATTCCTCCTCACCTGCCTGTGGCATTCCCAGCTGTCACAAATCACCCCGTGAGGAGAAGCACCACGTGTCACACATCCCAGTTTGGTAAGTGTTATCAAATCCTTATCAAAGAGCATTGCTGGGCTCTGTTTCAGCAGCTCTGGGACCCTCCTCAGGTCCCCTGGGTGCGGGAATCACCCAAATCCAATTAATTTCTGTTCTAAAAGTGGGTTTTTTTGGAAATGCCATTCTCTGGCCATCTCTGTAACAACGTATCAACACTCTGCCCGTGTCGGGTTACTCGACATGCTCTTCCCCTCCAGCCCTTCTGCAAACTCTAAAAGCCCTAAAAGACGCCCCATTTTGGCAGCTGACACCGTGGGGGCTACTTTGGGATCCAGCTCCGAGGCACTTGGTCACTCTGGCCATGCCTGAGGCCATTTCAGGACATCAGACCCGCTGAGGGCACCCCAGGTGCTTGTGGGCACCAGGCACGTACCAGAGGTGGGTGGTTCTGTTCCACACCATCTTGTGTTCCTGCAGCGTCAGCCTCTGAACCACCCCCTTGCAGTTCTCCACGAACTGACTGCTCAGAGTCTCCTTCACTGACCGCACCACACCTGGAACGGAGATCCAAGGGGCTGGTGAGGTGCTCGTCAAACAAACCTTGGACAACGGCCTGGAGTGACAGGACCATGGGGAATGGCTTCATACTGACAGGTTTTGATGGGATATTGGGAAGAAATCCTTCCCTGAGAGGGTGGTGAGGCCCTGGCACACGGTGCCCAGAGAAGCTGTGGCTGCCCCTGGATCCCTGGCAGTGTCCAAGGCCAGGCTGGATGGGGCTTGGAGCACCCTGGGCTAGTGGAAGGTGTCCCTGCCCATGGCAGGGGGTGGAACAGGATGAGCTTTAAGGTCTCTTCCAACCAAATGCATTCTAGAATTCTAAGATCCCCATCTTAGCAGATGGCAAAAGGGCTGAGAGCCTGTGTTTTCTGCTGTCAGGAGTCTGTCGCTGCTTGGCGGGGGGGATGTGACCTGATGGGCACAGAAAGAGGAGCTGAGGATGGAGCCCCTCGGTGAGGAGCACCTGGGGGGGAGATGTGGCCCCGATCCCCGTTTGAAGCATCGCTTCGGGCCCTGACCCTACCTTCTATGACCGCATAGGGCACGCAGCGTCCGGGCGCCTCCAGCAGCACGGCCCGCAGGTCCCCGTCCAGTCGGACCTTCCTGGCGCCCTGTGGGGAACAAACAGAGGCCGCGGCTCAGCAGGCACGACCAGGCCGCGGCCCGGGGGCCGGGCCCGTGCACTCCCCCGTCGCACCCCTCGCACCCACCTCGAGTCCGCGGGCCACGCGGGCCTTCTGCCGGTAGACGGAGTAGAGCAGGGCGGTGATGGCGGTGCTGGCGGCCAAGAGCACGGCCTGTGCGGCCGAGGGCCGCCCGCCGCCCTCCATGGCCGCCGGGCCCGCCGTTGCCACGGCAACCTCCCGTCGCGCCGGCGCGCGGTGATGACGTCACGAGCGGCGCTCTGGCAGCCGCAGCGCCACCATCGAGACGAGAGTCCGCCAAGGCCGGGCGGGGGGCGTGGGGACCCCCCAAGGCCTTGTTGGGGTGCGGGGGGAGCACAGACTACACCCCCACAAGGGCTACGGGTCAGGGGAGGCGGGCCAGAGCCCAGCCTTACGGGGCTTTAGGGGGATAAACCCCATCCTTAGGAGTTTGGGGGGCGGGACAGGTCGCAGCCCCCCACCTCTTACCCCCGCCTCCACCCTAAGGCCTTTGTGGGGGACATCAAACTCCAGGACAACAAACGCCAGTATCTCAGCGGGGATTAGCCCAAGTGCCAGCCATCCCTTAGGATCTTGGCAGCTGGCCCCAAATCCTAATGACCCCAGGGGTGGGGAGGAGCATCCTCCGTGCCACCCCCGGCCCCCCCCCCCCACCTTGGGGGTGGGGGGAGCAACCCAAATATCACCCCCCTGCTAAGTCTGGGGGGGCAGTGGTCAGACCAAAGCCTGTGCCCCCGGGCCTGGGAGGGGATATCTCCCCAAATCCCAGCCCTATAGCACCTTGGGGCAGGGGTTACAACCCCTCACTGGGCTGTGGGGCAGCAGCACCACGTGCCCCACCCAGTGCGAGGGCTCAGCCTCAGGACGCAGCCCCCAGCCCCAGTTTGCAGCTTCCTTCTCCCCCACCTCACGCAGGGCCATGGCAGGGTGGCAGGACCCTGCTGGGGGGGGCACAAGACCCCCCACCCCCACCACCCCATCTCCTTACCATTGCTTATTCTGGGAAAGCAGCAAAAGGGGAAGGAAGAAAAAAAATAGCAAATTTTCGTAAATTATTGATCTTCAGGCCCTTGGTGCTAATTTTGGGGAGTGGGGGGGTGCAGGCAAGTTCTGCTCTCCAGTGGGGTCCAAGGGGCCGAAACCCCGTCACAGCTCCCCTGATGTGGGCGGCACAGCCGCCCCCCCCGCTCTATATTTAAAAAATCAAGTTGCCATGACTACGCAGAGCCGCTCTCCCCAGCCCTCGGTGCCGCAGAAAAGCACCGTGGACCCCGCAGCCCCCCCTCTTTGGCTTGCCTTTCAGGGGGTAAATGCAGTGTAAGCCCCCAAACTGCCTCGGTGCCGAGCTTAACTCTGTTGTCCGCCAGGGTCCGGGCGAGACACAGGCGCCGTCACACCGCAGAAAACACACATGAATTTTATTATTATGGCCGCTGCGGAGGAGGCACGAGAGCAGGTTCATGTGCGGGGCCGGGGGGAGGGGGTCCCTGGGGTGCAAGCCCACCCCTACCATGGGTCTTCCTGCAAACGGAGCCGCTGTCTTGTCCAGATCGATCCTCGAGGAGGGTCCAGCACCGGCCTGGGGCGCAGGGAGGGCACCTCGTGCCCGAAACGCGGTGCCCGCCGGCGCTCAGCACACGGCGGCCCGGGGCCCGCGCAGGCTGCAGCCCCTCATGTCGCTGGCCAGCCGCAGCACGGCCGCTCGCTCGGGGTCCCCCAGGGGCGTCCCGGCGCCGAAGGCCTCCTCCTCCTCCTCCTCCAGGATGGAGCTGAGCCGAGGGGCGCAGCGGGCCCGCTCAGCCGGCGGGCGGTAGGGACACTTGGCGTTGAGCAGCCTGCGGAGGGGCACCAAGGGCACGATGGCATCGCCCAGGAGCTGCTGCTGGACGTGGCGGAAATCGCTCTGTCTCTTGAGGCGCTTGAACTCGTTGAAGGCGGAGGCCGAGGTCTGGTAGAGGAGCAGGGCCATGGCGCGCGCCTTGTCGGCCTTGGAGACCAGCACGGCGTGGCAGCGCAGCACCACGGCCTTGTTCTTCACCTGGTGCCGGTACACCCAGGCGAACACCTTGGGGTGCCGGCGGTCGGCGGCGCAGTAGGTGATGCGGTGCAGCAGGTACGCGTGGCCCGGCCGGCGGGCCCCCTTCTCGCAGGGCGTCATGCGGATGCCGTGGGGGCCCAGCGTCAGCTTCATCTTGGCCCCGCCGGCGCCCGCCTCGCTCTTGGCCCAGATCTTGCCCACCGCCTCCTCGGTGCAGCCCTCGCCCTTGGCGTGCAGGGTGACGGCGTTGCCCAGGTACCGCACCGTGTACGTCGGGTCCTCCTTGTTCAGCTCCACTTTCTGCCGCTTCCCGCGGAAGACGCTGCCCAGGCGCTCCAGCGGGCACTCGGGCAGCAGGTCCGGGCAGGAGCGGAGGAAGCCGGCCAGCAGCGCCGCGTAGCTCAGCCCCGGCCCCAGGCTCTTGCCTTTGCACTTACGTTCATTTTCCACCAGCACGAACTTGCTCCGGCGCCAGGGCAGCATCTCGGCTCCGCTCCGCTAATCCCGGCCTCGCTCGCAAGCAGCGGGACCCCCCCCAAGCCCCGAAGCCGGTTTGGGGGGTGTCCCCGCACCCCCCCGCGCAGGGGGTGAAGCCCCTACCCCGGCAGCGGGACGCGGCCGCCGTGTCCGATCCGGCTGCCCACGGAGGATGCGGAGCCGAAGAGCCGCCGCGTTCCGGGTGCCGCCTGCGCCTGATGCTGCGGGAGCGACGGCGGCGGCGGCTGCGGGGACGCGGCTCTCCGTGGGCTGCTCCACCTCCCCGAGCACGCGGGGAGCAGCCGGTGAACGGCCCCCGCCAGCTCCGTGCGCGCTCGCCCCGTGCTCCGGCGGGGATGGCAAGCCGGGGGGGGAATCAAACCCCCCACCCCCATGCAGCAGCCAGACCTCCAGCGCCAAAACCCACCGGCGTGCGGGGAAATTCCCTCATTTCCCACCCGGGGGGGATGATTTTTGGGAGGGTCAGATGGTGGCTTCTGACACTACAACGACAAAAAGGTGGGGTTTTTTTCCCCCAAATCAGTACATTACGCAAGGGTGTATGCCAGGATTTGCACATCCTGCAGGTTTGCTGGCATTTTTTCCTCCAAACCTCCCATTTGCCCCTGTTATTTCCAAGCCAGTCAGACCTCCTTGCTGCTCCTCTCCTTTTGGGCTGAGCTGGCTTTTAACCTGTTGCTTTTATCTCTGGCCAAGGCCTCAGGACATCTTCTCTCCAGGAGAAATGGAATGTTATTTCCCCATGGCACAGCTTGGAGGGGATTTTTTGGGAGCACTGTGAGGTTTCAGCCCTGCAGTGGAGTCTGAGGCTGCTCAGGATTCAGCTCCTTTGGCTCAAACCCTGATTTCCACCTTTTTTTTCTAACCATCTGGATGTAAAGCAGAGAGACCCCCAGGCTTGGGGATGCTCTGTTTGCCTTGGGATTGAAAAATGGTGAGGAGAAAGGGGTAAAATAACACCATGTGCCCCCACTTTTAGTCCATTTGGGGAAGAAAACCAGAGAGGGGTGTTGCAGGGAACAGGAAGCCATTTCCCAGCAGCTTCCCAGATTTTCTACAGTTTGACTGAAGCAAATACAGCCTTAAAATAGCAGCTTCACAGGCAGACAGCACCAGCCCCACTCTCTCACTGCCGTGGCCTCGACAGCCTCATAGGTTTTTGCAGCCAAAATAATAAAAAATGCATGAATTTGTCTGTTTTTCAGCTTTTCTGGTGCAAACATGGGCTGTGTGGTTTGTTTCCAGTGAGAGGATAGTTTTGGGGAGATGGCAATTAGGGAACTAGTGCTAATGAGGAAGATTTCTATCCATGCCAGCCTCTGTCTTTCATAATTTCTATTCTTGCCCTCGTTGACTGGGATGAGGACTGTATTTACTTGCTCGGTGTTCATATTGAGAGGGCAGGTGTGAACCCACCCAGAAATCTTCTTTATTTACAGATCCCACGTTACTGGGGTTGGGGTGGGAGTGTCCCTCTACACTGGTTTCATCCCACAGTGCCACCCACAAGCTGCCCTGGTTTTCCTTTTTTCTCCCAGATTTTGGGGGGCAGAGGAGACTCTGCACTGCATTTTATAGAGGGGAAACCAACCTGGATTTGCACTTTGAAAGCTGAATAAAAGGGCTGTGAGCTGATTCAGGGCTGCCAATCCCTCCTCTCACTCACTGCCCTGGCAAGTAGGGAACTGTCATCATTGGGCTCCAGAGAGAACACAGCGTGTGGGAGGGGGGTTTCCCAGTTATCCCTTGGACAGTACCAATCTCAGCATCCCAGCTTTGGTTTCTTGGGGTGCCTGTGGTGGTCTCACTGTCCCATGCTCTGTTTCAGTTCCTGGAGTTTCAGCCCTGTCAGAAGCCACTGCCAATTTGGACGCTGCTTCCCAGCCTGTTGTGGCTCTTCAGCAGCGACCCAGCACCAAGGTTTGCTGGCAAAACCAGCAGGTAAGGTCAAAATCCCCCTCAGATCCAACAAACTTTACAAAAATCCCAGTGATAAATCCCTGGGGGCTGTGATACCCGTCCTTGCAGCTAGAAAATGGGGCAGGAAGCTCCTTGGGCAAGGGGAAAAATAGAGAAATCTTTAATTAAAAAGCAATTTGATGATCACCCGGGAGCCCTTTACCTTGTGTAGGTTGATTCCCATAGAAGCACCAGCCAAACTGAATTTGGGCTCCAGCATGAGGGCATCCCAAACTGGGCTTTTGACCACCTGTGTCTTTAGCCAGTTTCCCCTGCTGCCTGTAGTTAGAAGACCTGGGAAAATGTGACATATACAGATACAATTTTTTATGCTTTCAATCAAATTACTTTATTTCTTTTGATCTCACTGATCAGGAACTGTTGTTCCTTTCCCCCCGGGAATGATTTAATGACATTATCCTGTGAAGCCACAGAACCAGTTTTGAACTGACGAGGAAAAAACCTCTGGGACAGCAGCGGAAAAAATGCTCTGCCGGGACAGAGAAAGGAGGAAGTAAATAACAAAAACAGGAGAAATTGGAAAAAATGAGGCAGCTGGCAGGGAGATGACGTGGGAATCCCTGAACACGATGCTTTGGGGGCCAGGGCTTTCCCTGGGGATGCTTCCCGGAGTTCGGTTGCGTGCCGGGGCGTTATCCCGGCGTCCCGGCCAGCCTATTTTCTAGGCGAGGAAATATTTAACCGCGGCGTCAGCGGGCAGGGCAGGCGGGCGCAGGAATGGAGGGAGGCGGGCAGCACCCGGTCGCCGCTGTCCCCCCGGGCCAGCCCCAGGGTGACCATCTCCAGCTCCTGCTGCGCCGCAGCCGGGAGGCCAAAAACTGCGCCTATTGCCCCTACAGCCGCTTCCCGGTGGGAGCCGCGCTGCTCACTGCCGGCGGGGAGATCTTCTCGGGTAAGGTGGGGACCTGAGGCCCCCCCGGGGATTTTGGGGAGCCCCCAGCAAGCCTTGGGTCACGTATGAGGGTGTAGCAGGGTCATCCCGGGGTGCTGGTGTTGTGTGTCCTCCCCCGCTGCCTCTTGGCAGCTGCCATCCCGGAGTGAGCCAAAGATCACAGTGGATGGGAAAATAAATAGGGGAAGCAGGGAAAATGGCTTTTCTTTGTAAATTCCCTAAGAAGAAATGAGCTGGTGGGGTTTGGGGTGGCTGATTCCGGGGTTTTCCCGGCAGGGTGCAACGTGGAGAACGCCTGCTACAGCCTGGGGGTGTGCGCCGAGCGCACTGCCATCCAAAAAGCCATCTCCGAGGGGCACACCAGCTTCAAGGCCATGGCCATCGCCAGGTGAGGGTGCTCTGAGAGCTGGAATGGTGAGGGATGGGATGGGGGGCCAGCAGGAGAACCCCTGGTGCTCCTCAGGGGCAGCTTCTGCTGCAACAGCCCCAGCTTTTGGGGAGGAAAAGAAAGGTTTTGCATGGTATTTTTGGAGGAATTGGGGGGCAAATATCTTGTGGCTCTGGAGTTATTGGGGCATGAAGGTCGTCTGCAGGTGTTCCTCCCTCCTTTGACCTCAGGACTGAGATCTGTGCCCTTCTCCTTTGGCAGTGACATGGGGGATCACTTCATCACGCCCTGCGGCGCCTGCAGACAAGTGATGAGAGAGGTGACAGCTCGTGTGGGGCTCCGCGGCTCCTTCCCTGACCCCAGACACCATCCCCTGACCCCAGACATCCCCCTTAAAACACCTGGGGGTACCAAGGAGGGTGCAACCCCCCATCCTCAGCCCAGGGCTGGCTCCAGGCTCCTCAAATTGCATTATCTGCTGGGAAAGGGGTATTCCCACCCTAGGTGGGTGTTCAGCGGGAATCCATTAGCTCACCCTCCCCAGGAGAGTTTATTCCTCCAGGTGCGGAGTTTTGCCCTCGAGTTCATGCTCTGGCTCTGGCAAGCCTGAAAAGGGGGGTTTTCCTGCAAAAGCTGAGCTTCCCACAGATCCTGTCTGGCTCTTGTCTCCCTCCTCCTGCAGGAATCCCGGCACGCACAGCCCGTTTTTGGGTCGTTAATATTTAATGGGTTGAGGGGCTCAGCTCGAGGGTCAGATTCAGCAGGTTCAGAGGCACTGGGGCTCACCCTGGTGGGGTAAAACCACAAGATCTGAACCCAAAGTATGCTCTGCGGGAGGTAATGCTGATAAGCCAACCCAAAATACATGGAATAGAGGGGGATGCTCCCTGTGAACCTGAAAAGAAAGGATTATATGAATAATTTGGGGAAGAAGTGCAGGTTCTTCTCCCTTCTTCTTCTTCTTCTCCCTCATCAGGCTCTTCTTTCTCCACTTCTCCTCCAGTTTGGCACAGACTGGGATGTCTACCTGACCAAAGCAGATGGCACCTACATTGTCAAGAGGCTGGAGGAGCTGCTGCCACTCTCCTTTGGCCCTGAGGACCTGAAGAAGGTCTGAGCAGTATGGCCAACACCAGCCTTTGCCTTCAGGCACAGGGGACAATGGTTTCCCCCAATTTCCTCAGCCTGTAAGCAACTTTTTGGGAACAACGCTACGGGAAATGTGTTTATACTGTTAAGTTGCCTGTTCCTCTGGCTCATCTTCTGATTCAGTGTTGATTCGCAGACTCCGGCTCCACATCGCCCCGAGGAAATGGCAAAATCAAATCATAGAAATTCCCTGTTATTAGTAAAAAAAGCATCCAGACATCCCTGTAGGCAAGGGAGGAGTTCACAGACGGAGATGGGTTTGATGCACGGCTTGGTACAGAAACCACTCCTGAATAATGCAAAATCATTGCTTGGGAGAGTGCTGGATCTTTCAGCTCTGAAGAGAAGCGAAAGCAAGAAGGAAAAGGTCCATCAGCCCCAGAAGTAATTAATGAGCCAGTCCAGATTAGGTGGATTGCTGGAACAGGATGGTTATCGCACAGAGTGTGTCCTTTGCTCGTTTCTCCCCAGCTTGTTTTCCTTGCTTTCTTCCGTTTGGGGGGAAGAAGAGGACAAGGTGTTTTTGAGGACTTCTGGGGAGTTTTGTGCCTCCAGGGTAATGCCATTTGCTGATTGTACTATTGATTTATAATGATTTATATACAATGATAAATTAATTTGTTACATTTCCCAACCAGCGCTTGGTTCAGCATTTCTGCCATGCCCAAGTGAGATAAAAGCAGTTCTGGTTTATCTCCTGCAGTTGTAGCAAGTGATGAAACACAGGGAATGGGGTCTGGGGGCTGTCCTGCAGCCTAGGCAGGGCTGGGGGGTGCTGAACCTCACGAGGTTCAACAAAGCTGAGTGCAGGGTGCTGCACCTGGGTCAGGGCAACCCCCAGTATCCATACTGGCTGGAGGATGGAGAACACTCCTGCTGGGAAGGACTGGAGATGCTGGTGGATGGGAGGCTGGATGTGCCTGGGCTGTGGGGCTGATCCCACAGCATGGGCAGCAGGGGATGGAGGGATTCTGGCACAGAGTGCCCAGAGAAGCTGTGGCTGCCCCTGGGTCCCTGGAAGTGTCCAAGGCCAGGTTGGACGGGGCTTGGAGCACCCTGGGCTAGTGCAAGGTGTCCCTGCCCATGGCTGGGGGTGGAACAAGATGGGCTTTGAGGTCCCCTCCAGCCCAAACCAGTCTGTAATTCTGTGATTTGATGATTCCACACGCTGGGCTGTGCCCTGGCTGCCCCGTGCTCCATGCCAAGGTGCTCCCAGCTGTGTCCTCCATGCCCTGCATTGCACAAGGCTTTACCTTGGCTGCACCCTGCTCTGTGCCCTGTTCTGTGCCCCGCTCCATGACCCACTCCATGCCCTGCTCGATGCCCCACTCCATGTCCCCTTCCATATCCTGCTTCATGCCTTGCTACATGTCCCATTCCATGCTTCACTCCATGTCCCATTCCATGCCCTGTTCAGTGCCCCACTCCATGCCCCATTCCCTGCCCCACTCCATGCCTGCTCCATGTCCTGCTCCCTGCCCATCTCCATGCCCCATTCCAGGCCCATTTCCACGCTTCACTCCGTGCCCTGCTCCATGCCCATTCCCCCTCTCCGTGTCCATTCCCTCTCCGTGCCTATTCCCTTTCTCCGTGCCCATTCCCTCTCCCTGCCCCATTCCCTCTCTCTGTGCCCTGCTCCATGTCCCATTCCCCCTCTCCATTCCCCATTCGCTCTCTCCGTGCCCATTCCCTCTCTCCGTGCCCCATTCCCTCTCCATGCCCATTCCCTCTCTCCATGTCCCATTCCGTCTCCATGCCCATTCCCTCTCTCCATGTCCCATTCCCTCTCCATGCCCCATCCCCTCTCTCCAGGCCCCATCCCCTCTCCCCAGGCCCCATTCCCTCTCTCTGTGTCCATTCCCTCTCTCTGTGCCCAATCCCTCTCTCCATTCCCTCTCAGTGTCCCAATCCCTGTCTCCATTCCCCATTCCCTCTCTCCGTGCCCCATTCCCTCTCTCTGTGCCCCATTCCCTCTCTCCGTGCCCATTCCCTCTCTCCCTGCCCCATTCCCTCTCTCCGTGCCCATTCCCTCTCTCCCTGCCCCATTCCCTCTCTCCGTGCCCCATTCCCTCTCTCCGTGCCCCATTCCCTCTCTGTGCCCCATCCTCTCTCCTGCCCATTCCCTCTCTTACTGCCCCATTCCCTCTCTCCGTGCCCCTTCCCTCTCTCCCTGCCCCATTCCCTCTCTCCGTGCCCCATTCCCTCTCTCCGTGCCCCATTCCCTCTCTCCCTGGCCCATTCCCTCTCTCTGTGCCCCATTCCCTCTCCGTGCCCATCCCCTCTCTCCTTGCCCCATTCCCTCTCTCCTTGCCCCATTCCCTCTCAGTGTCCCAATCCCTGTCTCCATTCCCCATTCCTTCTCTCCGTGCCCAATCCCTCTCTCTGTGACCAATCCCCTCTCTCCCTGCCCCATTTCCTCTCTCTGTGCCCCGTTCCCTCTCTCCGTGCCCCATTCCCTCTCTCTGTGCCCATTCCTCCTCTCCGTGCCCTGCTCCGTGCCTATTCCCTCTCTCCCTGCCCCATTCCCTCTCTCTGTGCCCCATTCCCTCCCCGTGCCCATCCCCTCTCTCCGTGCCCATTCCTCCTCTCCGTGCCCTGCTCCGTGTCCATTCGCTCTCTCCCTGGCCCATTCCCTCTCTCTGTGCCCCATTCCCTCCCCGTGCCCATCCCCTCTCTCCTTGCCCCATTCCCTCTCTCCGTGCCCATTCCTTCTCTCCGTGCCCATTCCCCCTGTCCCATTCCCTCTCCGTTCCCCATTCCCCCTCTCCATTCCCCATTCCCTCCCTCCGTGCCCCGTTCCCTCTCTCCGTGCCCATCCCCTCTCCCTGTCTGTTCCCTCTCTCCCTGCCCCATTCCCCCTCTCCGTTCCCCATTCCCCCTCTCCGTTCCCCATTCCCTCTCTCCGCGCCCCATTCCCTCTCTCCGCGCCCCATTCCCTCTCTCCGCGCCCCGTTCTCTCTCTCTGTGCCCATCTCCTCTCCGTGCCCGTTCCCTCTCTCTCTGCCCCATTTCCCCTCTCCGTTCCCCACTCCCCCTCTCCGTTCCCCATTCCCTCTCTCCCTGCCCCATTCCCTCTCTCCGTTCCCCATTCCCTCTCTCCCTGCCCCACTCCCCCTCTCCGTTCCCCATTCCCTCTCTCCCTGCCCCATTCCCGCCTCCATTCCCCATTCCCTCTCTCTGTGCCCATTCCCTCTCCCTGCCCCTCTCCGTTCCCTCCCGTCCCGCCGCCGGGGGCGTGGCCTCACCACCCTGGGGCGTGTTTCTGGGCGTGGCCTCTCGCCATTGGCCGGCTCCTCGGCACCGCCCTGTCCCTGAGGCGGCGGCCATGGCGGTGCGGCTGCTGCTGGCGCGGGCCCTGCGGCTCTTCCCGCGGTGCCGCCCGCCCTGCGCCCCCCGCGCCCCCCGCGCCGACCCCTGCGCCCCCCGCGCCGACCCCTGCGGCCCCCGCGCCGACCCCCGCGCCGACCCCCGCGCCGGCCCCCGCGCCGGCCCCGCGCCGCCCGCGCCATGGCGGCCCTGGCTGGCCTGGCTGCCGGCCGCCCGCCGCCTCTTCCTGCGCGGCCCGGCGAGCGGGCTGGCGGCCGTTGCGCGGCGGGGCCGCGGCGGCGTCTGCCTGGCGCTGGCCATGGCGCTGGGCCTGGTGGAGCCGCGCCTGGAGGAGCAGCGGCGGGCCGAGGCGGCGTGTCGCCACATCCAGGTGGGAAGCGGGCCGCGGCACCCGCGGGCTCGGGGATCCCGCTGGGCAGCGCTTGGGGCGCCCTCCGTGACGGAAGAGGGGAGCATTGCTGGGGCGGAGACCCTCAGTCACCCCCCAAGAAGGGGCTCATTGCTCTGCGTAGCCCTCCAGATATCCTTCATGAAGGGGAGGGGGTCCCTTGAACCCCACCCCACATGAAGATCCCTCAGAGTCAGTGCTGTGGGGAGCCACTTAGACACGCTCCCCATGAAGGGAAGGGGGGTCCTTGCTTTGGGGAGTCCCTCAGACACCCCTCGTTAAGGGTAGTGGGGGGTCATTCCTCTGGAGAGCCCGTTAGACATCATCCATAAAGGGGAAGGGGGATTCTTGCTGTGGGGAGCCCCTCAGATTCCCCCTCTTAAGGGAAGGGGGGTCACTGCTGGGGGGAGTCCCCCCAAACACCCTTGGTGAAAGAGAGGGGAGAGCCTTGTTTATGGAGCCCCTCAGGCACCCGTAATGAAGGGGAGGGGGATCACTACTGTGGGGAGCCCCCCTGACAACCCCTGGAAGGGCACACTGTGGGGAACCCCCCGACACCTCCCCATCTCTCCCCAAGTAAGGTGGAGGTGCTGCAATGAGCAGCCCTCAGGCACATCCCCAGAGGTGGGCACTGCTGGGAGCAGCCCCACAGACATCTCTTCCTCGCCAAAAATAGGATCCTGGGGAGGCCTCTCACTCAGCAGCCCCTCGTCACCCTAAAGCAAGTACTGGGGGATCCTCGCTCCCTGTCCCCCCACAGAGGGAGGGGGTCGGGGCCCTGGTGATGGGGGTCTCGTGTCCCGGGACACTGACATTGATCCCCAGGTCCATCCCCTCTGCCTGAGACAGACGGGAACCCTGTGGTGCTGGGCCAGGCCGTGCTGGCAGGGCACATGGGGTGGATGGTGCTGAACATATTTTCTGGGTAAAAATAGACCTTTGGTGCTCAGAGCCAGCTGTCACCTGCTCCACTGACCAGCAGACACATTCCCTGAAGTTTCTCAGGATGCTTTCTCTCTCTGCCCTCGCCGGGTAGTTCTGTTTGCTGTCCCTGGGCCTGTGTCCTGTTGTCCTGTGACACATCCCTAGGGTGGTCACTGGTGCTTTGGGGCTGCAGCTCACAGAGAAGGCCAGCAGTTTATATCAGTCCAGGTGACAGCTGGGGCACCACCAGACCTGTAGGATCTTGAACTGTGAGGAAACTCCAGAACAGCTTTCTGTGTGTTGTTTTCCCACATCTCTTGATTTCCTCCCCCAGCTCCCTCCCATCATGGATTCACTCTTCTTCAAACTAACCAGCCCTCATGGTTGACTGCCACAAAAGGGCAGGAAATATTGTTTTTCCTGTTGCTGCTTTTAATCGGATTTTCTTGTAAATGCTGCTAACCTGATTTATTCATGGAGGGGGAGAAAAGTGTAATAATGCATCTGTTTTTAGAAGTGTTCAGTTAAACTTTTCTTTACACAACCACAGAATCATGGAATGGTTTGGGCTGGAAAGGGCTTTAAGGCCCATCTCCTTCCACTATCCCAGGTTGCTCCAAGCCCCGTCCAACCTGGCCTTGGACACTTCCAGGGATCCAGGGGCAACCACAGCTTCTCTGGGCAAAATATATTTATATTCTAGATTAGCAAATGACTCCCCCTCCTGGTTCCTCTTTTTCCCTCGAAAAGGGCACCTTTAGGAAAGACTGGTTTAGGGGTAGATTGTGTCAGACAAAAATATATGGCCTGCCAGTTATCTTCCATGTGGTTACAGTGATTTGAGCCCAATGGTTAGAGTCTGATTGAGACTTTCAGGTTGGACCAACCCACCGGAACGTGTAATACCACTGAAACACAGAGTTCTCCTTCTCTGGGAAGTCTGGGATAACTGAGTGGGTTTTGCTGTTTGTATTCCTTTCAGACCATGTTTGTTGGGAAGAACAAGCCGCAGAAAGATCCCTTGAGCTCCTTCCGCTGGCAGGGCTTCAAGCTGGAGGAATATCTCATCGGCCAACCCATCGGGAAGGGCTGCAGTGCCGCCGTGTACGAAGCAGCCATTCCCTTCTGTCCCAATCCTCGGGATCGTGTGGAGAGCAGCCGCCTCCCAGCCGTGCAGCAGGACCGTGCCTCAGCTGCCCAGGGGGCTGAAGAGGAGCCTGTAGTGGAACACCAACCGAAAGGGGCTTTTCCCTTAGCTATCAAAATGATGTGGAACATTTCGGTAAGGAGTCAGCGCTGAATCCCCATGTCTGTTGCTGGGGAATTCTGGCTGGAATGTTTAATACTGAAGTGTTGAAAGCGCTAATTATGGAGTGCAGGATGAGCGTGTCACAACAAAGCTGTTGGTAGGTGACACTGGAGACGTCGAGTGTTAGTGAAGAGTCCCAGAGCAAGGTAATTAGCGTTCATCATCCTCTGGAATCGGCACTGAGAGCTGCCGCTGCTGCTGGAGCTGTTGGGTATGGAGGTGATGTTTTGGGAAGAAAAGGTTTTCTGAGGCTGGCTCTGATGGAAAGGTCTAAGAATGGGAAAGCCACTGCTGCCAGTGATTTAGGAATTGGTGTCCTGTCAGTGTCAGGACAGAGGTGGGTTTTCTTCCTGAAGAGTCAGTGGTCTCAGGGTGGGCAGTAACCTGCCTGCTGGGTCCCCTTGCCATGAGGCGACTGTGTCCAAGATCTGCTCCAGTGTTTCCCAGCGCGGGTGACGGGTGATCCAGTCCCTCAGCGTGGCTCTTCCATGTTTAAAAAAATCCATGTGGCTTTCCCCATTGATCTGACGAGTGAATATTTCAAGAGAATCTTCCAGAATGCCAACATCTGGAATCCCTTGTGCTCCAGAAGTCCTCTGTCATTTAGCTATGGCTCTTCCACTTGGGTTTGGAAGTTGAAAGTGGGCGTTAAGGTGTAGTTTGGATTGCTGACAGTCAAGGATGCATTTGAAGTGACAAACATTTCTTTCTGCAAATAGAGGCCTTGCCACCTCCCTTGGTGAACTCTTTAAGTAGTTAATTGCCTTCCTTAATTTTCAAGGGAGGGAAGTCCTGGAATCTAGTCTCAGTCGATCCAGCTCCAGACCCAGTGCCAGCAGCAGGATTATCTGCTTTCAGCTTGTGTTGGGGCTGGGTGATTTTGGAGCTGAAACCAACGTGGGGTGTGATTGTTGTTGCAGGCTGGTTCCTCGAGTGAAGCCATCCTCGATGCCATGGGCCGAGAGCTTGTCCCAGCCACGGGCGTTGCGTTATCCGGGGAATATGGAGCTGTCTCTGGCCGCAGGTACGGACACTACGGAGATGGCGAGCTGCTCATTTCATCCCTTGATTAACTCTGCAGCAATATGCACTGTTAAGAAAGTGGACAGAGCTTTCTAGAATAGCTGCTGAAAGCAGATAAACCTGGGATTGTTAAGTTTGTTGGCATGCAGGGAATTGCATTGCTAAACTCTCCAGTCCAGAGGGGATTAGAAGGGTGCGCCAATAATTTGGGAGCATTTGGGGTCCTGCCAGGGTATGGTGGGTGGCTGTGGCTGTGTCTTAGCTTCTCTGTGTGTGAAATGTGTTGGCATTTGCTGAGGTAAAGGCTGGAGGAGCCACTGCTCAAACACCATGTTAATTTGCATTGTGATGCTTTTTAATTGCACCCCTGCAATCAGTAACAGTTTGAGTGTTTTAAACATCAAATGATTTCACTGTAATACAGTTTGACTGTGACATTTGAGAACTGGTTTGGTGTAAAATGGGTGCTGGACAGGGAGGTTGATTGTTTTAGTGCAGGAAAACTGGTGAGAAGGAAAATGGGAATGACTCAGTTCCCACTCTTTCACCTGAGTGGGAAGTGAGCAAATAGCATGAAGGTGGAAAATTGCATGGAAACTTTTAAATTACCTCAAGTTAGCTATCTTTTTGTTCTGAAATGCATCTTTTTGTTCCATTTGAAACAATTGAGTCCACAGCCCAGATTGTCTGATTTAAATTTCAAATCCATCCTGGCTGCCAATACAAATGAATAATGAATGCTGTGCCCTACGTGGCTGGCTGGGAATGCAATAGAGCAACCAAAGGGTATTTGACATTCAGGGGATGAGAGATGTGTGTTGCAGACAGGTAACCTGCTTTTCAGGGTAGTGAGATCTTCCTGCCTGTGCCATAAAATAGAGGGTCTAAATTGATACTCCCAGTGTGAAGTTGACCTTTGTTATATGTCTAACAAAGTAATTGCGTTTGGATGTTATTCTCTAGAGCTGCTGTAACTCTTTTTGAATGGAGAAGCAGCCTGTGTGTGCCTCTGCCTTTGTTAGCAGCATGGAAGGGTTAGTGGGGCTTGAGTGAAATGAGAAGCAGCATGTTACGTGTGAGGGTTTTTATCAAAGCTTTGTTTGTAGCGCAGGTGAAGCACCTTATTTCCTGTTTGGCCATTGTGAATGGGGAAATCCAGTTACAGCAGAGCCCCTGTGAGGCCTTGGTTGGCTCAGTTCACTCTGGGAAGCACCAGGGTGGGTTCTGAGCTCTGGAGAAGCTGCTGGGACATGCCCGTTGCTGTGGTGGATCTGCACGGGCTGCGGGTGCTCTGTGTCCACCTGGGAAATGCTGGGCTGAGATGCTGGTTGGGAAATGGGCCATGAAACTGCTGCCCATGTTCTTCCTCAGTGAATGGATTCCAGGATGTGAATGTCTGACTATTTGCTTAACATGCAGTCCTGTAATCCACCCTGTGCAGCTTTAATCTCCCTCTGATGAGGCTTCCAGTGCAGAACAAACGTGTTTGCTCACTGCGGGGGAACCCTTTGGTGTGGAGGATGTGCCATAATAATGAAAAGTAATTCCAGCAATAACAGCCTTGTGTCTGTGGTCCATCAGAACCGATTGAAGGATTGATGCAATCTGTGGTGTCTCTCCACTGCACAGAAAACCTGTTCTTGGGAGGAAGAAGCTGCAGCCTCATCCGAATATAATCCAGGTGATCCGAGCGTTCACATCCTCTGTCCCTTTGCTGCCCGGAGCTTTTGCTGAGTATCCTGACGTCCTTCCATTGAGCCTGAACCCCAGAGGGATCGGTCACAGCCGCACGCTCTTCTTGGTGATGAAGAAGTAGGTGGAGAGAAGCTGGTTAGCGTGACTTGGGTACCCTGTCCCTGCAAAGCTTGGGCCTGGGCTGCTGCCAAAGAGCAGAGTATGCTCTTGGAAACGCCTCCCAGGACCTGTTCCAAGTCCTTGAGGTTCTAACTGTGCTTCCACAATGAAGACAAACCGTTCTTTTTAATAATTACCCCAAATTAAAGTGAGAAATGTGGAGTTTGTCCCCATTTGTCTGCCCTTCTAAACCTGAACTTCACCCCTAGTCTGAGCATGCTGCTAGAGATGGAGTAGAATCAGTAATGAGGTGAGCCAACACTGAGGTTGAACTGCCAGTGATAAGCTTCCGGGATGCTAATTCCCATTTTTGCCTTGTTCTGCCTAGTTACCCCTGCACGCTGCGCCAGTATCTGCAGCAGAACACTCCGGATGTTCGCCTCTCCACAGTGATGATTCTGCAGCTCTTGGAAGGCGTGGACCATCTTGTTCGACATGGAATAGCACACAGAGACCTCAAGTCTGACAACATCCTGGTTGAATTTGATTCTGGTATGTAGATCCCTGAGGATAAATGCCAGTAAATAAGTTTACAGGAGTGATTTGGTCACGTAGGTATTTGGGGAAGTCCCACCCAGCTGCGTGTTTGGGGGAAGAAGCATCAAACCTTTTGAATAAGCTCAGATTTAGTTTTTAGCTTAGTGTTTGCTGTCACTGCAGCAAGTCATTGATCTTGTCTGTGCCTGAGGTTTTGGATCATTAACATGGACATAGTGTATTGCTGAGGTGATGGATTGCATGAGCACAGCCAGCATTGACTGGAGCATCCGGGAACATATTTGGGATGCTGCAGGAGCCTTTGCTTCAGGCTCTTGGCTCTGTCATCTCTCCCAAGCCAAAGAGCTCAGGGAGCCTCTTAAAATCCCACCCCGTTGCCAGGTTAATAGTGCTGCACCCTGGTCTGATGAAACATGGGCTGGGAGGGAAGGGAACCGACACAGCGTTTTCATCCTGTTTCAGCATGTTCTCCTGTCAGCCTGTAACAGACATTTTTAATTACCTGAGCTTTTTTTTGTTGTGATTGACATTCAAATGGGCAGGAAGCCACAGCAGGCAGGCAGGTCTGTGTAAGTAGGAGTGGAAGAATTTGGTTGAAGAGTATCAGGGAGAGAGACAGAGAGACCACTGGAATCCACCTGCCTTCCTAGAGACAGGCCCAAGATGCAGATGACACGGAGGATTCTCTGCTCCCCAGGGCTCAGGATGTAGAATCACAAAATCGTGGAATGGCCTGGGTTGGAAGGGACCTTAAAGCTCTTCTCATTCCAATCGTCTGCCATGGGCAGCGACACCTCCCACTAGACCAGGTTACTCTACTGAATATCTTTACCCACAATCTTGATGAGGGGAGTGGATGCCCTCTCAGTCAGTTTGCAGAGGACACCAAGCTGGGTGTTGGTGTGATGTGTTTGGAGCAGCCAGGTCCTCCCAAACTGAACTCTAACTCTGGCAACCCTGTGTTGTTCACAGCTGGCTGCCCCTGGCTGGTCATCACTGACTTTGGCTGCTGTTTGGCAGATGAAAACATTGGCCTGAGGCTGCCTTTCACCAGCTGCTACGTGGATCGGGGTGGCAATGGCTGCCTTATGGCACCTGAGGTAAATCCCTCTGTAGTAGTGCTTTGTGGTGCTGGTTTTCTGCTTGTCCTGCTGTCAGGACTAGAAGCTTTGGTGGCACAGAAGGTTTGTGTCCTACCTTGAGTTAGGCTTGGTGAACATCTGTGCTGAGCTGTGTCAAATAGACGCCTTGAGCTCTAACAGGTGAAACCTAACCAGTTGATGTTAAAAGGCAGAATCAGCCTTTCCCCCCTCCAAATTTACTCTTTAGTCTTTATTCAGGCCCCTTTCCATGTAACTGTTAAGGGTTTATGCAGCAGTCCTTATGTTGCAACAGTGGCTTTTGGCTGAAGTTCAAGGCGGTTGTGAAATTATTTACAGTTCCTTTTTATTTCTCTGATGATAAGCCTGATAAAAGCCAAGACACCCTTAACTGTCTGCTGGACCTGGAGCACCTTGCTGTGGTGTTGGTTGCTCATCTGCAGGTCTCCTGTCTCCATAATTCCAGCAGGAGACAGCCCTTGGGACTCTGGGAATGCTGGTCAGGGGCAATGGCTAAAGCCTCGGTGCAATGTCCAAGCTCCTCCCAGCATCCCAGCAGGCTGAGCAGTGGCAGAGGCTTAGAGCATGCCCATGGGGAATTATTTACACCACAGATTCAGATGCAACCCACCTTTGGTTCCAGTCTCTTAAGTTTATTACAGGGAAAATGCTGATTTGAGCATTAAAAATCGAGTTTCAGCACAGAGGCCACACTCGAGCTGTTTATTTGAGTAGCCACCTCTCCGTGGCAGGTGATCACAGCGTCACCTGGTCCAGGCACGGTGATCAACTACAGTAAAGCCGACGCTTGGGCTGTTGGAGCGATCGCCTACGAAATCCTGGGCCTGGCCAATCCTTTCTATGGCCACGGGGACTCGACTCTGGAAAGCAGAAGTTACCGGGAGGACCAGCTGCCGAGCCTGCCTGACCATGTGCCCCTCGAGGTGAAGCAGGTGATAAAGATGCTGCTTCAGAGGGATCCCAACAAGGTAAGAAGCTGTTCCCCTCTTTGGGAGTATTCCTGGTGGATCATTTTGCCGTGGAGGGCTGCGGGTGCAGGAGTTAATCCAGATCTCACTGCAGGATCAAAGGACAACATAAGAATCAAAGCCAAAAAAAAAAGTCTTTGCTGAGTGGTGCTGAATCATTTCAGGGATTTCAGGAGACGTTTGTGTCGGGACTAGACCTCACATTGGAGGGTTGCACACAGCATTATATGAGTACAGTAATAGTCTCAAAGAGCTTTCTAATGCACAGCGTGGTGCCTCAGGGGAGGCCCAGGGAGTTTTCACCGTGCTGGTGATGTGGCTGAGTGCAGCAGGATCAGCTAATCTCCCCTCCCCTTCCTCTTGCAGAGGTTGTCTGCGAGAGTTGCTGCGAATGTGCTGCACCTGAGCCTCTGGGGTGACAGTGTTGTAGCATCCAGGACCCTGAAACCCGACCAGATGATTGCCTGGCTGCTCTGCCAGTCTGCAGCCACCCTGCTCACCAACAGGCTGGCAGAGAAGAGCCGTGTAGAAACCAAAATGAAGATGTGCTTCTTGGCAAACCTCGAGTTTGAAGACCTCTGGGCAGCAATATTCCTGTTGCTGGCCTGGAGAAGCCAGTCTGGGTGAAGGAACCACCTGAAACACGAGCATCCTGCATAAATGGCATTTCTAAAGGCACATAGGAACTTGTCCTTTCTGTCTGTCTGGAGTCCTGTAGTGCTTTAGGGAACAAGCTGCAGGCCTGTGTTTAGGAGCTTGAGTTTCTCTCTAGCAAGTGTTAACCACGCCCCTGCTAATTTCTGCCCCTGCTAGAGGAGATGCCCTTGCTTCCTTACCCTCTGGGGGGAGGGTGTGTGGACCTTGCAGGTGTCCAGAGGTACGTGGTTGGTTTTGCTCCTGTTTGGGAATTAATCTACTTGTAAGTTGTGTGTTGAGTGAAGCAGGTTCCTTTCAGAGGGGTGGCTGGGGGGAGGCACCATCTGCCTGCATTTTACATGGAAACATCACAATTTAAACAACACACAGAAAACCAAGATGACAAAGGGACCTGCAGTCTCTGTTCTTGGGGTAACCAGGGTGGTCTGAAACTCATATTCCTCTGAGCTGTGAAATGACAGCCTGAGAACTTCCTGGTGAGGTGCTGCCTGGTAACGTGAGCGTCAGCAGCACTAAAAACCTCGCAGTTGTACGCAGGACAGTGGAAGCACATCGTCCTCAAATCCCGCTTGTCTTTGTTCTTAATTGTTGTAGCTCTGTGGTGGCGGCTGCCCCAGGGTCCAAGGCTGAGTCAGACTCTCCAGTCAGGGATAACGCTCCGAACAAAGTGAGCCTGGGCAGCAGCCCCTGCTTAAAGAGCTTAGTGTGATGCTCTGCTCTTTTACCTGCCTGTGTTTCCTTCAATGAAATAATATCCTTTTGTGGGGAGGACAGGAGACATAAATCTTTAAATAACAACAGCCATGCTTGTGAAACATCGTTTGATTTCATGGCTATAATTGTGTTTAGAGGAACTTGGGGAGAGAGTTATTTATGCTTGTTGCACAATAAATTGAAGATTAAGCTCTGTGGCTGTGTGGGTTCTCTCAATCCAATTTGGGCTGTGGAACGTTGGTTCCGGGCTGTCTTAAATGCGAATTCAGCTCTTTCCAGTGCTCACTGTGGAACACAGTGTTTTATTCCAAGTGGAATTCCCCAAGGAGGAGGAACAGACCTTGCCTTGGGGATGTTTCGTACTCTCCTGCATGGTACATCACTGGCTGCTCCTGCAGTTTCCAGGTAGATGACAATGGCTGATACCCCTAATCATCACAGGATAACCTGTGCTCTCAGGGTTCTGCACATTGTTCCGGTACAAAGAGCACAGAGCCTGGGGAATGGGGAAAAATGAGCTCTTGGGGGGAAAAGTTGCAAAAAAAAACCTTTGTAACATTGATCTGACCCAACCAAAGCGTGTGCTGCTGTTTCCTACATTACTGAGTTCTTGCAGTGTGTTTCTGCTGCCTTTGCTTTGTGTGTGCCCGGGTCTGGCAGTGAGTCCCATGCCCTGGACACTCTTTGGAGCCTTTTGAGGAGTAAATGCTGCTGCTGTGTTGTGGATCTTTACTCTGAGCCCTCTTTCTGCCATGAACACCATTCCCGTGCCTTTCCCTCTCTCTCCCAGGTCCAGTCTCTATACAAGTAGGGAGCAGAGTTAGGGGCTGGAGCCATCCAGTATCAAGTGTGTTTGTATTTGCCCAGTGAAGGTTTTATCTGCGCAGAAGAACTCCGCTCTTTGGAAACTTGCTTCCCCTGGAAACCATTTCAGTTCTGTTGTTAAAAATGGCCTAAAATGCTTGTCCTGCAGCTTGTCCCTCTGGTCCTTAAATCCCTGTTAATGCTTCCCCTGTGCTTGCATTTTGTCCCCCCATGGTTCTGCTGAGGCCAGACTTTCCTTTTGTTTTCTTTCCCTACTGCCTTCCGCTAGCGAGACGTTTTTATGATTCTTCAGCATTCTGGGTGCTTTTGTGAAGTGCAGGTTAAAAGTACAAGCTGTTAATGCAGCAAATGCTGCCGTGCTGTCTGTCTGCAAATGCCCGAGGGGAG
Organism: Monarcha castaneiventris obscurior; assembly: GCA_026261815.1. Classification (NCBI taxonomy): domain Eukaryota; kingdom Metazoa; phylum Chordata; class Aves; order Passeriformes; family Monarchidae; genus Monarcha; species Monarcha castaneiventris. Next base: position 3,355,800 of record JAMPIT010000898.1, on the reverse strand, counting down.
CAAACTGGGACAGCTCCCAGCACGTCCCTCCTGCCCTGTCCCGCTAAGCCCTGCCCGGGCTCTTGCCCCTCACTGCTGTGTTTGTTCTCAGTGTTTGCCAGGACTATGCCATTGGGAAAGGGGGTGGCTGGGAGAGTGAACGTGGAGGCTGCGCTGGATTTCTGCCCTTCCCCAGGCAGTGGAGTGTCCAGCTGCACTTTGATCCCTGGAGAGAGGCTTGGCAGAGGCAGCTGGCGCTCTGCCCGAGCTGGGAACGGGCTCCGCAGCACCCCTCGCCGCGTTCCCTGTGGGACAGAGGCTGGGAGAGTAGGTCAGGATGAGGCCCCTGCTCTGGGCTGCCTGCAGCCAGCTGCTGCCCCGGGGAGCTGGGCTCTGCGCTCCCAAGCTGGCTGTGACCACTGTGGTGACCACCTCACACCACAGCCTGCAGCCCCCAGCCCCTCTGGCCACCTCCAGCTCCCCACCCGGTGCGTCCGCAGCATTCCTCCGGCCCCTGGTTCCGGGGAGCAGAGCCCCCAGCCGCTGGAGCTCGCAGTTCAACGTGCCCCCCAGTGCCCTGCTCGTGGCCCGGCCCGTGGGGGTCTGCTCCATGATGAGGCTTCCCATGCAGGCATCGGCGGAGGGACTGGACGCGGCGTTTGTCGGTGTTCCACTGGACACGGGCACGTCCAACCGGCCGGGAGCCAGGTAAGGGCCAGCCAGGGGAGCTGGCCATCATCTTCCCATGGTGAGAGGAGTGCTGGGAACAATGCCTGGTGGCGTTTCCCAGCCGTGCCATCGCCCAGGTTTGGCCCGCGTCACATCCGTGCTGAGTCTGCGATGGTGAGGGGGTACAACGGCAGCACCGGGGCAGCACCGTTCGACTCCCTGCGGGTGGCCGACATCGGGGACGTGAACGTGAACCTCTACAACCTGCCCGACAGCTGCCGCCTCATCCGGGAGTCCTACCAGGAGATCGTGGCCTCTGGCTGCGTGCCCCTCACCTTGGGTAAGGAGCCCGTGTCTCCCTGTCCTGCCACTGCATCCTGGCTCTGCCAAGCTCCCTCTCCTCCTCCTCCCATCATCCAATCCAGACTCGGCAGAAGGCGAGTGATGAATCTGTCCCCTGCATGGGCTGTTGTGCTGTATCGTGGGTAAATTCACAGGCTCTCCGCTGAACAGAATGTTCTGTGATGCCTCTTGCTTTGGGTCGGAAATGAGGAGGATGGGTCAGTCTATAAACACAACCAGTGATGTAGTTTTTGGTGTCCTGTTGAGCAGGACCCAAAGCAAGAGCAGGTCCCTTGTGTCCCTCCAGCTGAGCGAGCACCAGGCTTTGCATGAGACCTGATTTGGGCTTGTTCAAGTTTGCAGCTGTTACAGCTTGGCATCGCTGAAGGAAGCGAGTGTGTGGAGTAACGAGGGGCAAGTCACCAGTTACAGCATCCTCAGAAGCTGATCAAATGTCTATTTATAAACCCAATCAAGGGTCCTGCTCCACAGGCTGTCTCTGCTGGCAGTCCTGCAGATCTGGTGCTCCCTAGGAGAAGAGAGGACTCGGGAGAGGAGAGAGGAAGCAACCTGCACCTGGGAGTGTTAGTTTTCCTTTGGCAAGGAAGCCCTACATAAATAAGTGCAGGATAAATGCAAAGAGGGAAAAAATGACTGGGGAACGAAAGTAATGAGCACTGAGCAGCTCTTGTAGTGAGTGGTTTTGTGTTCCCCTTCTTCCCTGTGCCCCTTGCAGGTGGAGATCACACCATAACATACCCAATCCTGCAGGCCCTGGCAGCAAAGTAAGTTTCTAATCTGGAGATGGAGATAAAGGACCTGGGAGAGCCTCAGGACAGCTCCTGGTTTGCTGTCCCTGCTGCTGGCAGGGCCACCACGCACGGGACAGGACTAACGCGGCCACCCTGTCTGGAGCAGGCACGGTCCTGTGGGACTGGTGCACGTGGATGCTCACACCGACACCGGAGACACGGCTCTGGGGGAGAGGATCTACCACGGGAGCCCGTTCCGGCGCTGTGTGGAGGAAGGGCTGCTGGACTGCAGCCGCGTGGTCCAGATCGGCATCCGAGGCTCCTCCTATGACCCCGATCCCAACAAGTACTGCCGGGAACAGGTAAACTGATCCGCAGCCGAGCGCTGGGTGCTCCCTGCCATAAATACCACGTCAGTCATATTTAATTGGCTTCAGCACGGAAATTAATGCATTTTTTGCCTATTGTTCCATGCCAGCAGCTTGTCCTGCAGGACAAGCACTCCTGGCTCACTGAGGGTCAGCTGAGTGGAAAGTAAAAAAGTGTGTGTGGGGAGTGGAAGGTGTTTCCAGGCGCACTTCTGCAGCTTCGCCTTGGAATGAGGGTTGTTCCCGGTAGATATTCCCCAGCAGGGCTGGGGATGCTGCTCATCTCCCCCTTGTCCCTAAGCAGGTGCCCGTGTGTCTGTGTTCCTGCAGGGTTTCCGGGTGGTCCTGGCTGAGGAGTGCTGGATGAAGTCCCTGGAGCCGCTGATGAGGGAGGTGAGGGCCCAGATGGGCGACAAGCCAATGTACATCAGCTTCGACATCGATGGGCTGGACCCCGCGTACGCCCCGGGCACCGGCACCCCGGAGATAGCCGGGCTCACACCCGCGCAGGTGAGGGGGACACCGCTGCCCTTCCCAGGGGAAGGGGATGGTTTACTCCCTTTAAAGGAGGTCGTTTCACCAGCACAGCAAAGTGGGAGTTTAGGGAGGCCAGGAAGTGTTTCCTCGTGGTGGTGAGAAAGGGAAATGTGGAACTGATATGATTTGATCTGCAGAGATTGAGTTTCCTTATTGGAGTATGGGGAAAGCAGAGCCCTGACAGGTCTGCTAGGTCAGATGTGTTTCTTTATCCCACATCCATTTTTCCTTAGGCTTTGGAGATTATTCGTGGTTGCAGAGGCCTGAACATAGTGGGGTGTGACCTTGTGGAAGTTGCACCGATGTACGATGCCTCTGGTGAGTCTGAAGTTGCCTGAGGGCAAGACAAGTGCCTAGCACAGGCGGCTGTGGGTGAAAGCCGTTGGATATACACAGATTTTTTCCTTTTTCTGTCTTGTTTTTTCAGGCAACACAGCCCTCCTGGGGGCAAACCTACTGTTTGAGATGCTGTGTGTTCTCCCAGGAGTGAAGACACTGTGAGGGCAGTTCCCACCTGCCCTGGGGCGATGCTACTACGTGTCCTCAGCCAGGCTTTCCATGTCCCCTTCCCTTCAGCTGGCTGCAGCCAGCATGGGCTTTGAAGCACGAAATAAATGCCATTTACCACTAGAAAAGGTACTTTTAAGATGAGAAACTGTAGGGAACAGGCTAGACACCCCATTTAACTGGGGTCTGGAGCTTTGGAGTTGCCCTGGGAAAGGGACAGCCTCTGGAATTCCATTTTGCCTCTGAAATGACTCACCCAGCTCACAGGGCTCCTGGAAAAACTGTCACTGGTAAAAGGTTTGTCCCCTTAGGATGTGGCAGCAGGACAATGAATGCAGAAGAAATGAGGGCATGAAGGGGGCCTGGGCACCTGCTGAGAGTAGGGACATACTTGACTAGATTTCCTGCGGTGGAATAACCAGGAGTTTCCTATGGTAGGAGCAGTTTAATGCTCCTGGGATTTCTGAGAGGACAGGGAGGTGAGGTTAGTTTGCACATGGAGACACAGAGCCACCTCATCACACATTAAAATAGTTTATTTTGGTTGCGAACCTGTAATAGTCTCAAAACAAAATGACATCAGTGCCTGTTCACAAATACAAAAACAAAACAAAACAAAAACCAAACCAAACAAAAAAACCCAAAAATAAAAAAGACAAGTTTGCCAAATAAGTTAATTCCCCCCCTCCCAGTATCAAAAGTGCAAAATAGGTACCTAGTTTTCAGTCCTACTTGTCAGGCTGCGCTCGTGTCCTGGCTCCTGCTTGCTGTGGGTGAAGGGCAGAGACAGGGACAGGGAGGAGTTTGGGAACAACCTCCACTCTGGGGCCTGTATCCCTTCGCCTCAGCTGCGAGCACTGTGCCTTTGCTCAGATCTCACTAGGAAAGTGCACTAGGACCGAATTTCCTCAATCTTTGGATTACGAACCACCACGCACGGAACAGAATCGCAAACGTTCAGAAAATGATGGGGGGTGACAGCTCAGGGCTGCTGGGAGAGGGCAGATCCTGGGAAAAGCAGCTCTGACCGTGGTCTCAAGACAGGGAACACCCAGAGTGCCATGCTGGCACTGCAGCCAACTAACCCAGGGGTCAGAGCAGCTTGGCTTTTGCTTTGACCTAGGCAAAAGCTTCCATAAAAATCCAGGAGCTGTGCTCCTGTCCAGCTGCAGCTGGCATGGGTGGACTGATGCAAGTGCTCCCTCAGCTCAACTCCAGCTGAAAGGGGAGGCTACCTGTGCTAAAAAGAAAAACCCAAGGATTCTGGCAGCATGCAACACACACAAGGGATGTGAAGGCCATAAAGCCTTCTCCCCTTCCTCAGGTCAGGGCTGAATTCCCTTGCTGTAGCATAACTAGGCACTTTTTTCACGAGTCAAGGGTTTTCTCCTTGTTTCTGCTCAGCTGAAGAGACAGCAGAGACAGAGAGCATTCTGCTTTTGCAAATGTGTAAGACGTTATGTGGAGCCTTCTGCTGGGCTAAAACCTATTCCAGCCACATCTTTCATGGCAAGCTGTGGGAAAAGTGCAGAAGTGCTGTGGTGATTGCTCCAGCCAAGTGGAAATAAAAGTCTAGAAGCATCAGCCTGGTGTTTCATTCCCCCTCTGCTCTCTGTCAGCGCTGCCTGTGTGCCTTCACAGGAGCATCACAGGAGCTCCTGGGCAGGGAGAAGACCTCACCTTCCTTCCTTTCCTCTGCTTTAGTGCCTCATTCTGCAGCCCAGAGTCCACTGGGCTGGAATTAATTAACCTCACGTAGGGTCGGTTTGTAGCATCGCAGCCTTAATTTGAAACATGTTTCACGGGGGGGTCTGAGATACCTGGGGGGGTCAGAGCATGCCAGGCTGCTCCCAGGATGGGGAAATGTGGTGAGGCAAGGCTTTGGGAGCATCTCGGGCATGTAGGGAGTGCAATGACTGGAGCATTCCTGGCTTCTGTGCAGGATCAGCAGCTAGCTCAGGGGTTATTCCTACTGCCTGGCTGCTCTGCTGAGATGGTAACTAAGGTGGCAAGGGCTGAGTCTGCCATTAACACCATGTGCTCACTGAGTGCTCTGTGTTCCAAGCCCTGTGGCGAAGGCCACTGGCCCCCATCCCTGTGCTTTGGCAGTGCCGGACCCTGACGGTGCCATGGGGCTCCAGATCCACGGAAGGCGCCAGTGCCAGCCCTGGAACAGCGAAAAGGAAGAACAAACCTCACAGGATTTCAGTCCTGGGCACAAAGAGAGTGCCTGCTGCCTCGCTTGGTCACTCGAGGAGTGTTCAGCAGCCATGAGGCTGCTGCTTGTCCTCCCTCTGCCTCACCCAGGGCCACCCTTTCCCTGTGGTGTTGGAAGCAGCCGTTGGGGCACTGCTACAGCAAAGCATCGTCCAAACCCTGGGCTGTGCAGCTGTCCTAACCTCACACACCAACCCCCTTGCAAAAGACAAAAGAAATACCCAAGCAAACAAACACAAAGCCATGGGAGCAGCCTGAGTGTGGAGAAATGGAGGTGTGGGGCAAGAAGGAAACAGGTGAGAGGCTGAAACCCAACATCTCAACCCCCTGACTAAAGCAAAGGAGCTTCACACGCACGCAACGGTCTGATGGTACAGCACTTCTGGGGCAACATTTCAAGAATACAATCATTGAAGGATGAGGTTCCTTGAAACAAAGGAAGGTTGGTTTGTACTACAGCTGGAAGGGTGTTTACAAGGAGCCCCAGTGACTCCCTGGCAGCTACGTAGAGGTTTCTTACACATCTACTGGCTCATAGCAGCTCACGCCTACAATCTGAGGACGCAGGTAAAGTTATGGCTCTAGGATACATCGTCTAAAATCGACAGAAGCAGAAAAGGCATCTGAAAAATCAATGTGACATTTAAATGGCTCAACACTTCAACAGTATTTTACGGCCGTGCCCTTTCCCTCCCTGTTACGGTTCAGCCGGTGAAGCTGCAGGTGGAACCATGACACGAGGAGCATGAAACATGCAGATCGCCCACGAGCCCGCACCATGGGGGAGTCCCAGCTAAGGTTTGCTACAAGGGAGATGGTCCTGACTGGATTCTGCATCACTTACCACGGGGAAAGCCGAGACAGTACGACTGCCTGGTGGGAGGAGGCCTTTCGGAAGGGCAGGGCCTGGAGGGTCTGCAGGGTCTTGCCAGAGTTACACCATGCACCATGGGCTAAGCACACAGGGATGGGGAGGGAGAACCGTGACCCCGCCTGTATCACCGGCTGTGGCTGGTCCAGACCCAAGGAAGTCACGGCTTTCTTCAACTGAGGTAAAACAAGAGATGGGACGGGGGCGACTCGGGAAGCAGATGTGGCAGGACGAGAAGGGCAAAACAGACTTCTTGGCTCTTCGGTTGTACGGCATCCAAACGCACGGCGGGGCGGTGGAGGGCACATGGGTGCACTTGGCTGCGCTCCTGGGCTCTGGACGCGGGAGGTGTGTTCTAGTTGCCGGCCCCAGGAGAGTTCATCTAAAACCTAAGGTCCATTCATCACGCTTGTTTGAGTATTCCTGGAAAGAGCTGTCCCTTGTCATCTTCATAAAAAGTTTGTCCCTTAGAATCTCTGTAAAATCCCTCAGTCTAGTGCGGGCCATGAGGGGATATAGAACCTCTGTAAGGAACCCTCTAGAAGGCGTTCCATCCAAAAGGACAATTTGTGTAATTTGTTTTTAATGGATCTAGATCCCGGGCTGCAGGAGGGTTTCCCTCTGGCTTCCGCATGTTGTAAAGCATCGTAATCCTCGCATGATCCCAGGGTTCCCCCCTCGTCCCCTGATCTGTGAGGCTTAAAGAGGCAGAAGTATTTCTTGTGGCCATTCAGAGCCAGGACATAGCCCGTGTAGTCACGCTCGAGGAAATGCTTGTCATACTGGTTTGGGATGGGGGCCGCATCCTGCGCAAACTCCAGCAGATACTCCAGCCACTCTCGGTGCTTGTCCAGGCTGAGGAAGGAGAAGTGAAGAGAGCTGCTCCTGGGGGAAGAGCAGAGAAGATAGTGGGATTAGCATGTGTCCCAAGCCCAGCTGGATTCCTACTGGACAGGTAAGGAATTGTCAACAAGGGCAGGGCAGTGCTGTGTTGCTGCAGGTCCTTTTTCAGCTCAGTGTACGCAACACTGTCATGCTTTCTACTTGTCAAAACACAGGTACAGCCAAAGTGGCACCAGCACCTCTTCCCCTCTGGCCACCATCACCAAATCTGGGTGGGAACAGCCTCTGGGTTTTTGGTAGCTCATTCCCACTGATGAGGGCAGAGGCCGCTTCGCTCGCCAGAAGCCTTCACTCCTAGCAATGGAGCCGACCCCGCTCCTCACGTGTCACCAGAGCAGCATCACACAAGTGGTTAACACAGCAACAGAAGCCCAGGAGAGGGCCCAGCCTACCCTGTGAACGTGTAGACTTCCAGGGCAAACTTCTGGAGCAGGGGGGTTTTGGTGGAGTTGGACAGGATCAAGACGACGTTCATATGCCCTGGCCTCAGGCGCACCAAGTTACTGGTGTAGTTGATGTCTGTTAGCTCAGTCACCTCAACAAAGCCTTTTTTGGGAATCCTGCTGCAACAGAAAGATGGAGTGAAAGGGGAGCAAGGGACTGGGAGCAACTGAGGATGGAGAAACTGTGAGTGTGCTCACCAGCCTGTTATGCCGAGCCATCCCTGTGCCCTGTAGCCAAAGCCAGTGTAACTGGTGCAATGGCTTGGTTTGGATCTCCCTTGACGAGAGGGTCAGACCTTTACCTATCCCCTGAGGATGCTGTCTTGGGCAAACTTGGTGGGAACTGTTTAATAAGCAGATTAGTGTCCCCCTGTCCTTGCTGGCTGGGTCCTGGCTGTGCACTGGTCCTCCTTCCTCGCTGTGCCTGCTCTGCCCCACACAACAACGGCACTCTGTCTGTGCAACTTCAGCACTTCTCTGCTCGTCACTAACCCTCCCTGCACAGCTGCTCCCTGAGCAACACTTCCACGAGAACATTCTGGAGAAGATAGAGAGGGAACCTGTTACTCTCTTTGCTGAAGCTCGCGTCGTTCTTCTCCGTCTTTGCGGCGGTTTCTTCTTTCCCCGAGGGTGGTGAGTCCCTTGTGTCACTCGAATCACTGCAGAGGAAGGTGATTTTGTGTGTGTTTAAGGCCTTGGGTTGGATTGAGGAGCTATCCCTGAGGGCATTTTGGTGTGCACTCACCTGAAAGCCTGAACAATAACGGTGCCAAAGAGAATGAAGAGCGCGGAGAAGAGCAAGGACAGGAGTGGCATCATTTCTCGCCTGAGGGGAAGATGTGCAAGCAGCAATCAGGTCTGGGAGTTCACATTTTCTGCCTCAATTTCAGTTCCTGCCTACCTCAGATAACACTGTGAGCCTTCCCCAGAAACTCAGCCAGTTTCTTGGGTCTTAAAGACCATCAAGTTTTTGAGTGCTGTCCTGCTCCCACCCAAAAGGAGGCTAAAATTGGATCTGTTTTAAAATAAGGTGTCAGGGGAGCAGTGAAAACCAACAATGGATGCCCAATCCGTACCAGTTACTGTGAAACAAACTGTCCCAGCAGTCTGAGATGTAGTCCAGTGTGGAGTAGAACCATCGGACAAGGAACATCTGTTCGAAAAGAATGAAAAGCAAACAACAAATAACAAAACTGCTATAAAGAGCCCCAACAAGTTCAGAGCATGCCACGAGTTCCTTCCATAAGCAAGAAATCTTGTAAGAGCCTTGGTATTTTAAAAGATAAATAATGCCTTTGAACAACCTTATGGGGCTGTCCACAAAGGTAACATGGATGTCAGGCATCTGGAAAGGCTGTGCACTTACAGGAGCGAGCTCATCATTCAGGTCTGCCACAACAGTCTCTGATGAGAGAAGGCCGGGGTCTGTCCTCAGCTGGTCCAGGAGATCCAGGAGGATGAAGTTGTCCTCTTTGCTGCCCTGCCAGGCCTCCTCCAAGGCTTTGTAGGCAATCTTCCCTGCATTATTGCGTCTCTCCAGAATGACCACCTGTATGAGCCAAGATCATGGCAGATGTCAGAGAGGAAGGGGCTTTTTTTTTTTCCTAGACAGATGATTCATTTCAAACCACTGCCCAGAATTAGGTGTCAGATCAAGGTACAGCATCAATTAAATGACAGGCTAAAAGAAGAAGGGATTAAAAACATAAAAGGAAACCCTCACAGCTGATCTTCCACGATACTTCTCCTCATCCATCAGCAAGGCGTCTGCAAATTCTGGCTGCCGATCACTGTAGATGTGCACAAACTTCAGCGTGTCTTTTGTGTTGGCCACAGCAAATGTCAAAAAGGCCTCATAAGCCTCAGCAAACTTCTCTCCTTCCCTGGTAAGCAAGACCACGCAGTGCCTGGGTGACACAATGAGATAGGGGATTAGAGCCAGTCTGGAGGTGAGAGGGAATGACCAACCCCTTTCCTCTTGCCAGAACAATCCTGATGAGCCAGAAACTGCTCTGACAGTGTGGATATTGGGCATGATCCAATGCAGTCATTGCTCTTCTCCCTCAGAATCAAACCAAAGGTGACTCTAGGAGCAGCCCCAGAGCCTTGGGAAACAAAACAGGGGGACGTGTCACTTACTTCCGCTGACGATGAGACTTCTTCACAGGACACAGCTCCTGGAACAGCCTCTGGCTGGTGAGCCTGGCCACCATGAGGAACTTATTCTGGGAAAGGAAGTCATCAATGAGCTGCTTCTTCATTTCTCGTGCCTGGCAAGGACAAAGAGAGCAGAAGTCAGAACTGGGCAGGAAGAGGAGAGGAAAGCTGTTGGATGTTCCTGGGGAAGGCTGCCAGCCCTTGTGGTCGTCCGTGCAATCACCCAAGATGTTTAGAGGCTCCGAGACTGGGAAGTTACATGTGTCCCCCTTCCCCAACAGGTTGGAGTCCCCCAAGCTTCCCCTGTTCTAACACTCACTCTCCTTCTCCTCCAAAGCCTGAGTTTAAGCTGAGAACAAACACTCTTCCTCCAAACTGCATCACTGACCAACCTCTCATTGCCAGCTCGGTCAGAAAAGCTCCGTGCCCGTTTTCCTGAAGCTCTTGGAGAGGGCTCCGAGCGATACCTGCACAACGTCAGCAGGCCGGTCGATGTGCTCCTTGAAGACCATCATGGTGGGAGTGTAGACGTTGATGTTGTACTGGCTGGACAACTCTTCGGTGCCTCGGAGTCCGACGTACACGTACCCAAAGGACAGGTAATCTCGGTAGGCAAAGGCCGTCAGCTGGGAGGGAGGAAATCCCCAGCACGTGTTTATGTTAGAGTGAGCATTTTCTCCCCCGAGCGCCCGTGGTGTACTCTTTGCTTCAAGAACACATCCCGCTGTTTCAATGCCATCAGATGTGCTGTGAGAGGTACAAGCCCTTCTTCTCCCTCACTGAACCACATTTTGTGTCCTCTTAGTCGTTGTGCTGGGAGCCTCCAGGGATCCACAGCTTTATTTACAGCCTGACATGCTGTAGAGTAGCAGGGGCTTCTCAGGAAATGGGATTTTCAGTAACCCAAATGAGATATGCCACAAACATCCTCTCATTCCCAACAAAGGTTGTGCACCTGTGTTGCTGCGACCTCGGAAACACACCTGCACCTTCACACCCACGAAGGGTAACTGTGTCAGGACAAAGACTCCTAACAAAGCTGGTCACCTGGCCGTGCCATTTCCAACCACCACAAATCACCTGCCTCTCCTAGAACCAGTCAGTGGTGTCTGGAGGCATCAGTCCACCTCTGTTCACAGCAGGGGCAAGTTTTCTTTTGGAACATCTGGATTTATAAGCAAGTCAAGAATGCAGTGAGAGAAATGACATTACCTTGTATAACAAGGGCACAACTGGCATGTGATCGAACAGCAGCACGTGGGGCTTGTTGTCTTTCCTCCAGTCGGACAGAAAGCGAATGTAGTTTTTATCTGTAATCTTCAGAACCAGAATGTTATTTTAACCTCTGAGCTGTCAGACACGGGCAATGCTCTGCAATGAGGTGTCTGAATGAGGACTGAGCCTGAAAGGGCTGTCCAGGTGTTGCAGGAAGCAGACTGTGGTCTTTCCACTAGGTATTCCTGATTAATGAATGAATTAAAACCATCCCTCTTGACCTGCCTCAGCCCTCTTAGTTATTGCAGCCTCTGTTGGTGCCATTCCAAGTCAATGCCAATGGCAGTGTTATTCTCCTGTTTGTTGGGACCATATTCTGTATATATATATATATCTCTATATATATATCTAAAGTGGGAAGGCAAGGGTTAAAAGGCACCTGTGAGCTCCATTAAACCTGCTCTGTTTCAGGTGTGATACCTCTCAGAAAGGACATAAATGGCTGCATTTACTGTAGAAAGGGAAACAGATGCTATTTGTGGGGCAAGGAGTCCAATAACTCAAATACCCAGAGGACAAGTCAAGAGTCTGTTGGGGAAAGTGGCCCCTGGTGAAGATCCCAAGGGAAAATGAGGTGAGGTGAGGTGAACAAGGCCAAAGCAGAGGCCAGGCAGGTGAGAGTGCTGTGAGAGCTGACCCAGCCACACTGCACTGAAAGGGGTGGTGGGCATTTCAGGACTCTGCCAGAAATCACCAGAAGGCTGAAATAACAGGAATATTTTATCAGTTAGGACGTTTACTTATAACTGTGAAAGGGCTCATGCTGCCAGCTCCAGTTTCAAAGGTCTGAAAGAAAACTGGACAAAACAAACCGGACTCTGTGTCAGTGAGTTTTAGCAGACGTGACCTATGAGGTAGTGAGTGGTCCCTAATCTGCTGGATGTAATGCTGAGAAAGGAGGAGGGAAGTGAAACCCAGCAGGTTCCTGTCCTAGGGACAGCTTGGGTAGAGCCCTGGCAGCTGTGGGGTGTCACAGCTGGGGGCAGTCGGAACTAGAATCGCTGGTGTGACCACGTGCTAGCAGGATCAGCCCTTTTCAAGAAGTGTTATGGAGCTGCGGGGTGGGAACGCTTCTGACAGCTCCAGGGTTTGGAGCTTCGTGACACAGATCAGCTTGGAGCCCGAATTAAACAGGTTAGCAATCAAAACAGCCGAGGAGGGATCCCCTCCCGAACAGAGAGGGATCTCCAAGCAGAGAGGAGAAGCAGCATCTGAAGTCCCTGTTAGAACCTACCTTTTCAACAAGATTCCCTGGCAGAAGGTTCTCCACGAATTGCCGCAGGTTTTCCCGAACGACAGCGTTGTGGAAGAAGGTTATTTTCCCGTTAATGAGCCCCAGCAGGGTCGGAGTGCTGTGGGCACCCAGATGATGGGCGAGGCGCCGTTCATACCCCGCGTGAACGACGCCGATTCCTGCTCCTGGAAAAAGAGAGCACCGGGTTCACCTGGAAGATCCCCAGCAACCCAAATGCCCAGTGGAAAACTGATGACCTGCTCCTTCACCCAGCACCCTACTCTGGAGTTAGGAATGTTTGGGAAACCATTAGGATAAATCCCTGAGGAAATGCACAGGGTTTAAACTGGGTCACACAAACCTGAAGGCAACCACTGCAGCCTCGCCGGGCGAAGGATACACACCCAACTTCAACAACCTCATCCTTACCCAGCGCCTCCAATTCCTGAGCAACTTCCTTCCACACGGGCTCAATGTGGATGCAGCTGAAGCACCAGTCTGAGGTGATTTTAATGAGGTAAGGTTTCTTGAAACTATCCGGCACAATTTCATTGATGTAGTGGGAAAAGTGGAGCAAATACTTCTCGTCAGAGGTGTCGCGCCTCTCTGAATTGAAAGGGAAATGGAAGAAGGACTCATCAAAATAGAAGCCATCGTGGAAGCGGTGGAACTGGCGGTGCTGCTGCTGAGCAAAGCCCTGGCTTTCCCCGGCATCTCCGTAACGATCAAAGTTTGCCCTCTTTTCCTCGTTGGAGAGAATCTGGAAAGCAAATGATAGAAAAATGATTGCCTGAAACCACGAGGGGGAACTGCCCTGACCGTAATCCCTTAGTAAACAACATAAGGAACGTGCAGCCTTTGCTGCATGTCAGAGGGATAAATATTTTGGAAGAAGGAAGCATTACATCCTTCTAGGCTCGCTGTGGTAAATAAGGGTAAAAAACCCTCAATACCCAAAGAAAAGGAGCCCCTAAATCCAGACTGCTGTACCCACTTCTGTCACCAACAGCTCCTTGGGTCTGACCATCTTGTGTTCTGAGCATTTTTTTCTGGAGTGGCTTTTGCTGATCTCTCTTTCAATCTGGAGGGTTCAGAAAGTGCCAAAAGTTTCACTTAGCAGCCAGAAGCCCTGCAGAGAAACTGCATTTTTCAGCATGGAAATAAGGATTTATTTTGATTTCCATGGGCTTGGCTGCCACAAACTGGGGCAACCAATTTCCAGAACAACATGCAAATAACTACTGCTAAGAATAATTTGAGGTGACCGACGTTGCTTACATCACCTCAAAATGCTTTTATGTATGTGTGACACAGTCGAGACGCTGCCCAGCTGGGCAGGGCTTGGGGAATACCCACTCCGTCCTCCTTTGAGGCTTTTTAGCAAAAACAGGACTGACCCATAGCAAAGTATTTGCAGCAGAAACCATGCTGGTGACTCCGGTGGCTCTGTTAACAAAGCTGAGCAAACTTTTTGGGTGGGTAATGTCCACCTCCACATGGTCAGGCACCTTTCCCGCACAGAAATACACAGGAAAAGCACAAAGCCATGTATGGAAAAATAACATCACTTAATGTTAACAACAACAGGAGTTTGCAGGAAGCATGTGTTACCTCGTAGGCCTTGCTGATCTGGATGAATTTGTCCTCTGCTCCCGGGTCCTTGTTTTTGTCAGGGTGCCTAAGGGGCAGAACCAGAGGAAAAGGGGTCAGTGGGGGGCACGGGGAGCTATCGGCCTCTGTTTTGAGGTGGGGAGGACATGGGCAGTGAGGGTGTGCAGTGACATCCCTGAGGCTGGGATCAGATTTATACCCAGCACGCACTGTCCCTGCCCAAACCCCATCCCAAAATGCAGTGCTGGGATGTGTGCCGTGTGCCTGTGGGCCCGTCCCTCCGTCTGCTCCATCCCCAGCAGCCTGAGCCCAGGACACGGAGCGAGTCTGCTTCATAGCAATGCCTCCCTTGGCTGCTGCCCTACATAACTACCGGGTTCTTCCTCACATCACCTCCTGCCATGACCTCGGGGGTGTCTCACACAGAACAACATTGGCTCTAAAAGCTCCAGGTAATTTTATTAATTTTATTTCTATGCCTTAAGCTTGCCCCTCACCACATACCACCTGCATGAGGGGTGTGACATTTGTGCATCCAACACATTTCCCTTCCGCAGCAAAGGGACTGAACTGCCCTTGGACATCGAGGTATCAAGCTAAGACTTCAACCCTCATGTATTAGAAGTTCCCAGGGAGAAGCTTTTCTCCCCACAGCCAGACTCCAAGAGAACTTTTCCCCCCATCACTTGACTCCAGGAGAACTTTTCCCTCCACAGCCAGACTCTGGAAGAACTCTCCCCCCAGAGCCAGACTCTGGGAGAACTTTTCTCCCTGTAGCCTGATTCTGGGAGAACTTTTTCCCTTTGTAACCATACTCTGGAAGAACTTATTTTCCTGTACCCAGACTCTGGGAGAATTTTCCCCCTAAAGCCACACTCCAGGAGAACTTTTCCCTCCGTAGCCAGATCCCAGGAGAACTTTTCCCCCCACAGCCAGACTCTGGCAGAATTTTCCCACCTCAGCCAGATTCTAGGAGAACTTTTCTCCCTGTAGCCCGATTCTGGGAGAACTTTTTCCCCTCGTAAGCAGACTCCGAGTGAACTTCTCCCCCCGCAGCCAGACTCCCGAGGGTTTTACAGCACGGATCGCTGGCACGGAGCACCTACGGGTTTCAGGCCTACGAGGAAGCCGGGGCGCACAGCCGGGCTCGGCGCCTCCTGCCACCGCGGCCGCGGGGCCCGCCGCTGTCACCGAACCGGCGCCGAGACCCGCTGCCGGGGCCGGGCGGAGGGGTGGAAGGGCAGCACGTACCATTCCCGGGCGAGCCGCTTGTAGGCCTTCTTGATGTCGGCCTGGCTGGAGCTCCGGCCGACCCCCAGCACGCGGTACGGGTCGAATTCTCCCGGCGCGGCCGCTCCCAGCGCCGGCAGCAGCAGCAGCAGCAGCAGCAGGCAGCCGGCCCGTCCCGGCTCCATGGTCCGGCGCGGCCCGCGGGCGGAGGGAGCGGACGGGCCGCCCTCCCGCACCGAGCGCCGCCGCTTCCGGCGCGCCCGCCCGCCGTCCCCATGGAGACCGGGCGCTTCCGGGAAAGCGGGGCTGCCGCCGCGGGGTGCTCGCAGGTGAGGCCCTGCCGGAGGCTTCGTGCCGGCTCGGAAGCTGTGGCGGTGCCGTGGGTTGGGAATGGTGGGAGCGCCAGCCGTGTCCTGAGGGGCATCGGGCCAGGGAGGGGGTTGTCCCGCTCTGCTCTGCGCTGGGGCGGCCTCACCCGGGATACTGAGGGTGGGTTTGGGCACCGCAATGTAAGAAAGATATTAAGGTGTTAAAAAGCGTCCAAAGGAGGGCAGTGAAGTTGGTGAAGGGCCTTGAGGGGAAGAGGAGCGGATGAGGGCACTTGGTCTGTTCAGCCTGGAGGGGGGTGAGGGGAGACTCATCCCGGTTACAGCTTCCTCATGAGGGGAAAAGAAAACAGACACTGATCTCTGCTCTGGTGACAGTGACAGGACCCGAGGGAACGGCCTGAAGTTGTGTCAGGGAGGTTTAGGTTGGATATTAGGAAAAGGCTCTTCCCTCAGAGCGGGGCTCTGAGCAGGCACTGAACAGGCTCCCCAGGGCAGTGGTCACAGCACTGAGCCTGTCTGAGTTCAAGGAGCACTTGGACAACACTTCTGGGCACATGGTGTGATGCTTGGGGTGTCCTGTGCAGAACCAGGACTTGGACTCGATGATCATTGTGGATCCCTTCCAACTCAGCACGTTCTGTGATTGTTTTGGTTTTTTGCTAAGTCGTGTTTATCCAAAGTCAAGGACATTTTGCTTGTCTCATGCTCCTGACAGTGAGGAGGTTCACAAAGGAAACTGGGAGGGGGCACAGATGGAACAGGTGACCCGAACTGGCCAAAGGGATATTCCACATCGCAGAATGGCCAGTGTATAAACTGGGGGAGTTACTGGGAAGGAGCTGATCTGGGTTCAGGAAGGGGGACTAATATCAGTCAGTGGTGGTGAGCAACTGCATTGTGCATCACTTGTTTTCCCCTTTATTATTGTTATTATTATTATTGCTGTTGTTGTTATAATTTACATTACTACTGTATTTTACTTTATTTTCAATCATTAAACTGTTATTTACTCAACATACATGTTTTACCTTGATTCTCCTTCCCATTCCACCGGGGTGGGAGGGGAAGAAAATGGGGGAGTTGAGCACACAGCTGCATGGTGCTAAATTTCCAGCTCAGCTGAAACCCTCAACAGTTGGCTTAGGGAATGTGGGTTGGATGAATGGGTGGTGAGGAGGATCAAGGGCTGCCTGGATGGCAGAGCTCAGAGGGCCATGATCCAGTTAGAGGTCTGCATTCAGTGGCTGCCCCAAAGATTAATACTGGGTCCAGTCTTATTCAGCTTGTTTATCAACAACCTGGACAGAGGGATGGAATGTACCCTCAGCAGGTTTGGTGATGATATGGAACTGGGGAAGTGGCTGATGCACCTGAAGGTTGGGGGACTGGGTGACATGCCTGGGGGAGTGGCTCATCCACCTTGAAGGCTGTGCTGCCCTTCAGCAGGACTTTGAGAGGCTGGAGAATTGGGCAGAGAGAAACCTAATGAGACTCAACAAGGGTAGATGCAGGTCCTGCCCCTGGGGAGGAACAACCCCAGGTACCAGCACAGGCTGCTGCAGCAGCTCTGCAGAGAAGGACCTGGGGGTCCCATGGTCAGCGAGCTGTCCTGGAGCCAGCAGAGTGTCCTGGGGGCCAAGAGGCCGATGGGATCCTGCAGTGCACTGGGAGGAGCACTGGCAGCAGGTCAGGGAGTGACCCTGCTCCTCTGCCCAGCCCTGGGAGGCACACCTGGAGTGCTGTGCCCAGCCTGGGCTCCTCAGGACAGGAGGGACGGGGAGCTCCTGGAGCGGGGGCAGCGGAGGCAAGGAAGGGCCTGGAGCATCTCTGTGCCCAGGAAAGGCTGAGGGAGCTGGGGCCGTTCAGCCTCGAGAGGAGCCCCAGCTGAGAGGGGGCCTCAGCCCTGGCTGTCCCTGGCTGCAGGGAGGGCTCCGAGCACGGCCTAGGCTCTGCTCCGGGGCCCGGCAGTGGCACCGGAGGAACGGGCAGGAACTGATGCACAGGAAGTTCTATCTGAACATGAGGAAGAACTTGCTGTGCGGGTGACACAGTGCCCAGAGAGGGTGTGGAGTGTCCATCCCTGGAGATATTTAAAAAACCCCAACCAAAACACAAAAGGACCGAATCCTGTTTCGTTTGCTCTGGGATGACCCTTCTGGACCACACCAGGGCCCTTCCACCCTGACTCCGCGTGTGATTCCGGGACTCTGAGGCGGCGGCGCTTCCGGGCACCGAGCGGTGGTTCCGGGGCAGAGCGGCGGCTCCGGGCAGAGACCGGCGGCGGCTCCGGGCATTGAGCAGCGACTCCGGGAAGAGACCGGCGGCGGCTCCAGGCATTGAGCAGCGGCTCCGGGCATTGAGCAGCGGCTCCGGGAAGAGACCGGCGGCCGCTCCGGGCATTGAGCAGCGGCCGCTGCGGGAAGAGACCGGCGGCCGCCCCGGGCAGAGACCGGCGGCCGCTCCGGGCAGAGACCGGCGGCGGCTCCGGACAAAGACCGGCGGCGGCTCCGGGCAGAGACTGGCGGCGGCTCCGGGCACTGAGCAGTGGCTCCGGGAGCAGAGCGGCGGCTCCGGGCATTGAGCGGCGGTTCCGGGGCTGAGCGGCGGCTCCGGCAGCGCCCAGGGCTCCGGAGCCATGGAGGAGCAGCAGCGCCGGGCGCTGCGGCGCGGGCGGGCCCGGCTGGTGGCGGCGCTGCGGGTGGAGCCGCTCTGGGACCCGCTGGAGCAGCGCGGGCTCTTCACCCGGCCCATGCTGGAGGAGCTGCAGGTGGGCCAGGGAGCGGGACACTGAGCACCGGGGGTGGCCCGGAGAGGGTCCGTGTTCCCTGAGAGGCAGGGATGGGCATGGCGGGGTAGCTCCTGCATCCTCTGAACTCAGGTGACAGGCCCAAGGGAGGGTCCCATGTCCCCTGAACCCTGGTGACAGGCCCGAGGGGTGGCCCCCATGTCCTCTTGGGCCCAAAGAGGGAACCCATATCCCCTGAGCCCTGGTGACAGGTCTGGGGGGTGGCCCCCAAGTCCTCTCACTCTGGTGACAGACGTAGGAGGGATTGTCCTGTGTCCTCTCAAGTCCAAGGGAGACCCTAGGTCCCCTCACCCTGGTGACAAGCTCATAGGGGAACTCCATGTCGCTTCAGCCCCGGTGACAGGCCCAAAGGGATGGCACTGTGTCTCCTCACTCTGATGACAAAGCCTGGAGTTGGTCCTTGTGCAGATAAGATGTTTGAGAACCCCCCCATGCTCGTCCCTTCTTGTCCCCCACCCCAGGCAGTGACAGGTCTAGGGTTTTCTCTTGTGTCCCTATCCTAATCTCATTACACCCTTAAGGTGTTCCCATTTCCCCCCCAGGTACCAGGCTTGGGGCTGTTTTACACTGTCTTACTCACTGGTGACAGCCCAGGGATGCCTGTTTGTCCCCAGGGGCCAGGCTGGGGGTGCTTCCTCTCCCCCTTTCCCTCTAGACCCCGCAGTGGTGATCCTTGTTGTTTGAGGGAGGTCAGGGCTGGGGGATCTGGTGGCTGCTGGGGATCTCTGTGACTATTTCCACTGGGTTTTGCTGTTGTTTACCCCGTGTCCATGTCCTGGGTGCAGATCCCACATTCTCCCACTCAGAGCGGTCGGAAGGGCTGCCCAGGCACTACATGAACACTTGTTGTTCTGGGTTTTTCTCCTCTGCAGAGTGCTGGCAGTCGAGGAGAGCAAGCCCGGCAGCTGATCATCGACCTGGAGACTCGAGGGAAGCAGGCTTTCCCTGCTTTCCTCTCCATCCTGAGGGACACCGGGCAGGGAGACCTCGCCGAGATGCTGATTCAGGAGTGTGAATCCCGGCCGGTGCTGCCACAGCTGCCAGACCTGCGGCCCATGGAGCTGGAGCTGCGGGAAGAAAAACAGCGTAAAAGTCAGTGTTGAGGGTGTGGGGTGTATTTGGCAAACAGCAGCCTGGGGGGTGGCAGCTGTGGGCAAGAGTCCGGGAAGTCATGATTTTTATTATCCTGGTAGAGGTGACTGTTGGGAGAATCATGGAATCCCAGAATGGTTTGGGTTGGAAGGGACCTTAAAACTCATCTCATTCCATCCCCTGCCATGGGCAGGGACACCTTCCACTATGCCAGGTTGCTCCAGGCCCTGTCCAGCCTGGCCTCAAACACTGCCAGGGATGGGACCTCCACAGCTTCTTGGGGCAGTCTGTATGTCCTGCTTTCCAGCAGTGGAAGCTTTTGTGCTCAGATTCATTCTCTGTGTTTTTGTCCCATGTTATTACAGATATGACCCCTCACGAACGTTTGTCTATCCCAGTCCAAGCTGAGAGTGAAAGACCTCGAATACCTCCTGTGCCAGCCCGGGGTAAGCCACATTCCAGGCTCTCCTAGAGACACAGCATGCCAAAGGCTCATTTCCAGTATGGTGGGAAGGGGAAACTAATATGTGTTGGGAAGGACGTGAGCTCTAGAAGTGCAGTCTCGTTGTGGAGTGTGGTGAGCTAAATCCTGTGTCTGTTGTGTGTTGTAGGTTCAGCTGTTGGCAAGAGGAGCCGTGACCTGGTTAGTATTTGAGTAGGCTGAAAGTGTTCCCTACTGGGTAAAAGCTCTGCGCCACATGGGTGACTCCAGAAAATATCTCTGGAAGAGCTGGTTCTCATTTTGTGTTAGCTGAGCAATGTCTCTGAGGCTGTAACAGGGCCGATGGTCTCAGAGTGGGTCAGTCATTAGCCAGATCCTCCTTAAGATTACCACAAATAATCAACAGAAATTCTTGGCTCCTTGTGGTGAGGTTTGATGATGATGCCTAAAAAAATTCCCAGAAATTCCAGCTTGCTGTGGGAGATGCTACAGCTGCAGCAGCCAGTTTCTCACAAAGGTTTTCCCCAATTCATCAGGTTGCTGATGAGAACATGTGGGGAGAATGGATGCTCCTACCCGTCCCTAGGTGTAGAGAAATGAAAAAGCTGTGAAATGAGCCACTTTAAGGACTCCCATTCCTCAGTGGCATTGTATCCTGCTGGATTAGCCAGCAAGCACTTGGAATAAGAGGGAGTTTAATTGTGACGTGTCCCTGCCAGGTTTATGAGATGAAAGCGAATCCCTGCGGACACTGCCTGATCCTCAATAATGTCAATTTCTCCAGAGACTCGGGTCTGTCAACCCGAGAAGGCTCTGACATCGACTGTGAGAAGCTGGAGAGGCGCTTCAAGGCTTTGCGCTTCACCATCCTGACCCGGCGGGATCTGAAAGCTCAGGTGAGGCTGGTTGTGTCCTGCTGACACGAGGGATGAGAGGTGAGCCCCTGGAAGCGATGGGAATGCTTTAGGGGATGTGTCTCATGTTGGCAACACGCTGAAACCCACCCCCAAAGAAACAGTGAACCACGTACATCCTCTTATTTTATTGTTGTGCTGCAGTTGCAGAAGGAGAGAGGACCTTGCACATTATCATCCCTCTGCCTCAATGTTAAATCCTGGTTGTGATTTGTAGGGAATTGGTGAGGCTGTGATTTTGAGATAGGTTGGACAGCTGAGTGATGTCTGTCTGGGCCATCCTTGGCTGCTACTGGAAGCGTTGGGGGAACTTGATCCTCTGAAAGTGAAACATTCTCTGCTCACCCACCAGCTCCCAGTCAGAAGCAGCAGATTTCAGCAGATAAATCATGTGGAAATGTGTTTTGGTTTGTGATGCTGTGTTGTAAGGAGTGCAGAGAGGTGAGAAATCTGTGTGATTAAAGCAGCCGGTGTTAAATAAGGGCAGAGATACAGAAATACTCACTCTGTGCCATGGCTTTTGCCAGCTGTACTTGGGGCTTATGTTATCCTGTGACCAGATCCTTCCACATGGCAGTGCAATTAGAGCATGGCCTGGCAGTAACCTGTGGCTGAGATAACGGTTCAAAAAACTCTCATTGCAATGTTTTCCACACAGGAAATGGTTCTGGAGCTGCAGAAGCTGTCACAGCAGGACCACAGTGCTTTGGACTGCTGCATCATGGTCATCCTTTCCCATGGCTGTCAGGTGGGTTTGTCCCATCTCTCCCTTTGTTCCTTAGGCGTGGGAAGGGGTTAATTCCCTGTCCTGCGGTCTCACACAGGGTGAGAGGGAAGTGGTCTGTCAAAACCTTGTTCTGCCATCGCAGTACATTTCAAAGAGTTTTACACCCTTATTCTGGGTTAAAGAAAACAGGAGCTTCTCTGGTGCAGTCTGATCCGTTGGTGCCAGTGGACAAGTGTTTTCCATTTTGGAAGCTGGGGCTAATAATTTGAACTGAAGGGAGGTCCCAGTCATCCTCATGCTGTGGTCATTCAGTCCTTCCTGTTCTCCAGCTCTGACAGGGAGATGCTATTAGCAGTAAAGCCTGTTTATTCCAAGTCAGTTCTTGAAGGATGAGGAGAGGCATTCTTAGGAAAATGGTGTACAGTATGTGCCCGTTGTCCCAGAGGATGAAGAACTCCTTTGCTGGAGGAAGTGGGATGTGAGTTGGATGATAGAAGTTGGATTGCTGGGTTTTAGTGCATTTCAAATGACTGCTGGGTGTCCCCTCGCCCTGACTTGGCCACAGGGATTCCCACAAACGCCAGGATTTGTTCTGGTACCTTTAGGCCATGAAACACCTGGTGGGAAAGGGGCTCCCTTGGAGCTGGCCTTGCCTTCTGTGTCACTAGCTCCTGCATTTTCCTCTTGCAGACGAGCCATATTCAGTTTCCTGGAGGCGTTTACGGAACGGATGGAAAACCCATTCCCATAGAAAAGATTGTGAATTATTTCAATGGGTCCAATTGCCCGAGTTTGAGAGGAAAACCCAAACTGTTCTTCATCCAGGCCTGTGGTGGAGGTGAATCTTTGTCTTGGCTCCGGTAGCGTTGGGCTGCGGAGATGTGGTCAGGCTGTGGCCGTGGCTCCCCTTCTGTTCGTCACCTGTCCTTCTCTCCAGCTGCCTTCTCACTCCAGCTGCCTCTTCTCTTCCCCTGTGCTGAGAGGCTGCTCCAGCTCTTCGCACGGAGTGAGGAATTTTGTAGAAACCACCAATGGCTTCGACTCAACCAGTGCAGCGGAACGGCCACAGAGCCTTATTTTGTTCTAGGGCCTTTGTCCTTTTCTTTCCCCATCTTTTCTTCACATTGGATGTACAGCTGTGAATCGCTTGGGTGGGATGAACATCAGGAGCTGTCTTGTTGCTGCTTTTTTCAGAACAAAGAGATCAAGGCTTTGTAGTGGATTGTGATTCACCCGAAGACGAAGCTCCTGGGGGTTCTTTGGAATCAGACGCGACCCCGTTTCGGGTGCTGTCGGGTAACGTGGATGAGCCCGATGCCATCGCCTGTTTGCCCACACCCAGCGACATCTTGGTTTCCTACTCAACTTTTCCAGGTGAAGCAGCCTGTGCAAATCCTTTGTTGGGCTTGGGGGAATCAGCAAAACAGTCAGAGCTTCATGGCCAAAATCAGGGGTGCTTCAGGGCAGCATGGCTCTGTTGGAGCGGCAGGAACTCGTTGGGATGAGAACAGCAGATGGGTTTTGGCATAACATTCTCCTTCTTTCTCTGAAGGTTTTGTCTCCTGGAGGGAGAAGTTGAGTGGCTCGTGGTATGTGGAAATGCTGGACAGTGTGCTGGAGCAATACGCCCATTCAGAAGACCTGCTGGGCATGTTAGTGAGGGTAAATGTCTTTTTTTTATTGCTTTTTGTGGATGAAGGAAATAGTCAGGGGTGCGATCAGCTGGGGCATGGAGGCCTACACTCAAAAAAGGAGTGAGGATATTGAGCGTTGAGTTTAGGGATGGGCTAATTGGAGGTCCTGCAGAGAGGTTTAATTACAGAGAAAGTGTCTGGCCTCAATCTGCCAAAAATCACTGGAGGTTCCTCCAGTGAGGGGTAGTCCTGGCAATACAGGCTTTAATCCTTCTGAGGAAATTGCTAAAAAATGTCATGGCTTGTCCTATCCAAGGTGATGGGGTTTGAGTGCTGCTGTAAGCTTGTCCTGGGGATGGAGGAGAACCATGCACAGGGCTATGCGAAGAGTCTGGCTGATCAGTGTCTTCCTTTGTGTGCTTGTTGACTCGATGTTGCCAAAGTTGGGTACAAGTGTAGGTGCCCCAGACACTTTTGGTTCTCCATGGGTAGGAGAAAAGTCCAATGTGGAGGGAGAGAGGACTTAGAGAATCACCTTGTTGTTGTTTTCCGGTCGTTGCAGTGCTTCTTTGGCCGCCTTGGCATGGCAGCCGTTGATTTCGAGGGGTGGGGAGAGCACCCATTCTTCAGCCTCTCTCCTGTTCCCAGGTGGCAGATGCTGTCTCTGCCAAGGGGAGGTACAAGCAGATGCCGGGATGTTTCAACTTCCTCCGTAAAAAATTCTTCTTTGCGTGCGACTGAGACGTGGGCTCCTAGCGCCCTGCCAAGCGCTGGGATACTTCCTGTGGCCGAATGAAGTCTGTGCCCACCGTGACTCGGTGTCAGTGCTCCCTGTGGATTTTGTCTGCGTGTCCAGATGTTTGTCTGGAGAAACGCAATCTGCGAGCGCTCCCTTTGCCGCGGAGTAGAGATGAGATGGAGATTGTGCTGTGCTGATGGGAAATGTTGTGGATGGAGCGAGAAATCCCTTTCCTGGAGGGCAGAGCCAGAGGAGAGCACTTCTGGCTTATCCTGACACAGCCACACTCGGCCTCAGAGTGTTTTTCTTTGCTGATCATGATGTTTGTGTCCTGTGCTGCCTGGGTAACTGATTGGGATCAGGGTCTGATGTTCAAGTGAAATGGGATGAATTTTGCAGTCAGTGTTTCTAATAAATGTGATTAAAAAGCAAATCTTTAGCTGTATTCCCTTGTCTGTTCCATCTCCTCATTGCCATTTCAGTGCCTCCTGAAGGCTCTTCTGAAGTGGGAAGAGTAGGAGCCTTCACTAGTGTCTGCTGTTACTAGGTCATTTCTAATGTGGCTGTGCCAGCCTATGGAACAGGCATCCTGTTCCTTTTGAGGAGTCAGTCAGGAGTTACAGCAGGAAACGGATGAGGATTCATCGGAATATCAGAGCTGAGGTAAAGTACTCGAGGAGCTGCTGCAGTGATGGCCTTGGGTCAGAAATCCTGCATCTCTGTTGGATTTTGAGGGGGGGAAGCATCCTTGGAGCCACCCTTGGGAGGTGCAGAAGCCTTAGGGTGGATCTGTGCTGAGGGGTGCTTGGGGATTCCCAGGGAACCTGGGAATATCCAATCTGCTTTTGCAGTCACTGAGTAATTCCATGCTCCTTTGGGAGCGTTTCAGGTGCTCTGAGGGTGCTGCAGGAGGGAGCCAGGGCTGCCCTGAGCACCCCAAGGAGGGTCCATCTGGAGCTGGGGTGTGGCTGTGATGGTCTTGCCTGTGCTCAGGGGTTTGTGAGAGCTCATGGTTGTCTCCTTCCCCATTCCCCTTCCCCCATTCCCTGGGGGGGTGGGGTTCTGGGTTGCCCTGTCCTGTCAGTTTTGTACAGAGCACCTGGATGTGCAGGTGATCCCAAGGCTGATCCCACCTTCCCTAGACCTGTTCTTTGGGAAAGGTGGCCCTGCACTCTTCCCCTTGCTTATTTCCCCAGTTCTCTCACTAAGGAAGCATTGGGACTGGGGTGTCCCATGGGCACCCTGGCTGGGGTGGGGGTGACTGGGCAGAGATGCCTCAGCCTTGTTCCTTTCTGTCTTTCCATGACGTGGATTGCAGTGGCTGCTCCTTCCCCAGGGCATCCCTGGCAGAGGTGAGAGCAGAGTGGGAGTACTCTGGCAGCACAGGTGGTGGAGGGAATGTGGTGGGGCTGCAGGATGACCCCCAGGACCAACCCAGTTCCCTCAAGACCCCCAGTGTAAATCTGCTGCCGTCAAGTAGCCCAGTACCAGCAAGACCCCCTGATCCATCCCAGGGCCAGCCAAGACACCTAAAACCTCCTGGGGTCAGCCAGGAGCCCTAGAGCCTTCCCCCAAGTTCCCCAGAGCCCCCCAGGACCACCAGGCTGGATTCCAGCCACTCTCCCATCAAACCA
Source organism: Monarcha castaneiventris obscurior (assembly GCA_026261815.1). Lineage (NCBI taxonomy): Eukaryota > Metazoa > Chordata > Aves > Passeriformes > Monarchidae > Monarcha > Monarcha castaneiventris. The sequence goes on along the minus strand of JAMPIT010000898.1, from coordinate 3,330,388 downwards.
CCAGCCAAGCCTTGAACCCATTGGCTTGGCCAGGGCCATGGCTCTACTCCCAGCTGGGAGCACCTTGCGGAATCTCTGCCCATCTCGGGCTCCCCAGGACTCTGCCCAGCCTCACTGCACGATGTGAGGGCTCTCCCCAGCACACAGGCAGAAGCCCAGGACCACAAGAATACAGCCCCCTGTTTCTGCTCCACAGCATCCCCCCAAAAGAACCACATGAGACCAGCTCAGCACTATTGCCTTTATCACACTCATTACTTGTGCTCCATGCTGTGTCCTCAGTTCGTGCTTATTTTCTGCCAAAGACAAGACATGGGAGGCTCATGGTGAGACCCCTGGCAGGGCAGGGGCAGCGTGGCCAACCCCCTGCATGGGGTCAGAGAAAGAGGCACCCACCTCGTTGATCCAGTCGATGTAGGCGGACACCCGGGTGAAGACCGTTGGCTTCTTGATCATGTTGCAGCTCAGGCCGGAGCCGAAGCTGACAATGCCTTCCACCTCCCAGATCCCGTCCTCACGCTGGCAGTTCAGGGGGCCGCCAGAATCGCCCTGTGTGGAGAGACAGTGTGGGCCATTGTTCCTGGGCACATTGTCGACAACCCCATATCCCAACCAGCACCCGCCACCACGGCTCCATCCCTCCCCTCCTGTGCTTCTTCTGGGACCTGTGGCCCTGCAGTGCTCCAGCACTGAGGTCAGCCCCACCCAGGCCCGGGGGCAGGTACCACGCCGCAGTGCTGACACTCACATTGCATCCAGAGACGACGCCGTCACCGCCGGCACACACCATGGTGGTGCGCACAAGCTTGCCCCACCAGTCCCACTTGGAGCAGGTCTCGTGATCCACCACGGGCAGCAGAGCCTGCTGCAGGACGTCAGCCAGGGGCCCGTTGGCTGCAAGGACAATCATACCTCACACCCTGCACGCACACCCCCTTCCAGGAGACCCCCTGGGCACCCTCCTGGGGACCCCCCACTTACTCCTGATGCGTCCCCAGCCGGTGACATAGCAGGGGTAGTCGTTGGGCAGGATTTTGCCAGCGTCTGGCAGGCAGGCGGCACGGATGGTATCACTCTCCTGCACTTCCTCTGCCAGCTTGATCAGGGCAATGTCGTTGCTATAGGGGGACACGAACCATGAGGATGTGGTCCCCAGCTTTGTTACCCCCCACCCACTCCTGGACACATCCCATCCCTACAGGACAAGGAAGGAGTTCCATTTTTCATGGACGATCGTCTTCTCCACACCCACGGCCACAGCACCGGCCTCGTCATCTGTCAACAGGTCCTGCTTGCCCAGCACCACACGGTAGGTCATGGAATTGCTGCCGGGGGAGAGAGAGGGGTGTCAGTCCCCACAAATACCTCACCCTGCTGGTGCAGACCCCCCCAGCACCCCAACACCCACCTGATGCAGTGGGCGGCCGTCAGCACCCACTGAGGGGCAATCAGGGTCCCACCGCAAGTGTGGTGCCAGGACCCGGAGCGGCTGTACTGCAGCGAGATCTGCGAGGGCAGAGGCACAGGGTCAGAGCAGGAATGTCCCCTTCCCTGTCCCCCTCCCTGTCCCCCTGCCCATCCCTGTGCCCCCTTACCTGCCATGGCCAGCTGTGGGCTACGGCGTCCTCACCGCCCACCACGCGGGAGCCCAGCTGTGGTGGCACGGCCGGCTGGCCGCATCCGTAGGCTGTGTGGCACCCGGCAAAGGGACATCAGAGGCTGCCTGTGCCCGGGCCCGGGGCCACAGCAGCCCCCACGGTCCTGTCCCCCCTGCCCCGAGCCCTCCCCATCCCCTGCACCCACCGTAGCCCAGCAGCACGATGAGACAGACGGCTCCCAGCATGGTTGTGGTGACCAAAGGTGCCGCAGTGGGGCCACTCACCCCTCTTATGGTGTCCGGACTGCCGGGGACCTTGGAGTGGCCCTGCCTGCCACTGACATGTGGGGACTGTCCCACGCTGCGGGCACAGGGGCTCCTCAGCCCCATTGCCCAATCTTATCGCACTCAGCGTCCCACCTGGGAACGGCCACATCTGCCTGTCATGTGCTGGCTCCGTGCTGGGACACGGCGGGGACACCTGGCCCTGCTCTTGGAATGCCTCCTGGGGCACAGCTGGTGGGCAGCCCCCACCCATGATGCTGTCAGTGGGGTGCTGGGCAGCTCTGCTGCCCCCAACCACGAGCACAGACTGCCCCAGGACACTCCCTGCTGCAGCCCATCACTGCCCCAGGGATAAGGTGCTCCCTTCCCTGAAATGCTCATCACTGGGTGTCTGTGAGTCCCTATCAGTGTTTGTTCACCTTGTATACCCATCCTTGGCATGTTTGGGTGCATGTTCCTGACCACTGCCTTGGCTGTGGCATCATCTTGGATGCCGGTGGTAGCCTCTGTACTCAGGAAAGCCTGGGGACGTGTATCGCTGTGCATTGTGCAACTACAAGGTGAATGCGTGAGGATTTGAGGGGCTTTTGCTTTGCCTTATGTTGTCATTTTAGGTTGTTGTGTTTATGGTTTGAAGCTGCAGAAGTTTATTTTAGGGTTTTTTTTGTATCTGTGTGTCTTTGGCGGGTGCCCCAGGGCAGCAGGGGGGCCAGTGCCTGTATGGCTGGAGAAGAGAACCTGGACATGTGCAGCTACTTCTGCCAGAGGGAGCCTGGGCCACCCAAGCACCCCAAGGGGGTCCAGCAGGAGTTGGGATGTGGCTGGAATGGCTTTGCCTCTGCCCAGGGTCTTGCAAGAGCTCAGTGGCACATATGGCCCCTTCCCCATCCCCCTGCGGTGTGAGATTCTGGGTTGCCGTGTCCTGTGTTGGCTACTTTTGCACAGAGCACCTGGGTGTACAGGTGATCGTGGGGCTGATCCCATCTCTCCTTGACCTATTCTTCTTTGGCAATAGTGACCCTGCACTCTTCCCCTTGTTTATTTCCCCATTCTCTCACCAAGGGAGCATTGGGACTGGGGGTGTCCCATGGGCACCCTGGCTGGGATGGGGGTGCAGGGAGCTGGTGCTTGACTTTGTGCAGAGATGGCTCAGTCTTGTCCTTTTCCTTCTTCCATGACATGGACTGCAGTGGCTTGTCCCTTCCTGGGTCTTCCCTGGTGGAGGCCAGAGCAGAGCAGGAGCACTGCAGTGGCACGGGTGTGGTGTTGGGGCGTGTGACGGAGCTGGAGGACAGTGGGGCCTCAGGGAGAGATGGGGGAATGCTCTTTTGGGGCTACTCTATAGGCCCCACTGCTCATCTCCCTCCTTCTTGTGTTTCAGTGCTGGATGTCCCTGAGGAGAGCCCGGGACGTGGACTGGCACCGTGTGCCAGGGCCATGCTTCCCTATGGCTCTGTGCCATCAGCATCAGGATGCTGTTCAGTGTCAGAGGAGTTTGTTCATGTCTTCCAGGTGCCCCGAGCTCTCATTTCCAGGAGTGGGTAAGGACCACTTTTAAGATGTAATTTTTATGTAAGTGATTGTATGAGTACTTGTATTTCAACAGTGAAGTAAAAGTGATGAACTTCACAAAGTTTTGCTGTATTCTTTTAAATTTCCCCTTATTCTCCCATACTGTTAAATACATAATAATATACACATCCTATAAAGGTGTTACACATTTAACAAAAATAAAGCTTAGACTTCTTTAGGTTAACTTGTAGATTTAATGTGTCAGTTATAAAGTGTATGAACAGAATATAACAATAATTGACAATTAACATGGAAGTATAGCAAATACTCGTTGAACTCTTTGCAGCCTTAGAGATTAAAAGTCGAGGCTGAAGTCACTTGGTTTGTTCAGCTGGAGGAGGCTGAGGTCAGACCTCACTGGAGGCTTCAGCTCCTCCTCCCTCCAATCTCTGCTCTCTGTGACAGGGACAGGACCCGAGGGAGTGGCTGGAGCTGTGTCCAAGGAAAGACTGGATGTTAGAAAAACGTTCTTCACCCAGAGGGAGCACAACTCTCCACCACCTTCTGGGCAAGGGGACACTGGTTATTGGGGTGACACGCACTGCGGGGGGTGCCCATGGCTGGCTGGGTGGGGCAGGGCTGATGCCCCAGCACAGAAACTTGTGGCACTCTGGGGCCTTGCCCAGGGCTCGTGTCCACCAAACCCCCTCTGAGGATGGAACACGATGCACAGGCACACATACAGCAGGCTGTGACACCAGGGTCCTGCACTCCCAGCCCCAACAACCATCCCCGTGGGACGTGTGTACACGCAGAGGGGACAGGGGCACCCCACATTGCCCAGCTGCCCATGGACAGCCTGGAGCTCTCCATCCAAGGCAGCAGATCCTGCTGCCAATCCCATGCCGATGTCCCGAGCACCTGACCCCATCCTGCTGTGCAGAGTAGCCACCTCCACACATCATGACTGGCAGGCCTTTCATTGCCTTTGGGGTGATCCCTACAGTTCCTTTGCCATAGCACATTTCCTATCCATCCAAACCATTTCCCACCCCACCCCCCTCTTCACCTGCTAAACCTTTGGTCAGGCTGACGAATGCCACAGGGTCCCCGGAGAGTCCCCAAGTGGCTCACACAGTGCCAGAGCTCGTGCTGGCACTCCCAGGCCTGGTGCAGGTGCCAGTGTTGCTCTGTGGGCAGGTGAGGGTGCTGCTCAGCGCTCCAGTGGCACCACGGCTCCTAAACCAGGCACCATCCATCACATCCCCCACCGAGCTTCAGGTGCTGCCGTCCATCCCTGCTCCTTCTCCTCCTCCTCACTCCGCGAGGATGCCGGCCGGGCTCCAGCAGCCACGATGGGACGATGGTGTGGTGGATGGTTCTGCTTGGGGGCTCACGGTGCAGCACCCCTCCTGCTGGCCAGCCCCTCCACACCTGCTCCCACCAACACGCTGCCTTTTTCCTGAAAAATTTCCCTGTCTCCCCCAGGGCAGCCCTGGCTCCTCCTGGGAACCCCACAGCTGGGGGTCCTGTCATCACCCCCACCACCCACCTTGTTTCTCCAGCCACCACAGAGGATCTGTGGTAAGATGCTCCACTCCTGGGCCAGGTCATGGGTCCTGGAGATGGAGCTGGCTGTGCCATACAGCTCCCAAGGGCTCAGTCTCCAACAGAGCTCCTGCAGGCACCCCTGACCCCTCCCAAACCAGTCAGACTCTCTCAAGCCCCCCAAAGCCAACCTGGCTCCCTCAACACCCCCACTGAAAATCAGCTGCCCTCATCTAGGCAGTGCCAGTGAGGTTCCCTAAAGCACCCTGGGAGCTACCAAGTGTTCTAGATTGTCCCCAAAGGCCAGCTGGGTTCCCGGGAGCTCATCTTGCAGGATGTGCCTGACAGCCTCCCCAGAGCCCTGCCCAGCCCCACTGCACAACAGGGAAACCTTCCCCAGCACACAAGCAGGACCTCGGTATCACCAGACCCAGCCCTGGATGTGCATCCCCAGCTCCACCACATCCCTCAAGAGAACCAGTGAGACCAGCTCAGCACTTTTGCTTTTATCTTGCTCAACAGTTGTATCTCCACATGCCACGTCCTCAGTTCGTGCTCATTTTCTGCCAACAAGACACGGGGGAGTCATGGTGAGACCCTCAGTGGGGCAAGAACAGGCCCTGTGTGGGGGCAGAGGAAGGGGCACCCACCTCGTTGATCCAGTCGATGAAGGCGGACACCCGGGTGAAGACCGTCGGCTTCCTGATCATGTTGCAGCTCAGGCCAGAGCCGAAGCTGACGATGCCTTCCACCTCCCAGATCCCGTCCTCACGCTGGCAGTTCAGGGGGCCGCCGGAATCGCCCTGTGTGGAGAGATGCTCTGTACCACTGCTCCTGGGCCAGCACACCCCTCATCCCTCCTGGCCCTCCACCACCACGGCTCCATCCCCTCTCCTGCCAGTGCCCACAGTTCCGCACCACTTGGACACCCACCACGCCGCAGTGCTGACACTCACGTTGCATCCAGAGACGATGCCGTCACCGCCGGCACACACCATGGTGGTGAGCACGTTGCTGCCCCACCAGTCCCTCTGGGAGCAGGTCTCGTGATCCACCACGGGCAGCAGAGCCTGCTGCAGGATGTCGGCCAGGGGCCCGTTGGCTGCAAGGACAGCCAAAGCTTGTACCTCACACCTTGTGCCTGCATCCCCTTCCCGGGCACCCTCCTGGGGACCCCCCACTTACTCCTGATGCGTCCCCAGCCGGTGACGTAGCAGGGGTAGTCGTTGGGCAGGATTTTGCCAGCGTCTGGCAGGCAGGCGGCACGGATGGTATCACTCTCCTGCACTTCCTCTGCCAGCTTGATCAGGGCAATGTCGTTGCTACAGGGGGACATGAACCATGAGGATGTGGTCCCTGGCTGTGAGAACAGGGTCCCCGGCCATGGGGACAGGGGTCTGTGGCCACACCACCCATGACCCACCCCTGATGCATCCCATCCCCTACATGATGAGGAAGGAGTTCCATTTCTCATGGACGATCATCTTCTCCACGCCCACGGCCACAGAACCGGGCTCATCATCCTCACTCAGGTCCTGCTTGCCCAGCACCACACGGTAGGTCATGGAAGAGCTGCCAGGGAGACAGAGGGAGTGTCAGTCCCCACAGACATCTTACCTCCATGGCACAGATCCCCCCAGCACCCCAACACCCACCTGATGCAGTGGGCGGCCGTCAGCACCCACTGAGGGGCAATCAGGGTCCCACCGCAAGTGTGGTGCCAGGACCCGGAGCGGCTGTACTGCAGCGAGATCTGCGAGGGCAGAGGCACAGGGTCAGAGCAGGAATGTCCCCTTCCCTGTCCCCCTCCCTGTCCCCCTGCCCATCCCTGTGCCCCCTTACCTGCCATGGCCAGCTGTGGGCTACGGCATCCTCACCGCCCACCACGCGGGAGCCCAGCTGTGGCGGCACGGCCGGCTGGCCGCATCCGTAGGCTGTGTGGCACCCGGCAAAGGGACATCAGAGGCTGCCTGTGCCCGGGCCCGGGGCCACAGCAGCCCCCACGGTCCTGTCCCCCCTGCCCCGAGCCCTCCCCATCCCCTGCACCCACCGTAGCCCAGCAGCACGATGAGACAGACGGCTCCCAGCATGGTTGTGGTGACCAAAGGTGCCGCAGTGGGGCCACTCACCCCTCTTATGGTGTCCGGACTGCCGGGGACCTTGGAGTGGCCCCGCCTGCCACTGACATGTGGGGACTGTCCCACGCTGCGGGCACAGGGGCTCCTCAGCCCCATTGCCCAATCTTATCGCACTCAGCGTCCCACCTGGGAACGGCCACATCTGCCTGTCATGTGCTGGCTCCGTGCTGGGACACGGCGGGGACACCTGGCCCTGCTCTTGGAATGCCTCCTGGGGCACAGCTGGTGGGCAGCCCCCACCCATGATGCTGTCAGTGGGGTGCTGGGCAGCTCTGCTGCCCCCAACCACGAGCACAGACTGCCCCAGGACACTGCCCCCCTCACACCACCACCCCCCCCAGGCATAAGGCCCCCTTATCTCACTCTAGATGTGGTCAAGACCAGCCAAAACCCCACAGGTGCCACAGGGTGGGACAGGCACAGGTGTCAGCAGCACTGCCAACGGCTTTTGATAGCCCCAAGTCCCCATGCTCCGATCAGACCCCTGCTACTTCCCACGCCAATGAGCCATGGCTCTTCCCTGTTCAGTGCCACCATCTGCGGTGGCAACCGGGTGCCCACGGTCACACCCTGCTCCCCAGATTCCTTTTCCCCACCCAAGCACCCACCAGACATGTCCATCCCACAGCTGCACCCCAGCAACCAGCACTTAAGAAATATAATATTTATTTGGGATTAAATTAAAAAAAACATAACACACCCCCTATACCGCCACTTGGGGGACACCGTGGGACAGACGTGGGTCTTTACAGCCACCCACAAACACGAGAGCCTCAGTGACCAACGGCAACCACTTGTGGCCACCACACTCATCCTGCCAGGCTGAACACAACATGAAGAAACATAATACAGCCCCATGAGCCAGCAGCTGCCTTTCTGTACGTCTTTGACCAAAATAAAGAGAGACACAGCTCCTGGGGGGCTCCATGCCAGTGGGGTGGGTGAGTGGGCACCCACCCCCCAGCACCACACATACACACACACACATACACAGAGCCCCTCTACCAGCACCTGGTCCTTGCCATGGCTTTTGTCACTGGTGTCACACATAGCAATACCAACAGACACCGAGCCAGCATGGCCACCACAACACCCACCACGGTCACCTGGGCAAGCCCCCATCCTGCAAACCTCCCAGTGCACTCACAACACACAACAGTCCGGGCACAGGTGTCCCAGGGACAGGCATTCTGGACATGGCTCCCCTGGGACTCAGCAGCAGCAACCCCCGGTGCAGCTGCAGGCAGGGAACAGGGTGCTGTTCAGGGTGGGGGGGCACGCTGGGGAGGTGGGGGGCACGAACAACACCTACAGACACCACAGCAAGAGGGGAGGGGGGAGCCGGGGCTGACCAGGCTGTGCCAGCAAGGTGGGTGCTGTGCTGAGCCCGCGCTGGGATCCTGCCAGCAGCCCAGGTGGCACACGGCTCGGGCATCGCTCCCAGCGCGGTTGGCACATGGCACAGGCAGCGTTGCCAGCCTGGGCACCGCTGACCAGTCCTGCTTGGCCCCGTCACTGCGTGAAGGTGGACTGCAGCTCCTTGAAGGCCGCCTTCCTCTGCTTCAGCTCCTCCGCCTGCTTCTTCTTCTCCTCCTGCTCCGCCTTGATCTCCTCCTCGAACCTGCTGGCTTCGTTGATGGCTTGTGCCTGAGCATGGAAATGTCCAGCTGTGACTTCCGCCAAGCTCTCCTGCTCACCCCAACATCTCCACCTCCTGCCCACCCAGCACCAAACTGCCCTCGTGCATCGCCATCCTGCCATCGCCATCGCAGTCCTGAGCCCTGCCTCACCTTAGCCTCAAAGAAGTTCTTGGCGCCTTTCACTCCCTCTGTGGAGACATCAATCTCGGAGAGCCGGGCCAGGGCATGCAGCCCACTGTCCTCCTGCAGCTCACCCGCTGCTGCCTTCCGGAAGATCAGTAGGAACTGCAAGGGGAGGTGGTAGCATTGGCTCCCTGAAGAGCCTAAAGCCACCACAGCTACTGCCCACCTTCTCACCAGCACGAACACTGGCTGGGGACATCTCCCTGCCAGCAGGGAGCCTACTAGCCCCTTACTCCTCACCTCTCGAAAGCTGAGCTTGCTGTCCAGGTCTTCATCCACCTCCTTGATCATGTTCTTCAGTCCCAGGTGTGTCTGTGGAGCCCCCAGCTTCTCCATCATCAGCTTCAGCTCCATCAGGTCAATGAAGCCATCTTTCCCTGCGTCGTACCTGCAGGATGGAGGCAGGATCCTGACACATCACATGCAGAGCCCACGCAGCCCCCCACACTGACCCCCAGCAGCAGACCCCTGAGTGCTCTCACACTGGCTGAGAAGCAAAGCGGGATCAGCAAGGCCTTGGGCACTGATGGCATCCGGCAGCTTTCCAGACCACAGGGAAGCTGCTGCTGAACCGCTAACAACCCCCTGGAGCATTCTCCAGGGTCATGGCCGTTTCCGTGCGGCACTTGGCAGGAGAACTGGCCAGGATGCTGCCAAGCCTGCTGCCAGCTCCCCGTGCCAGAAGCCTGAGCACATGCTTCCCTTGGCTGCAGCACGGGATAACAGGCCATGGGGCTAAGCCTACTGGGCACTGCTCCTCATGTCACCACCTCCTCCTCACTATGACACCTCCAGGCGACCCACCCTCACTGCCCAGAGCCTGTGCCATCCATACTCCACCCCTGGCCAGGTGCCTGGGCTTGGCTGAGAGCTCCGGGCACAGCTCTGCTCACTGACTCAAAGTCCTACAGCCCTGTCAGGAACGCCCCTCCTCAGACTCCTGCCTGTGGCTGTGCCACAGTCCCCTCCAGCTTCCCCGCAGCCACCCCGCTGTCTGCTCCCCTGCCCGCTGCCTGCGCCCTGTGGGCTGTGCCGGCGGCACGCTGGCGTGGCACAGCGGGATCTCCATGGGGAGCCAGCACAGAGCCACGCTTTGTACAGCTCCACACGTTGTAGGTGGGCAGCTACACACTGCACCCGTTGTGACAGAGGTTTTTTTTTGTATCTTGTCACTGCAGCAGCCACGCACAGCCCCGGCTCCCCATGCCGCAGGTCCGTGACTCATCTGTAACTTCTGTGCTGCTCTCTGCTCTGTGTCTCCAGCAGCACCTTCCTGATCTGCCAGGGACCCCAAAATGGTCCTGCTCACTCCTGCCTACTGCTGCCATCACCCTCAGAGTGGGCACAGACCCCACATGATTTTTGCCTCCAATACACCTCTTGGAGCACAGGATCATAGAATCATGGAATGGTTTGGGTTAGAAGAGACTTTAAAGACCATCTTGTTCCACCCCCTGCCATGGGACACCTTCCTCTATCACAGGTTACTCCAAGCCCTGTCCAACCTGGCCTGGAACACTTCCAGGGATGTGGCAGCCACAGATTCTCTGTGCACCCTGCGCCACGGCCTTACCACTCTCACGAGGATGAACTTCCTCCCAGTCTCCAAACTAACCCTGCCCTCTGCCACTTTGGAAGATTTTTCCCCTTGTCCTGTCACTCCATGCCCTTGTCCAAAGTCCTTCTCCATCCAGCATCCCACAGAATTTCTCTGCAAGGGGCGAGTTGCCCAGCCTGGCTTTGCCACTTCATCCCATGCAAGCCACCTCCCCAGATGTCGGGCCCTTCCTTGCTCTCAATTCCCTCCTCTGTTTTTTTGGGATACCAGCATCCTGCATCTCCCATAGGGCACCATCTCCCCTGTGCAGAGCCAAAACCCTTCCACGCATCGCTTTATCCTCTACAGCCGGATTGTCACATCTCAAGGACAGCAGCAGCGGCGAGGACGGTGTGGCAGGGCTCTGCTCCAAAGCATCCTTCCCTTGGGAGACCCCCCGGCTCCCAAAGCTCCCCAGCGCCTCGCAGCCCCGGCGCTGCTCCTTTCGCTGCAGCGAGACGCCGCAGCTGTCAGGGCAAACACGTCTGCTCCGCACGCCGCTCCCTCGCCTGCGCGGCGCCGACACCCGCCCCGCCATCTGCGCCCGGAGCACCCAGGGCACGGCCACCCATCGCCCCGGCACCGGGACCGGCCCCTGTCCCCCCGCGGAGCCCGAGCACGCTGGCCCCGCCGCGGGCTCCCTTCTGCGGCAGTGCCCGGCTCGCAGCAACCTGCGCGCCTGGCTCGCTGCCATGTGCTGGCCGGGGGTGACAGCCAGCCAGGAAGGCACGGGGAACAGAGAGGCTCCGTGCACCGCCAGGGCTGCTGACAGGGTGTGCCTGCACCCAACGCAGTCCCCCAGCCTCGTGTGTCGGCGGTCACTGCCTCCAGCTCCCCGCTTTCTCCATCCCCCGCCCGTGCCCGACCGAGACCACCCAGGACGCCGATGCGGATCCGCCCCCCGGTGCCAGACGGGATGAGGGGCACTGGCATGTCGCAGCCATGCCTCCGCCTGTACTACATCTCCGCGCTTTCCGGAGTCCCAGCGTCTCCACGCCTCCCGCACAAAGCAGCCAGCGCGCCGCGGGATCCATGGGGATGCTCCGGGCTGTCCCGTTTGCCCCTGGCTACTCCCGCGCATTCCAGCGTGACCGCGCTTGGAGTCACCCCGATTTCTGGCTTTCCCTGGAAATTTCCAGGGCTGGAGGCTCGCTGCCAGCTCCCCCCCTTCCCAGGGGCCGGGGGCCGAGCTTGTGCTCCGAGTCACGCTCCGCCACGCGTGGTGGCACGCAGCGAGGGCAGGGATGCTGAGGACACGCCAGCCTGGCCTCTGCGGCCCCGGGCGCTGCAGGGGTGTGGGATCCCTCGGTGATGCGGCAGAGGGAATGTGGGGGTCCTCGGTCAGCTTTTTCAGCCCCCTGTCTCTGGCCTCAGCACCAGGGTACCCTCTCATGAGGGACAGGAGGTTCCTTCTGCAAGAATTTAGGGGCGCACAGGAACGTCTCCTGCAAGAAGCTGGGGGAAGGTGTCCCCGGCACCAATCTCGTGAGGGGTTTTGGGAGGAGAGGGGTGTCCGCGGCATCCCTCCTGAGAGGGGTAGGAGGGGGATCCCTCCTGCAAGGAATTGGAGGAGCCCTGACATCCCTGCTGCACTGAGCTGGGGCGGGGGAGTCTCCGACAAGGAGCCGGGGGATCCCTCCCGCAAGAGGCTGGGGTGCATGGGGGTCCTCTAGCAAGGAACTGGGGGGTCCCGCCCCCAGGCACGGGGTGGGAGGCGCTGGGGCATCTGCCCTGCCAGAAGCCGGGATGCCGGGGGTGCAGGAACCGGGATGTCGTGGGTGCGGGATGCCCGGGGTCCCCCGTCCGCCCCGGCGCTGCCACCCGGGAACCCCCCTCTCCCTGTGCCCCACACTCACTGTCGGAAGAGCCGTTCCATGTCGCGGAGCTGCCGCCGGGAGAACTCGCGGAACTCCCCAGCGGGGCTGAAGACGCGGCGGCCGCCGCCCCCGGGCGAGCCCTCGGCCACCGCCCGCCCCGCGGGGCTGCCTGGCGCCGGCCCCGGCCGCGGCCCCCGGCCCCGCCGCCCCTCGGGCTCCTCCGCCGCCGCCGCCATGGTGCGGTGCCCGGATGGCCGCGCCGCTCCGCCCCGCTCCGCCCCGGGGCCGGGCTGCGGCCCCCCGGCTCCCGCGCCCGCCCCGGGGGGCTCCGGCTGCCCGCCCCCGTCAGCGCATCGCCGTCCTCTGGGACCGCCCCGCCGGCCCGGCCGCGCCAGCCCGGCTCCCGCAGCGACAGCGGAGGGGTCCCCTCCCCGCCGCCCTCCATCAGCCATCAACGTCCCTTCAGACCCCCTCCCCACCACCGGCAACGCCGGCAGGTCTCATCCATCCCCCGGTGGGATCAACCCGGGATGATCCTTAGGGTCCGGCATCACCAGTGGGTCTCATAGCCTGGTGGGATCCCCTCCGGACCATCTTTAGGGTCCCTTCCAACCGATGATTCTATGAATCCATAGGCTCGAAGGAGGGTAAGGGGAGTCTGGTGCACTCACAGCCACCTGTGCTATTTGCCATCTCCATCCATTCCTGACCCCGAGTTTGCCAAAGGTGGCGTGGGGAGCACACAGAGTCACGGAGCAGCCCAACACCTCCAGATACACCTGCAGAGGATGCCCAGGGTGGCATCTTTAACCTACAAGGTCATGCCTCGCCCCAAAGTAAACCCAGGTATTCAGACAGGGAAGCATCCAGCTTCTCCCAGCACAGGGAGCAGGAAAACCAGGCCACACCAATTAGCAGAGCCCCACGGCACTGCCATTGCCATTAGGGATCGGCCACTGTGCACATGTGGGTGCTTTGCATGCCCAGAGACGATGCAGCCCTCTGTGCCGCTTCCAGGCATTTTTTATCCTATTAAAAAATAAAGACCAAAAAACCCCAGCAGGGCTTTGCTCACATCCAAATTATCCTCGGCTGAAGAGGTCTGCAGAGGACTCGGCGCACGGGCTGCTCCGAGTGATGCCGAGGCGGAGCGGCTGCAGGGATGACGTGCTGGAGCTGCCTGTTGCCTGAAGGGACCCTGCTCCCCAAAACACTGCTGCTCCCCAAAACCCAGGGTCTGCCCTTGCCCTTGCTAATGACAAGAATCAGCAAGTGAGCCTGTGCCATCACCCCGTCCCAACCCAGCTGCATGTCGCTCTCATCTCCCCAGCTTGTCCTCATGCTGCTGCCATACTGGTGTGGCTCACATAGGTCCTCTTCTTCCCCTTCCCAGGTGGCAGGTCCAGCATTCCTGGGGGATTCCAGAATTCCATACTACATCATGCCTTATGTTCCAGTCCCCCTGTGACAGGATGGGGACTAGAGGACACAGGAGTTGCAAGGAATATTTAAGCCATGTCAGCTTCATGTGCTTGAGGCCACTTCAGCAAGGACAGGACACACCCCTCACAAGTAACTTCACATGTCACTGGGCTGTATTCACACACACAAATGTACACCCACATGTGTATGCTGGACGACATTCTCACCACCTTTTCCACTGCCATAAATCCCAGCACGCTCTATGGGACATGGACTGTGGGAAAACAAGGTCCTACATTGTACAGTCGCACCAGTGTGCCCAGGAGCTATGGGATATAAACAGGAGCTCCTCAAAATGCACTCACACCTCATGCCACGTCCACCCTCCACAGCGATGACCTGTTCCTACTGCAGACCACCACCTAGTGAAGGTCCCCATGGTGCCTCTCCTAGGACCTTCCTGATTTGACAGCATCTGCCACGTGCTCCTTGGCCTTCGGCTTGCCCGAGCAGAGAGGTTTTGTGGCTCCAGGCTGCAGAACAGAGACATCAGACACAGCGTTGAGCACAAGAGCTCAGCATGACCTGCTCTTCTCCCTCGCCCTCGTACATGGCACAAAACAATTGCTACAGGTGCCTGCACCACCTCCAACTTCATCAAGGGATGCTGCCATGGCTGGGTGCTGGGGCCTGGAACCTCCAGCCTCTCGGGCTGGTCCGACTGCCCACTCTGTGGATGGTTCCCAACAGATGGATCTGGCTGTTGGACAAAGCACACGAGTTGGGTACTGCCTTCTCACCTTGTGCCGTTTGGCTGCTCGCCGCAGCCTCTTCTCCTGGTCCAGCTGGAGCTGTGTCCTCTCCAGAGCCTCTCGCAGCAGAGCCTTCTCTTCTGCCTCCCTGTGGGCTTCATTTTCCAGGTTGGACATCTCCTCCTGGCACCTTCGCAGGGACGCTTGGTTCTGCCTGTGCAAGGAGGGGAGGATTCCGTCGGTATTTTGTCCTTATCAACCCCCTGACCCTCAGCTGGGCTCTCCCACGCCTGCCTTGATCCTGCTGACACTGTCCCTCTGCCCAGCCGATGCCACTGCTGTCCCAGGCTCCAGCCACCCCGGACAAGCGAACCTGCCAAGGCTTTCCCGACTCTGACACTGCTCAACCATGTGAGGCTGCAGAAGGTACCACTGCAGAAAACTGAGACGACTTTTCCCCACTCCTCCTGACATTTGGGTTTGTACCGTGGCCACACTGTGACTGGTCCCAGACAGACACAGGCCCCAGCAGTGTCACATCACTCCTTGCCCCAAGCTCCCCGTCACTTGGCATCCAAAGACCAGGTCTTGTTCAGAACCATGACCTTGCCTTTCCATACCTGAGCTGCTCCACACTTCCCTCATAACCTTTCAGCATTTCTTCTTTCCTTTCCAGGCGAATCTGGAGGTTCCTGATCTTTTTGTACAACAGTTCCAGAGCCTTCTGTCTCTGCAGTCCCACTTCTGCCCTCTTCTCCTGAGGAAGGTGCTGCAGAGGCTGCATTCCTGACAGCTCCTTCATCTCCATCAGGCTTCCCAGAGCACCGATTACATCAAGGTACTGTGGGAAGAAGAGGGAATGCATTATTTACCAGGTCTGCTGCATTCCGTCACGCTGCTCAGCCATCTGCTTTCTGTCTGCTTTCCTGAGGAGATGACAGTGTCCCAAGGAAAGTAGGTTTGCATTTCATTCCCAGCTGCACAGTTTACTGGGATTGGATTGCTTCCTTCTCTAAGATGAGTTTTCCCTGCTGGATGTTTCCCTGCCCATTTTGGAGGGAAGAGACTTGCTTGCCCAGCTGCGCTACCCATGGACCCCTCCCCTGGCAGCTCCCTCCATTGCTCCCCAGCCTCTCTGATGCACCATGGCATGTTTTGGGGTCACAGGATGTCCAGGCAGACACACAATGTGCTCTGGGCCATAGAATCATACAATAGTTTAGGTTGGAAGGGAAATGTAAAGGCCATCTAATCCAACCCCCCTGCCATGGACAGGGATGTCTTCAACTGGAGCCATTCAACCTCAACAGTCCTGCAGCATCCTGATGTCACATACCTCTGAAATGTGTCAAAAGCCATCTAAACGCTACACACACTGGGCATGTACACACTCTACACATGATTTACACATCTATCCCTGGCGTACCATCTTCTCACCGAAGTCTGTCACCTCAGCCATCTCCAAGCTCGCTGTGCTGTTGGTGATCCTGAACAAGCCCCCATTAGGAACACGGTCAGGAACCTGCACAGACAGGGAAAGACCCGTGGAGCCCACTTTGGGCCTGGGTTTTGGTCAAGTGGCCTCAAGCCTCCCTTCTACCTCATAGGAAAACCACCCCAGTATCGCTGTGGTCCCAAGCCTCCCACCCGCTCAGCCTGCGGCATCTCTGGTGCTATTCCAACAGCACCAGGCAACGTGCTGGTCCTGATGGAGCTGCCACCCTCAGCAGGAGCACCGCCTGCCATCCACCAGGCTGCATGTCCCACCCTGACTTCTTGCGTAGCATCTCTGAAAACCTAATTCTCCCTGTTCCAGGGCGTACTTTCCAAACAAAGCCATGGGCATTACAAACCATACACTGCCTCCCCACCTTGCCAGCCTTCAGTTTTTCTCCCAACACAGGCGCAGGTTCCATCTCAAGACCTCTTTGTTGGACTATTTTCTCTGCTAAGTCTTTCATCCGGACCACCAGTGGCTCTGAATAGTTCTTCACAGCACCTGGAGGCAAACAAGCAGCTACCAAATTGTTCCACCCTCCACACAACTTGGAGGCTGGCCAGCTTTCCCAGCCTCCCTCTAAGCGTGCTGAGGCCCTGGAACAGGTTGCCCAGAGAAGCTGTGGCTGCCCCTGGATCCCTAGAAGTGTCCAAGGTCAGGCTGGACAGGGCTTGGAGCACCCTGGGATAGTGGAAGGTTTCCCATGGCAGGGGGTGGAACAAGATGGTCTTTCATGTCCCTTCCAACCCTAACCATTCCACGGTTCTAGGAGAGCCCTGCTCACCTGAGCACTGCCTCTTCTCCAGCATCTTTGCCCTCTCCCGAAGCTCGGCCAAACCTTCTTTTTGGCGCTGGATCGTTTCCTCATGCCTGAGGCCTCGGCATTTTGCACCAAGCTCAGCCAAGTCTGATGGTGGCTCCTGGAAGAAGCAAACAGAAGACTGGTTCTTGCCCAGTCTGCATCTGGCGCAGCACAAGCTCAGCGTAAACACAGCCTCGCTGCCAGACACTGGGCACTTGGCACATGCCAAGAACAAAGCCTGGGGAGCATCTCCATGGATTTGGGGGCTATAAGAGACTTGTCAGAGACCTCTTTCCTGCTCTGCTGTGCCATAATCAGGATATGAACCCTGCAAATTCTCCAGAGAGCCGGGAGAGGGATGGTGCATGGCTCTGAACAGCCATGTTGGTGTTTTTCCCTTGTCCTTTGCACGACCACAGAGCATTTACCATCTACATACAGACACCGATGCACGTCACAGACTGTGTCCCAACACAAACTGGGACATTATTCTCTACACGTGCACTGCCCTCTCCCAGCCCCATCCAGATCCCTGCGTTATGACAAACATCCAAAAATCTGTGATGGGGCTAGGGCCTATCAGCGTGCCCTGTGCACAGCTAATGATGGCTGCAGACCCCTAGCTCCGGTCTGGCTGCTGTCACCCCACGGCTCTGCCCATCCCGCTCCCAAATGGCACCCCCAGCACTCGGCTCTTCCCCTCCCCATCCCAGAATGTGGAACAGGACGGGCAATACCTCCCGCCCACTCATCAGCTGGCTGTGAGTCACCGGCCGGCCCCCGCAGCCAGCCGGCCTCGCTGGCACGCTGCTGGCTGCCACCGTCGCTGTACAGAATGTACAATTCCTACAGTCCCTCCATCTGCTGCTGCCACCACCTGCGAGTTCTTCCCTTTTCCAGCCTCGGGGAAATCAAGCAGGAATTTGGCGCAGGAGAATGAGGAGCGTTTCTTCCTGTCCTGTGCAACAAACAGCCCCTACTGCTGCACACACAACCCTAGAACAGGTTCTGCATTACCTGCACAGCCAGCATCCACTTGCATGTTGCTATTCCCCCTAATTGGCAATTAACGCAGCCATTAGCACACACAACACTTCTCGGTTCCAAAGTGCTGCGCAAACACCCGCTCATTAACCAGCCGCAGCCTGGTGGGGGCCGCGGGTACCCCGGATCACAGGCGGCACAGGCAGCCCTGGCTCGGGAAAGGGTGCCCGGCCATCCTGCCCTCCGGCCAGCGTGGAGCAGCTCCAGGCTTGGCTCTCACCGTGAAGCCCAGGAACACCATGTGCCATCCATGCTCCTGCCAAACCCACACCTCGGTGCTCTCCATGAGGACTTACCCCCTGGGAGGCTTCAGCCGCCTGCACTGGTGTCCTGGGAGCATCCTCTGGGTTCTCCACAGTTTGTTGGGAAGCATCCCTCAGTACCTGGCAGTGGGAATGGGCTTGGCTGTGTGGAGAGACAGGACGTTGTGGGGACCCCATGATGGATGAAGGTGGCCTGAACAGCTTGTGGAGAGCAGCACCCTGGGCACCCAGCGATGACTACCACGGTGTGGGTGGGAACACTCAGTTACAAGTGCCTGAGTTACACATCCACTGGCATGAGCTCCACTAAACCCCCCCATTTCAGTTCCTGTGTCATGGATTCAGAGCTGAGCTCCATCCTGATACTCTCACACGTGCCTTTTGCTCTGGGGAGAACCCTGAACACCATCAGCTGCTGGGGACACACAGAGTGGCATCTGTGATGCCTTGGGTGATGTCAGGGTGTACCTTAACTCTTCAGCTGCTGCTTTCAGGGCCCGATCCTTCTCCTCCACAAGGTTGGACATCTCGGATAGTTTCTCCCTGAGCTGGTTCACTTCCCACTCCCGGTGTTTCAGCTGCCTCTGGCTGTGCTCCAGCTCCACCTTCTGCTCTTCACTCAGCTCCCCTAAGCACAGAACAGCCTCGTGGGATGCTGGCTGACTCATCAGCCAGTCCTGGGGGATCTGCAGCTGGTGCACCCTCATGGAAGCTGGCAGCAACAATGGGGCTCATCCCTGCAGAGCCCTGCCCTGCCCTTGAGAGCTGCCCTCAGATCCTGGGCCATGCCAACAGGACATCCTGGTCTCTTTGTGGAGGTATAAGCCAGGGCAATTCCTTGCTGTGGCAATTTCCTTCAGATTGAAGGAGGACAGGTCACCAGCATTTTCTGACTTGCATCTTTTGACTCCACACATTCCTCATGGGCTCTATCCCTACGTTCATAGTCCTTCCCATGGAGGAATCCCAGGCAAGGCTCTCCCAGGCCACTGGCTTGGAACATCTTCAGCTCCAAGAAGTTCACCAGTGTGATTCTGAGCTCAGTTTTGTCTACATGCTCTCCCCCTGATTACTCTGCTCTCTTACTGTCACTGCTGTTACTTAGCCAAGGATGGGGAGAAATTCACCTTCCCAAAGGGAACAGACTGCCTGCTTCGCTCCCAGCAGGACAAAGCATTGCCTGGGGATGGTGACATCAATTTCCGTGATCTGTGTGTGCCCACTATACGGGCACTGCTTGGAGGAGGACAGGGACGATGGCAGCCACACAGTGCACATCACCAACCTCTCATGTCCGACATCCTGGCTCTGGTTTCTGACAGCTCCCTGGTGAGCCTGTCGATGACTGCCTTCTTTTCCAGGAGCATGCCCTGCGCCACTGCCAGCTCCTCCTGCAGTTTCCTGGGAAAGATCAGTGCAAATCCCACAGCCAT
Organism: Monarcha castaneiventris obscurior; assembly: GCA_026261815.1. Taxonomy (NCBI): domain Eukaryota; kingdom Metazoa; phylum Chordata; class Aves; order Passeriformes; family Monarchidae; genus Monarcha; species Monarcha castaneiventris. The sequence goes on along the minus strand of JAMPIT010000898.1, from coordinate 3,310,857 downwards.
TGGGAAGCCTAATTTCAGGGAGCCCATGCACACCTTCCTGTGCTGCATCTCCTGATTAACGCTTACACACTCCTTTTTTACCTGCCTTTTGGTCCCCTGTGGTCACCCTGTGGTGTGGGCTTGGCCACAGCCCTTGCTCTTACCTGGAGCCATCCAGAGGGGATGGCAGATTTGCACGTGCTATTTGGCATCCCTTTGACGCTCTACACCCTTAGGATCACTTCAGCCTAGCAAAGGGACTCCAGTCCTATCCCAGACTAAAAAGATCTTGGGACAAGCTGTGTTGGACTCCCCTAGGCTCTCCCAAGTGGTCCCTGCCCTTCTCCAAGCCTCTCTGATCACCATCAGCAAGTGCTGCTCACCTCAGACAAACATGTGACTCCATGGCAGGACATATCTCCAGCCAAGCTCCCGATGCTGACCTGTGGGCATCACACTGAAGTCCTGCAGGACACAAGGAAAAAAACATGTAACACATGCTTGTTGCTTCTGCTACACAAATTGTTTCCTCCATTGCAGCTCCGAGGGTTGAGAACTGTCTCTTTGGGAACTCATGTCCCTGAGAGCCCAGTTCCAAGGCCAAATGGACAATTCCTGACATCCAGCCTTGCTTGGGATTGCTTCTGTCTGGGAGCAGTTCAAAGCACCCCAGTCTTGTTGTTTTAGAGGGGAAAGAGTCCTTCTCCCCATTTTAGAAGGCAAAGCCCTGTCTACTGACAGTCTCCAAAACCACCAAACAATGAAACTCCTTCTGCAGGGCCTCACAGAGCTTGTCCTGCAGGTGGAATAACCTCCATTCAACATCTTCCCAATGTTTTCTATAGCAGCAAATTCACCGTTCCATCTCCACGCACATTCCATGTTAAGCCAGTCGGCTCCTGGTACAGGCACATCCCATACAACCCTTACCTACCTTCCATTTTCCCCGCAAGTGCTGCCTTTTCCTCCTCCAGCATCTTCTGCTGCTGAGCGGCCTCTAGCAGCCTGTCCTCTAAAGCCAAGATGGTCAGGGCATGCTGCTTGCTTTGCTCCCTATACCCTGCTACTTCTTCGTGCAGTTTCTGCCTCTGTAGCTCATTTTCCTCCTGGACAGCCCTGCGCTGTTCGTCCTGCTGAAGCACCTGCTGCTGTAACACTGCCTGGGAAACAAGACGTGGGAGCTCGGTTGGAAGCTCCGGGGGTTTCTTTTGGGATCACCATCGGCATCATCTCCCCTGGATGGCAGTTGGAAGAATGGAGGGAAGGGAAGGGTTTCAGGGATGGGGAAGCCTTCGTCTCCAGCATTGCATCCTCCACCTGCATGGGTCAGTGCAAGTACCTCTCGTTTCTTCAGCTCGTGCAAAGCTTCTCTCAGTTTTCTCTCTGTCAGCTCCTGCTCCTCTGCCTTCTTTGCTGTTGCCTATGGGAGGAAATTAGCAGTAATTAGGTTAGCCAGGAATCCACCTTTCTTTCTGCAGAGCTGCCTCTCTGTGTATTTGGGGGGGAAAAACCCCTGCGTCCACTGATGTGAGCCCCCGGAGCACCACACTACAGCACACTTTCCCTTTTCTTCATTCCAAGAGTGAGCTGTCGTGCTTCACCTCCCATGCTCACCTCAGCCATGCTTCTGAGGTGGCTTTCCAACTCCTGGATCTTCTTCTGTTCTTCCTCCACAGATTTCTTGCACTTGTCCTTCTCCTCGGTGACAGCGCTTTCTAGAATCTGTGAATCACCAGCCCACAGATTCACTTCAGGAAAAAAAGACCTCAGCTCCAAGGAGGAAAGCAGCAGGGAGGGTCATTGCTCCGGAGCAGGGGCAGGTGATGGGAGAAAAGCTTGGCAGGACACGAGGTGACTCAGTGAAAGAGAGGATGGGAGCACCTGGGGAGAAGTACAGCTGAGAGACTGGGTAGGAGCTGCTTGGCTGCTCCTTGCCTGAATCCTTGGAAAACTCAACACCAGGAAACCACCATTCCAAAGGTGCCAGACACAGAAGCAGACTAGAAACTGTCCCACAAGGCCACCATGATCACAACACACACGTTGCAGAGCACCCATTCACACCCTGACTGACACTGCCACTGGTGTGCTGGCCTGGGCTTCCCTGGGACTGAGTGGGACTGCTGCCCCCCGCTCCACAGGAATATCCTTTTCCAGTCAAAAAGGAGCCAATGGGAGCCCAGCACGGGGAGGGAGGGAGAGAAGGCTTGAGAGGAAGCAGGGCACTGTTTCCCTAAGCTCACAGATCATGATGCTCCCTGCTCTCCCTTCTCCCAGTGACTGACTGGCAGCTGTGCCTCCTGATGTCACTGCAGGTGCTTCCCAGTTCCACCATGGATACTTCTGGGAGTTTATGTCACCTGGATCCATATCGGAGGATATCCAATATCCACCGGGGATCCCACTGGGCCCTTGAGACTGCACTCAGTTCAGAGCTAGAGGTCCCTCCTCTCGCTAGCCAGCACTCCTACAGACACCCATCCTTCCTGCATAACGTTCCTTTTCTGAAACACCAACCACGTCACTGTACCTCTTTGCTCTCCTTGTCCTTTTCCAGGATAATTTGCTGGATTTTTATCTGTAAGTCTCGCTCATGTTTTGCTGCCAGCTCCTTTGTGTGCTCCTGCAGCAGCTCTGCCTGCAGCTCCTGGAGCTTCTCTAATTGCTCCTACAGGGAGACACCGAGGTATTAAAGGAAGTGTGTCAGCAGCAGGGCAAGAAATAAACCTCCTGTGTACCTTCACTCACAAAAAAAATCACAAAAGAGCTTCCCTCTCCATTCTTGCTGCATTAGGGGTGTGGACACACTTACAGTGAGCTCTGTAGGTTCAGGGATCTCAGCTACCGCACATCCCCAGTCTGGGTGCCACACTGGCTTGCTAGGGACTGCCATCATATTTACCCAGAGAAAGATTCCAAATCCACCTGGTTTATGTGCATAAATATTTCTGTACCTGCAACATCTGATTCCTCTGTGCCATTTCCTGGCTCTTTTCCGACAAGCTCCCGAGAGCAGCCAACAGCCCTGCAAAAGTCAACGGAGCCTCGCTGTGTGGGGTGCTCACACACCGTATTAAGGATATCAGGGAAAATTTCTTCATAAAAAGGATGGTCAGGCATTGGAACAGGTCACCAGCCCTGGAAGTGTTCAAAAAGTGTGAGGCTGTGGCACTTGGGAACAGTGCTGGTTTAATGGCTGGACTCAGTGACATTGGAGGTATTATCCAGCCTAAAAATTGCCACGATTCTGTGATTTTCTCCCCAAGGAGTGGCTCATGCTGGACCTTCTCCTCTACACCTGGCTCGCTAGGACATCCCACATTCCCAGGGATGCCCAGCAGGACACAGACCTTTGCTGGAGGTGCTCAGGTCCATCCCTGCGCTGTCCAGGAGCTGCTCCGCACCCTCCAGCCAGGCCAGGGGCCCACGTGCCATGTCCACCACTGCTGTCCTGATGGCCGAGACAGAGGGATCCAGGCACAACACCTCCAGCTGCCCCAGCTCCCCTCGCAGGCTGGCGCTGCTGCAGGGGCTCCTCAGGCAAGCCTGGAACAAATGGAACCAGAGGGGAGCAAGCCAGCCTCCACTGTCAGTGGCCTTCAGGGACTGGCAAATGACACAACATCTCTGAACATCTCAGGCCAAGCTGGACGGGGCTTGGAGCAGCCTGGTCCAATGGAAGGTGTTCCTGCCCATGGCAGGGGCTGGAATGGGATGAGCTTTATGGAGAATCTATGACAAACTCCTGGGAACAACCACATGAACACTTCGGGATGACGCTTTGTTTCAGGGTTGTATCTTTATTCTCACCTATCCTCAGGCCAACAAAACACCCTGTGCCACAAACTCCCAGCTGCCACTTGGTCCTCAGTATTTAAAAGGCTGACCTGGAGCTTCTGCAGGGAATTCTTGAACACCTCGATGTTTGCAGACATCTCCTTCTCCTGTGCGAGCCTGGAGCTTAATTCCTTCTGCAGACTCTCCTCTCTCTTATGACTTTGTTGGTTCTCATCAGAGATCTGCCTGACCTTCTCTATCACCTGGCAAAAGTGGGTGAAGAAAGAGGAGGATAAGGTTCATACTGTTTTCCCTCCAGCTGAGGGGCCAGGGATGGTCTCAGAGAGCAGCAACTGAGACTTGCTGCACGCTAGCAGTCACATCAGACTCCTGTTGCAGACCACTGACTCCCTCCAAGCTCTTTGAGACAAAAATGACTGTGTCCCCTTCACGTCATTAACCTGGGACAGCCACAGCACAACTCCTTATCTGGAGAAGCTTGGATGCTCCAGCCCCACTGCACATGGAGCAGGCACCACGACCACTGTGCAGCGGCTGCCTTGAGCCACTCTGGGCATTGGAGGCACCGAACATCTCTGTGAGCTGGTGTCCAAACTCACCTGCTGCTCTGTCACAGATTCTCCTGTGCTGCCTGCTGCTGATGGAGAACAGACTTGCATCACTCGGGTCTTGAAGGACTCCAGCTGCAACAGGGATCAACACATGGAAACAAACATCACCAATCATTGATAGCTGCTCTGCTGATCACTGATGATCAATATCTAGCACGATGCTATCTGCAAAGGGCTGTCCCTGTCCAGGGCAGCATTACACAGGCACTGAGGAGGGTTTGTGTGGCTCCCAGACAGCGTAACTAAGATTACAGGTTCCTTTTCTGTATCCTATTAAACTACTCCGCTGTCCATGCTGCCCACACAAATCCCGTGGATAAGCCCTTTATACATCACCCAATGACAAGGTAAGTCCCGTGCTAGGGTTTGGTGCTCAGGACTCTGGGTTTCCGTTTCCACAGCACATCCTTCCCCATGGGAAGCTGCATCCCTGTGCTGCCCATGGCCCCACTGGTGATGTTCCCATCCCTGCCATTCCCTACCTGCTCCCCGGCTCGCTGCACGTCGGATCGCAGCAGGCGCTCCCTGTGCCCCATCTCCCGCAGCTGCCCCGCCTGCTGGGAGCAGGCTGCCTTCAGCTCCTCCTCCGCCTGCAACGAGAGCGTTGCCACCTCAGAGTGACATCCAAAACCATGCCATGGGCATTTCGACCCTAACTATCCACTGTTCCCATCAGACAACTCCAGCTTTGGAGTACCAGGAGGCAGGCAGCAGTCCTGTTGCGGGGAGTGGGGTTGCAGCATCGACCCGTCTCAGCATTTTGCCTGGGTTTAGTCCCTGGGATATTGTCCACCCTTGGCTTCCTCACCCAACACCCACACAGGGCACTCTGCTATCTGAGTTATTTTCCTTCTTCCCTCAGGGTCCATGGCAGAGCTCAGGACAGCTGGATGCCCTGCCCATCCAGCCTGAGCTCCCAAGGATTGCTGGTCCTTATCCCACCCCTCTGGGATGATGGGACCTGCCCCCTCTGTGTGTCCCCTGCAGCCAACTGTGTACCTTGGCTTTCTCAGCCAGTTGCTTTTGGACACTCTCGTGCTTCCGGATCTCCGCCTGCAGCCCCTCCAGGTCCCGCTCCAGCTCCTCGATGTGCTGCAAGAGCCCGGGGAGGGTGGGGGGTCTCACCAGGGCAGCTGGGCATTGCCCCTCTGGATGACCTCTACCAAGAAGCAAGATTTTCTCCCCATCTAACTCACTTTGTTTACCCTGGAATTCTCTTCTAACCTGTATTTACTGTGGTTATACCAGCTTACAAGTGGAATTCCAATCTGATTTCGGATCGCAACCCCCCCAAGCCCCATCTCCCCCACCCTCCCCTTCACACTGTAACCCACTGTTACAAATCCAACAGAGTTTACACTTCCCCAGGTCCTTATGCCCATTATGTGCCTTTCAGGACAGGAGCTGAATTCCAAACAACTCCTTTGCAATGCCCAGTTAATTATTCCCTCACTGATGAATTCCTGCAGCCACTGCTTACCCCAAATGACTTTCAACTCACCTTTCTGCAGGAGATTAGTTCTTGCTCTCCAAATTCACGCTTTGTTTCTTCTTTAATTCTCAAGCACTAGAAGGAATGGCAACCAAGGATAATAACCATCAGGGCAGTGATACCATCGCTCCTGCTGCGAATGGGACACTGGCACAGGCTTCCCAGGGCAGTGGTTGAGCTACCATCCCTGCAGGGATTTAAAAGACACTTGGGGACATGGTTTAGCACTGGCCTTGGCAGTGCTGGGGTAATGGTTGGACTCAGTGATCTTAGAGGTCATTTCCAACCTCAGCAATTCTAGAATTCCCTGTCAATCCCTGTGATCTCCTGGCACAGCACAGCCAACAGAGCCTCTGCCCTCATCATGCTGCCAGTGCAGCTCTGCCTGTTGAGGAGGAGCTGCACATGCAGAGGAACAAGCTGCTGCACAAGCCACTTTCTTTAAGGAAAAATCCAGGCCGGGCCACAGAGAGCCCCACAGCACAGGGGTGACAGGGCTTCCATGGCTCCTCGGGAGGATCTCGGCAGGAATATTTCATGTGTGCAAACAACTACTGCGCTCACAGGAATCCAGGGCACGTGGGACCTGATGCAGAGCAAGGAGGGAGATCCATCTGGGGAAGGAGACCCTGATCCGTAGGCATCGTGGCACACCCGGACACGGTCATGGGACCATCACCATTGTATCCCAGCCTTACAACTGCTAACATCCCCACCAGAGAGAAGCACAACCCTTCTCACCTGCTGTCCCACCTTAACCCCCATGTCAGACCATAAATTACTGAGCCCCTCGTTAGTGCTGCCAACCTTGGCTGAAACCACGGACAGCTGATTGTCCTTTTCTCGGTTTTCCTTCTTCAGTCTTTCAATCTCTTGCTGGAGTTGTTGGATTTTCTGCTCCTTTTGCAGGAGTTCCCTTTGCAAGCTGCTCACCAGACCTGAGGAAAACAACTCTGGTCAGAGGTCACCCAGATGTGACATTTAGATGGGATATTGGGAGGAAATTGTTCCCTGTGAGGTTGGGGAGGCCCTGGCACAGGGTGCCCAGAGCAGCTGTGGCTGCCCCTGGATCCCTGGCAGTGTCCAAGGTCAGATTGGATGGGGCTTGGAGCACCCTGGGCTAGTGGGAGGTGTCCCTGCCCATGGCAGAGGGTGGAATGAGATGGTCTTTAGGGTCCCTTCCCACCCAAACCATTCTGGGATTTGATGATTTCTACAAGCCACTGGGAATAATTTGTTGCCTGTACAGTTTGGCCAATGCTCACTCCTTATCCAGAGCCAATCCCAAACTGCTTCATGCCCTGACCCAGAGCTCCAGGGACACAATACCTGCAGTCAAAGCCTGGTCCCTCTTCAACTTCTCACTTTCTCTCCGCAGCCTCCCGATCTCCAGGTCTCTTTCATGAAGGGAATGGCTGAAAACCTGGCTTGAGCCTTTCTGCAGGTCACTGATCTGCAAAACACAGATTCACCTGTGTTCCTGACCAGCTCATTCACTGATGCTGCTACAGAGAGGGACATCTGGCACTTCCGGAATGGTGGGATTGCTCTTTAGCATCTTCAAATACCACCTTAAATGTGCTCAGGCTGAAATCCTAATGCCAGAGGCATTTGAGAAAGAAGGAAGGAAGGAGGGAAGGAAGGAAGGAAGGAAGGAAGGAAGGAAGGAAGGAAGGAAGGAAGGAAGGAAGGAAGGAAGGAAGGAAGGAAGGAAGGAGGAAGGAAGGAAGGAAGGAAGGAAGGAAGGAAGGAAGGAAGGAAGGAAGGAAGGAAGGAAGGAAGGAAGGAAGGAAGGAAGGAAGGAAGGAAGGAAGGAAGGAAGGAAGGAAGGAAAAACCTTCCTCCCTCATTTCCCTTGATTGCAGACACACAAACGGCTCCTGCCCAGACCTGGGTGTTACTCTACAAACACACCTGTACCAGAGAGGTGTTTTCCATGCTCAGTGCCTATGAAAGCCTCCAGTACCTGTTCCCTCAAGGCTTTGATCTCCTCTGTTTGGGCTCCCAGCTCCTGGTTGAAGGTGAGCAGCTTCTGGGTCAGCTCAGCCTCGTTCCTCACTGCTGCCTGGGCCAGTTTCTTTGCCATGGCCGCGATCTCCTCCTGCAGGTCTCTTATCACCACATTTTTCCCCTTTGCCTCTGTTTCCAAACCTGAGAGGTGACCCATTTCCTTCTCCAGCAGCTTCTCACCCTGCGGGCAGGTTCAGGTGCCACTGGCCAGTCTGCAGCACAGAGGCTCCACACCCCCTGCCCAGGGGTACCGACCCATGGCCATCAGCACAGGACCTGCTGTCCCTGGCTTCCCACATCCTCCAGCCTCCCACTGTCCCCACACCCTGCTGGGACTCTGGGTGGGACACAGCTGTTTGGCAGGATTCAGCTGCTCTGCCAAGGACAGGGATGGCATTTCTCCCTCCCTCCCCAGCATTACCTTCTCCCGCAGGAGGAGATCCACCTCGTGAGTCCCCAGGGAAGGGGGTCCCCCCACAGCACTTGCACCATCCCCTGAGACGCTGGTTGAGACTGGGAGAAGGCAAATTATCAGCATGAGAGGTGGTTGCAGGCAGCAGAAACGCTCCCTGCAGCATCCTTTTCACTTGTCCTAAAACTACTCCAAGGCAGTGGCCACTATTCAGGGCATGAGCTCGCTTCACAACCAGCACAGAAACCAAAAACAAGACCCTTAGAGTGCAAACAGTCTGCACAGCAGAGAGAGTTAATTCACCTCTGGGAACCAAAGCAGCCTCAAAGCAGCAGAGACACAGCAGAGAGAGGCTGCCCTTATTTTCCAGCACTGCCCAGCCCCTCAGAAAGCTGCAGTTTTTTGTCTTCCCACATGGGAGCAGCTCTGCTCGCTGCCATTAGGGCATGGGGATCCTTTGGGCTGCTCCCCAGCACAGGAGTTCGTGCCACCCTGGGGGTGTGCGTCCCTCCCTTTGCCCTCGCTGTGGTTTCCAGTTCAGCACTGGGACTGCACGGTGCTGCCTCCGCTCTGCACTTTGGCACCTCACTGTTGACTTTGTGTGGCTTATGACTGCTCAAAAAACCCGACCCCACAGCAGGAAATCCACAGCATCGAGCCCCAGACCACAACATTCATGGCAAAAGTTGTGTTCTCCAGCTATGCCACTCCCCCAAACCCTCACCTCTGCCCTGCTCTATCACATACTTTATTTTCAGAGCTGTGTCAGGTACGGATCCAGTTTAAAGTTTAAAGTGCCTTCGCTCGAGGCAGCCACTTCAAAGGAGGAAAAACACCCCCTCAAACAGGAGTCAGGAACAGGCGCATGAGCCGATGGTGCAGATAAATCAGTCATGGCCCTTCTGGGTCCCACATCAGGAAAAAGAAAGAGGAAATGCCCCTCTGCAAGGGCAACAGCATTCCCCCTGGGATGTCACAGGTCATTTCTTCCCTGACCCAAATGCCACCCAGGGCCACACATGGATTTTCCTCAGCTCCAGCGGACGAGGACTCGCATGTGGTTGCTCAACACTTGTCACTTTTCTGCTCCCATCAACTCCACTCAACACCGAGTTGTTCTGTGAGGACACCAGGACACAAATGGCTGGTTTGGCATCATGGAGTACCTGGCCTCACTGCAGAGCTCCTGCTGAAGGTGTTCAGAGAGGCGGCACTGGCCGTGCTCCTGTCCCGGGCACTCGCAGGTCGCTTTGGCAGCACCAGATGGGGCACTTGGCCAGGGGCTCTGGGGGCCCCACTGCCCAGAGAGTCAGAGGGAAGTTGCCACTGCAGCGAGGGCAGGCGAGATGCAGGAGTTGTGGGTCTGGGCTCTGCAACCACCTGGAGCTGCCCTGTCCACCCTACACGACGTTTCAATGGGGGACAGGACATCTATGGTGGGAAAACAGCATGTTATCTGCAAGATTTTAGGAAAGATTTTAGCCCTGGATTCACATGCACTGTGTCACACAAAAACCCAAGCACAGATCTCAGTGGAAGCACAAATTTAGTTTTTTCCCATTTCCATTACTCCAGGATCAGATTTTAATCAGGACACCCAGACTCTTTGCTGAACCAAAAGGAAATTATTGAGGTTTGCTGCTTTTTGAGCTTTTCTCTCTCCATCTGACTGCCCTAATTCTGCACATCATGCGCACGATCCAGCAGGGCTCCCTTCACAGCTCTCCTGGCTCACACAAGGTCCTGCCCCATCGTTTCTCCCATTCACCCAGATGAACCAAAGCCTCTCATTGTGCTCCTGTCTTCCCATCAGCTGGGCCTGTCAGACTGGGAATAGGGTACTGCCTGCTGTTCTCTGGATGAGCAGAGCTTCCCAGGACAGTGGGGACAAGCCACCACCCAGGTCTCAGTTACAAGGGCTGCATTAAACATCTACTAGCGTGGGGTCGGACCTGGGTGTGGATCCTTCCACACCCGGCTGTTAACGGAGCCCCAGACCCCAGCACAGGCTCCCTGCGAGTCCAGCACCTTCCCCTCTCCCGGGGCACATCCCAGCCCTGCTGTTTTGCTCGTGTTGCTGCCCACGGCGCTGGCTCACAGCGGGATTGCACAAAAACCTGACACCGTCCCTGTGTGGGCACGGCAGGACGCGATTCCCAGCCGGGTGCTGCTCCTCTGCACAACACGTTCCTCTGAGACTCCAGGGGAGCCATCCCTCCCCTTGTTAGACACTTGACAGCCAAGGTGCTTCCCTCCCTGCAGGCAGCGGGGTCAGGCCTCAAAGCTGCTCCTCCAAAGGAGGATCACAGAGCGAGGAAAAGGCACCGCATGGCCCGGCTCTGCATCGCTGTGCAGACCCGATTCTGCGTGCATCCTGCCTTTAGGAATTCAGCTGCTCACCACTCCAGCAGGATCTAGCTTTACCTAGGCAGCACCTCGGATTCTTCAAGAGCCAAAATAATAAAAATATTACTGGGACTTAACAGCTGCTCTAGGTTTTACTTGAAGCTTCTCTCTTATTAAGTGGCATGGGAGGAAACATAAAATGCAAATAGAGGAAAAGGACATTTTCCAGGTCTACCTTTGCTAACGCAACCCTGTCCCGTGCTTTTCCTCCTCCCTACCGAACTGCCCGAGTTTCTTCAGCAGAGGGAGCTCCAGCTTTTCATTTCCTCCTTCCCGCCTTCGGCACCTTTCCTCAGGATCTCCCAGACGAGCTGGGAGCGAGTTCCTGCTTCTGGAGCCTTCCCTGGGCAGCAACACCTCCCCTACCCACCCACCTTCCCCGGGCACCTTCCCCGGACACCTTCCCTGGACATCCCCACCCCGCTTCCCCGGACATCCCCACCCTTCCCCGGGCAGCCCCACCCTACCTGGGCAGCCCCATCCACCACCAGCTCGAAGGACGCTCCCGCGGTGCCGAAGCTCAGGATGTCCCCCGGCCTCACCCTGACGGCCGCGTTTTGGACCTGGCAGCTGTTGACAAAGGTGCCGTGGGGGGAGTTGAAGTCCTGAAGGACGAAGCTGTTGTCCGAGGCGGAGAATTCCAGGGCTGCATGACGATCTGCCACACCTGCGGCCTGGGAGCAGGCAAGGGCAGGCAGGGAGCGCTGCTGGAGGCGGCTCCAGGTCTGTCCCTGCTTTGCCAAGCCCCTTTTCTGGTGGCAATCCCAGCATAAACTGGTACGTCCGCACTTTGCACGGAGGGCTCCAGCACATCCTCCTCCCTCCCCTCCATGCAAACCACCGCTCGTTTCAGGATGCTCAGCTGCTCCACCCCTACCTGCAGGACGATGTCGGCCCCTCTGTGGCTCCCGATGGTCGTGGTGTAGGATTTCAGCTGGAAACATCCCTCCGAGCCCTTTAGGAAGGCTCGCATTGCCCGGCCCCCTCACCTGCCAGGCTTGCACCGAACCAACAAGTTCTCAGTCGGCAACCTCCCTCCCAACACAACCTGAGCGGCTCAACCAACTCAAACACTAAAAATTGTACAAAATGACCCCAAACGCGTGTGTGTCCCAGCTGGCAGTGTGGCTGCAGTAGCCTTGGAAACCTCGGCTACGCTGGAGCCTGCTGCTGCCTGCCTGGGTGAGTTTTTCCTCTTTGATTTGTTTAGTTTTTTTCCCTTCCCCTTTTCCCAAGCAACTGGCCCGGCAGCACAACACAGCTCCGCGCTGGCGTGGCCACAGCGATCCCGTGCCAGCTGGGGACACACGTGGGAATGCGTATCACAAACCTCACAGGGGCCCTGCCACCTGCCAGGGCTGCCAAAGAACCTTTTGTCTTCATTTTACTTATTTTTTATTAAATATCACGCACACACACACACAAACAGGTCTTGCAACCTCAGGCGAGGGGATAAACATCGCTGTCAGGTGGATGGTGTCACCCATCAGCACTTCTCCATCAATATCCCTTGGTCCTAGGCTGCCACACATCCTTTTCCAACAGGGAAAAAAAAAGGAAAAAGCTCACACTTGCCACCAGCACCCCCCAGTTTGCCCTCACCAGTCCTGCAAGATTTCATCGTGCTTCTGTTGGAGGCAGAAGCAGCACATTTGGCAAATTAGAGCTTCTCTGCAAACTTCTACCAGTTTGAAGCTATTCCCTTTTGTCTTGTCACTCTGTGCTCTTGTATTAATCTGTATTGAAACTGATGTCAAATTTTGCTCTCAAACGACTAAGCTGTACAGAAGTGTATCTGAGGAACTGTAACTGAAAATAAGTAATTCAATGAAGTTGTAATAAAGATTTTTTTTGTTCCCTTTTTCTTTGGTGTGATTTGCTCTTTTTTGTTTGTGTTTTGTGTTGTCTGTGTCCAGATCTCTCCCTGTCTCTGTGTCTCTCTCTCACTTGCTCCCCCACTTTATGCCTCTCAGTCTCTCTCCTCTCTTGGCCATCTTTGTCCCCCTGTCTCTCCTCTTCACCTCTCTCTCTTTTCTTTTTCTCTCTTTCCTCTTTGCTTTGCCCCTTTAAATCTCTCTTGTCTTTTGTCTCTTCTTTCCTCTTCTTACCTTCTTGTCTCTCTTCCCTTTATCTCTCTTCTCCCCATCTCAGATGTTCTGTCCTGTACCTTTTCCAAACAATAAACACACACACAGCAGTAGAGGCCTGCCCCCAGCTGCAGCTGTGTAGTGCACCTGGACAGGGTCTGACCACCTCAGCAGTCAGAGGTTCAGAGCATCCCTGAATCCCTGGATTGGAAGGGACCCTAAGGATAATCTATTTCCAACCCCTCCCTGCCATGGGCAGGGACACCTTTCACCATCCCAGGTTGCTCAAAGCCCCGTCCAACCTGGCCTTGGACAGGGGTTTCTTCTGTCACAGCTTCCCTGAGCACCCTGTGCCAGCGCCTCACCACCATCACAGTAAAGGATTTCCTCCTGATATTTAATGGAAACTAAACCTCTTCCATCCTAAAGCCATGCCCCGTGTTCTGTCACTACCTGCCCTTGCAAGAAGCCCTTCTCCAACTCTCTCATAGCTCCATCAGGTACTGAAAGGCCACAGTGAGAAGTTCTGGAGCCTTCTCCAGGCTAAACAACCCCAACTCTCTCATCCTGCCCCATAGCAGAGGTGTCCCATCCCTCAAATCATTTGCAGTCCTTTCCTTCCCCTCACATTGCTCTCTCAAGTGACAAGAGCAGCCAAGTAGCTGTACTGAAATTTGATAGTTTTTGATGTCTCTTGTCATTAAATTATGAATTTAAGATTTTAAATATGTTCCATTTATAGAACTCCAAAAAGGCTTCTGACTTCAGACAAGTAACAGTGACATTCCTAAAAATTACATTAAAGCAAACAAGAAGAGCTGTTAATTAGAAGGTAGAATAAGTATGGAGAAGTTTTAAATTGACAGTAAATGGATTGTTATGTCTAAAATTAGAGATTATCTGCATCTTTTAAGCCTTTGGATTTGCTTTTCTGTTGTTAATTAAAAAAATAATTATTTCTTCCTTCTGGAGATCTTGCTCTCAGGCATGTGATGCATAGGAAAAAGAGGCAGGAGAAACAAAATAATGTGCTAGTATCGCAGATGTGGGCAAACAACTTGCTCTTCAGAAGAGGGAGGGAGTGGAAAATAAACTAAAGAAGCTGAAGGTGCAATTAGCTGCTTGACTATCTGCTACATCACCTTGTGTGAAAAACTATGCAGATATGGAAAAGATATCCTTGCCAAAGCTCTGTTCCTTACAAAATTGGCTGCACTTACAAACAGGATGAGGTGAATTCCTTCTGCATAACGATTACTGATGAATTGAAACTGGCTGTTCAGTAACTTTCAATAACATATTTATGCTAGATTTCATTTCAAAGAGCAACAAGTTTTTATTTTCTGAAATAGAGGATGCTGTCAGAACAAATTACAGGTGCTTCACAAGAATTCTGGGGGTGACTAAGAAAAGAGATTTAAAGCCAGCATCTACCTTCAACATTGTGGGTACTCCCTAAATAAATACAAATAGTTGCCCTAAATAAATGAGAACAGTTCCACACTTGTCGCTTGTTTCGAAGGTGGGGGCTGAGGTTCGCTGCCAGGATTTGATGTCAGAGAGGCCAATACAGACTTGGAGCACGGAATCATTGACACTGGAAGGGACCTTTGGAGATCCCCAGTCCAACCCCTTGCTCAGACCTGAACAGAATGCTCAGGGCCCTCCCAGTAATGTTTTGAGTGTCTCCAAGGATCGACAGTTCAGCACCACTGTGGGCAGCCTTTTCCAGTGTTTGACCATCCTCATGGTAGGAGAAGTCCTTTCTTATGTCTAAGTGCAATTTTTTTATTTTAACTTGTGCCTATTCCCTCTTTTTTCACGGGATACCACCCAGCACAGTCTGACCCTGTATGTTTTACTCTCTCCCATCGGGTATTTATGCACAGGGGTTACGATGCCACCTCTTCCCAGGGCTGAACAATCTCAGCTCTTCAGCCTCCTGCATGTCAGATGCTTCAGTCCCTCAATCACCTTGGTGGCATTTTTGTGTATTTCACCTTCTCTCAGATCCCGACTCAGTTTACCCAAAATCCAGAATGTTCTTTCACCGCAGGACTGAGGTCATTTCTCAGGGCTCTCAAAGCTGGGAATATCAGGTACCACTCTGAGCACTTCAAGGAAGAGTAAAATATCCATCCACTGCTCCAGGCACCACACTTCACACCCTGATGGGCACGGCTTGGTTCCACACTGCTTTCTTCCCCAGAGTCTCAGTGATACCACACACAACACTAGTTCCTGCTGGTGTGTTTTGATGTTTTTGTCCAGACAAAAAACCAAAAAAAAACAAAACAAAAACCCCCCCAAACCAACAAAAAACTCCCCAAAAATCCTTTCACTCCTGGGACAGTCTGCCACACTGTAGCACCCACCTGAGTTCAGCAGTGTTTATTCTGTCTCAGTGCACCTCCTGCCCAATGCCATCTCTGCCAGTATGAACTGCAGCTTGGAAAAAAGCGCCAAGCTCTACTTAGAAGAGTTTAAAACATAATTCAGGTCTTTGTCAATATAGAAAATGGACCAGTTAAACAAAAGACAATTATATTTGCATTTTCAAGCACACTTTTCTGTCCTAAAATAAGACATCTTTTAGGTAGCAACGTATTTTTTTGCACCTGTGCAGTCTATGCTAAAGACTGATTTTTGAAACTCAACAGCATTTTGGTCTAAAGCAAATGTTTTTATATAAGGGTTGTTTCATTTTGTTTTGTTTTTAGTTTGGCTTTTTTTGTTTGTTTCATTTGGTTTTTTCTTTTTCTCTTTTTCTTTTTCTTTTTCCTTTTTCTTTTTTCTTTTTCTTTTTCTTTTTTTCTTTTAACAGTGACCATATCAAGGAATAACACATAATTATAGTTTGAAGTGGTGATCTTTTTTGAAAACGAACAGTTCTTTTGGAAACTGGTTTACTACACTCATCTTGTGTGGTCTAGCATTCTGCAACCACTGTGCTCACAAAAACACTTAGGAACATCTTAAGTGAAAGTGTTTGCTTTGTTATTTTAAAAGAAGCCAGCTGAGGCCCCATGGTGCTGCCCACGTGCAGCTGTGTGATGCTTTTCGCCATGAAACAGAAGCATGGTTTGTGTTGCCTTGTCACAGTACAGTTCTCTGTGTGCACTGCAGTGCCTTTCCCAATGTCCTGGGGCTGCTTTTGCTCCCTTTTTGGTTTTTCGGTAAGGAAGCCATTCTTCCTAATCTCTCAGCACTGAAAAAAAAAGGAATTCATCAGCACTTACAGTGCAAATCATCACATCGACCCTCCCATTTCTTATGTGCTGCATTTTAGAGACAAGGAACTAATATGTTTAATCTGTTGCTTTTTGAAGCTGTAGGATGTTTTGTGTTTTACAATGATGATACTTGAAAACAGCGATGGGTGTCCCAAAAAATTTTGCAAGTGTTCCCTCTAAGTTTCTTTGGTGCTGAATTACAGACATATTTAAAAACTATCAGCAAAACATCCTGTGGAAAAATGCATACCAAAGAACCATCTCTACGTGTGGAATCCTCAGCCTTGCAATAAACACAGACAAGTTCTTCCGCAATCACTTGAACCGTACATTACCATACACAGCAGTCACATGAAAATAATACAGCTGTTCTTCACTAAATCCTTCTTCTGAGGAATTGCAAGCCAAGGTTTTTTATATTTCATTGAAGCAAGTTAACCGCAGGTACAAATGAAAATGTACTTTTACATAAGTACTTTGAAATAGTGAAATACAAGCTGTTGAGCAGAGACAACTGTTTGGAAGAGGTCAGAAGTGAAAACAGATATTTGCAAATATTTATTCTTGTCCCATATATATTTTCTAGGGACTGGACACATTAAAATGATATTTTAGCACCAGCACACTATGGTAATTTGCTGTATTCACAGAATACATAAAAGCAAAATAAACAGATTTTCAATATATTTTGGTATTTGAAAAAGTTCTGCATTATACATCTGCAAGAACATAATTTTTAATGTGAATGACATTACGTTGTCACAATGATTTTGGCCTGAAGAATAATAGATTAAGGTTGTGATTTATCAGGGCTTTTAGAACCAGGAGCTGCAATTTAAGCAGGAGTTAAATGTTAATTACTGATAGATCCCAAGCTGCATGTTATAAGCTCATTATTAGTCTTCTTTGAATAGCAGATTGAGAGACACACGTGGTGTGTTATATATTGCACTCAGAGTATCCCCGTATTAAATATAGATATAAACATTACTCCTGTCACACTATGCTTGTGTAACTGTGGACTGGTCATCAGACCCTAAATAAATATGCAATTTCTGCTCATATTGATTTATGCTTTAAAAACTAAAGTTTCTCATTTTTGTATACAGATAAAAATAATAATAATTTATATAAAAATCGATTTAGAAGTAAAAATATATCTACTATAGACAAGATTTTAGGATATAAGAAATTATCAATATAATTGGGTAGGGTTTGGAAGTATAACTTTTCTCTATATAAATTAAATAATAAAAGGCTTGAAAATGTAAAAGATGATCTATATGAAGGAAATAAAAATAGTGTGTGTTTACCACTGTGTCCTGCTCACTGCCCCTCCTGGTCTCATTCAGGCTCAGTGTCCTCCTCCCTGATGCTCTTTCCCTGTTGCTCTGTCCTTTTATCTGCTCTGTCCTTTTACCTGTTCTCCATGCCTCTCTCATGTTCCCTCGTTCCTTTCTATTCTTTGTTGCTCTGTCCTGCTCTCTGTACCGTTGTTTCTCGCTGTATCTTTCTGCCCTGTTCCCTGCCCCTATTATTTTTCAATCCCTCTCTGTTGTGCTGCCCATTCATTTTATTTTCTTCATCTCCATCCTGGCATCCTGTCCTTATTTTCCTTTCCCTGTCCTGCTCCCATTTCCTCTTCCTGCCTGTCCTCCTCTCTCTCCTGTTCTTCCAGGCACAATTCCCCAGACGGGGCAGGCGGTGCTGCCTTCCAGTGATGTGGCTTGGTGGTGGGCTTGGCAGTGCTGAGTTAATGGCTGGACTTGGATCATCTCAGACTTCTTTTCCAACCTAAACAATTCTTTGGTTCCTTATCTGTCTCCTACGCCCCTCCCCTCCCCCACTGCTCCTCGCTCCTTTTTCTTGTCCCTGTCTTTTCTGCTTTTCTCTGTCCCATTCCCAGCCCTGTGCTCTCTCACTGCGCTTTCCCACCAAGCTGGCCTCCTTCTCCTTCTCCTTCTCCTTCTCCTTCTCCTTCTCCTTCTCCTTCTCCTTCTCCTTCTCCTTCTCCTTCTCCTTCTCCTTCTCCTTCTCCTTCTCCTTCTCCTTCTCCTTCTCCTTCTCCTTCCCCCTTTTCTCCTCCTTCTCCTTCTCCTTCTCCTTCTCCTTCTCCTTCTCCTTCTCCTTCTCCTTCTCCTTCTCCTTCTCCTCCTCCTCCTGAGGTGACCTGGGGGCAGTGGCAGTGTCCGCAGGTGTCAGAGCAGAGTTGCTGAAGGAACTTTTCATGTGTGTGATGGAATAAACCCTTCCTGGCCGCCTTTGCCCTCCCTTTGCACTGGGCAGGAGGTGATGCACAGCAGGGATCGGGCAATAGCCCCTGGTCCTGCTGGGCTCCCGATGACATCTCTGGTCCTGTCCTCATGGTTCTTAGATTTGTTACGTCTCTGGGTCACACTGTTTGTTTTGTCCGTGCGCAGCGTGTGTCTGCATGTGTTTGTGTTGTGTTGTGTGCAAAAAATATTAAAAACTGTAACTTTTCTTATCTCTTTATATGTATCTAGAAAAAAAAAATTGATTTCCAAATACAATCCTGTATCTACTGTTTTATACGCAGCATCTTAGAGCATCAGAAATTGTAAATACAGATATATAAGGTTTAAAAATACAGCTATAACCTTTCCATATATAAATTAAACAATAAAGGGCCTGAGAAGGGGAGAAAAGATGACCTCCATGAAGGCGGCAGACACAGCTGCGTGTGTTCGGAAGTTATTTTTGTGTGTCACTGGAACACAAACCGAGCTCTCGGCTGGGCCTTGCCCCGCTGCTGCCGCCTGGCGCTGAGCGCGGGGTACTGCGCATGTGCGCCGCGGCTGGCGGCTCGGCGGCGCCGCTCGCAGGCCAGAAGCGGTACTGCACACAGGGACGGGCGCATGCGCAGTGACTCAAACGGCTCGCTGGCCCCGCCCGCAGGCCAGAAGCGATACTGCAACTGAGAAACGCGCGCACGCGCAGTGACCTGCCGGAGCGCCGCCACGGCTCTTTCCGTGCCTGCTGCCGCCTCCCGCCGGCCCTAGCGCACGCGCGGTGCCCGGGAGCAGCGGCGAGCACCAGGCGCGGGTACCGGCTGTGGCGGCAGGGGCGGGCGAGGGTCGCGGGGAGCCCGCGGAGGAGCGGGGCGGTTGCCAGGTGGCATTGGGCTGCGGCTGCAGGAAGTCACGTAACAACGCACGCAACATGGCGGCAGAGCAAGGAACTGGCGTCATTCCACTCTCAAGATGGCGACGGTGATAGGAAGTCACGTGCGGTAACACTCAAGATGGCGAATCAGGCGGAAACTTACGGCGCCACACTCAAGATGGTGACACATTACAGGAAATTACGCCACACCCCTCTCAAGATGGCGGCCCAGGCTCATGAATCAAAGTGTCCTTCCCAAGATGGCGGCAGGCTACGCATGCGCCGTGGGTAAGGACAAAAAACGGCGCCGCGGTAGAACCTCTCTCCTCATAAAGGCGTCTTCCCACCTGCACCCGGCCCCCAGCTTGCAGCGCCGTCTCGCCGCGGGGCTCCCCGGTGAGGGGAGGAGGGTGGTGGATCAGCGGCGCCGGAGGCGGGCGGGAGCAGGGCGGAGGCAGCGGCGGGGCTCCAGCTCCCGCAGCTCGGGGGTGGCACCTGCAGGCCACGGGCGGTACTGCAGGCGGGGAGCGGGGATTGCTCCTGGGAGCAGCGGGATCCATTTCCTAACGGGAGTCCTGGCAGCAGAACTGGGTGTGAGTGAGAAACGAGGATGCTGCAGATGGAGGGATGGGAATGGAGACCCTAGAGCGAATGTCTGGCGAGTCCCTGATGTGCCTGATCGAATGCTGTGTTCGTCACCTCGTTCTGGTTTAAACCCTCTTGGAATGTGCTGGAAATAAAACTTGGACTATAAAAGGCACGTGGGAAACTTTGTGTTTTAGGGGTGTGCAGCTTCTGAAGGACACAAATAGTTCAGATTGCCGCAGAAACCTGCTGGGCCGTGGTTTTGGGGCAGGAGCGTCAGACAAGTGGCATCTTCAGTGCCACCCTAATAGTTGCTGTCCTTGTGGCTGTTGAGGTGAGAGTGAAGTGGTGTTCATGCCCCACTTGCAAACCACAGAGCAGGATAAAAGGTGTAACTGGGTATTTTTTTCCTGCTCTCTGCACTCTCTTTATGATGCCCCGAAGTGCTCTGGCTCATGGCAATATAATCCATGTGTAACTGCTTCCAGTGCCTGTCTGTGCAGCAGGGACAGTCCCTGAGTGTCCCATGGAATCCCTGGGGTTGGAAAAGCCCTTTGAGACCATCGGGTCTAGCTGCTGCCCCAGCACTGGCGAGGCCAGCCCTGACCCATGTCCCCAGGTGCCACATCAGGACCATCAAGACATGAAGTACCCCTGAGTGACACGAACTGGGGTGAGGGCTGCAGGCACTGACAGTGTCATTGCTCTCTGGCACTGGGGCTGGGTGTCCCAGAGAGGCTCCAAAACCTCTGGTGTCCCACAGGATGGGTGGTGTGAAGGGCACAGTGTTCAGGGGGAGCAGCCCAAAGCCAGGCTCGGGACAGTTTCTCTGCAGTTCAGGGATCCTGAGCCTGAAGCACCTTTAACTCCCGTGTGTTTGGCAGCTTTTGTAGGTGTAGGTTTTTATGCACTCGGAAGCAGATTTTGGGAGCTGCTCTGGGCAACCTGTGCCAGGGTCTCACCACCCTCACAGGGAGGAATTTCCTCCCAATATCCCATCTAAATCTACCTTCCTTCAGCTTAAGACATTCCCCCTTATCCAAAGTCTCTCTGCCACAGGCTGCTGCAGTGTTTGCTTTTTATGTTATTATATTGCATTTATCTATTGTCCAGTATAAGGGACTTTAGGAGGAAATGCTCCCCTGTCCTCTTGTCCTCTTGCCTCCAGATATTCCCATCCCAATGAATTCAGGTTTGATTTCATTCCTTAAGCCAGTTTTAGCATGAGCTAATTTTACTTAGAGCAGTAGTACCTTCAAGGAACTTTAATAAAACAGGAGTGGAAATGAGTGTCCAAATGCTCTGACAGGTAGCTCTGCCCTCCTGGCATCTGACTGAATCCCTCCTTTCTCCAGACAGGCCTGGCTGCTGAGGACGTGTGTGAGAGGACAAGACCTGTGTGAGGTCTGTGCCAACACTGCCTGCGCCGGCTGCTTCTGAGTGAAGATGGAGAACCCCACAGAAATGTGTCCAGCTGGGAAGTTTGTGCATTCCTGTGACAAGATCATGTGCTTTCACCAATCAGTGTTTCTGGGCTCCATCTCCCACTGCAGTCAAAGTGGAGCTGCCAGCTCGTGGGAACATCCCTGCAGTCCTGCAGCACCTGGATCAGGTGCCACCAGCAGAGCAGATCTGCCAACAAGGAGGCTGTGACTGCTCTGAGAGGTTCCAGTGCTGCAGGAGCTGGGTGACACTGGAATGAAAATGCCCTGGGTTTCATTTCCCACTGTTTTGCCTGGGTTTGAACACACTGGGTGAAACTCAGCATCTCCTGCAGCCTTTTAATAACTACTATTTAATAGCTAATATTTCATGTCTAATAATTAAAATTTAATATTTAATATCTGCCTGTGATTTGGCCTCCCTTACACACAGCAGCAGCGCTGGGTTATCCCCTTTCCCAGCCCTCCTTCCCAGTGTGTTGGATCCCTTTCCCTTCTCCCTGTCTGCAGGTGACACCTCTGAGTTTGTAGCAGAACTGCAACAAGTAACTCGAGACAAATTCCTGGCATTTAGGAACACTTTGACAGCCAGAAATCAGACTGTTCCTGATTGTTATTGATTTAGGCAATGGTTGTAGAGGAGCACAGGAGTTCTTCCCTGGTTGTGTATCGAGGTTCTTTAAACTCCCTGGAGGAGGAAGGAATTCCAAACGGCACTGCTGGAATCATGCTGAAATGAAAGCATTGCCTGTTGTTTTATTTCAAGCAAGATTGTGAAGAAAGGATGTGCCCGTGTTTATATGCTATATAGGAAATAAAAACTGGGAATAATTTAGATTTTTTTTTTTGTTAATGCTGTTGCTGGGTTTTGGGGTGAGTTTTGTTTTAGGATATTCTTCTTGCCTACTTGCTTTTTCCCCATATAAAGTGTTTCATGTCTGGGGCTTCCCTGAATAAAAGGTGTTTTTAAATAATGTCCTGAAATTAAAGCAATTTGTGGTCACAGAATCCCAGAATCACTGAGGTTGGAAAAGCCCTCAGGGATCATCGAGTCCCAGCTGTGCCCGATGCCCACCTTGTCCCCAGTTTTGGAGCTGTCCCAATTTTGGAGTTGTCCCCAGCCCAGAGCACTGAGTGCCACATCCAGGCCTTCCTTGGACACCTCCAGGGATGGGGATTCCAAACCTCCCTGAGCAGCCCCTGCCAAGGCCTGAGCACCCTTTCCATGGAGAAATTCCTGCTGATGTCCAACCTGAGCCTCCCCTGCCACAGCCTGAGGCCGTTCCCTCTCCTCCTGTCCCTGTTCCCTGGGAGCAGAGCCCGACGCCCCCTGGCTGCCCCCTCCTGTCAGGGAGTTGTGCAGAGCCACAAGGTCCCCCCGGAGCCTCCTTTCCTCCAGGCTGAGCTCCCCTCGACCCCTGTAAGCAACACAAGCCTGTATCAGAGATTTTACATTTTTCCCTCCTACTCTTGAATTATTATCTCCATTTTTTATATCTGGGCCCCTCAACTCAGCAACCAAGTTCTACAAGACTGTCAGTGCTCCAAAGCTGCACCCTCATCCCAAGAATCTGGTGCCTAAATCCAGAACTGATGTTAGAAAAGTAACATTAAGTGTGTGAACTCCTATTCCATTTGACGGGACGGCTGTGAGGGAGTAGAAGAGGATTCCTTACATCCGTTCTATTGACTGCTCCAGCTGCCCTGCCCTTAGTTCTGAAGTCTCATCCAATGTCCTGGGATGCCCAGAGGTGCAAATACAGGCTTTTATGTGCTGACCCAGGACAGTTTTAGTGTAATTTTGGAGTTTAGGACTTGCCCATGTTTATGCCCAAATCTGTAACTTTGCATACTTGTGCTCCTTTAAAGGACTAACATTGTTTTAAAAGGGAAAAAGCACAAGGAACACCAATGTGTAATTTTCTCTGATGTCTGTTTTAAATATTTGGGAGAATTTGCTCCAATTTATAGGGTTCTTCTGATAGCATAATAGTGCCCCCACTGAGCAGCACAAATTCATCTGTACCCTTTGCGCATGAGAACGTGTGCAAGCAAATTCTGTTGATACGAGGTGATAACACAGGGATGCAGGAGAGAGACTGTACAGCTGGGAAGGGAGAAAAAGGAACTTTCTACTCTCCTGCTCCTGTGTACTAAAGCTGCCCCATTCCTGGGTACAGCAGTGAGGTGTGGGGGGGAAACTGAAAGGAGATTTAGGGCTGCATTCCAAAGGAAAACATGGGATAAAGATTTCAAAGCCTTCAGTGATCATGGTGGGAAACGTTCCTTTTTGGAACAAAGTCCTCTGCTCTTCTGATGAGGAGCTTGAACTTTTTACAAGAGCAGGCAGCGACAGGATGAGGGGGGATGGCCTTCAGCCATTTAGGTTGGATCTTTGGAAGAAATTCTGGGGTGGAAGCACTGAACAGAGGTAGGAGCAAGAGGCTGTCTGTGAGGGTTGCAGCCACAGCTGGCAGCTCTTCCCAAAGCTGGGGCTGATCCTGCCCATGGAATGTGTGCAGCAGTGGGTGTTACATAAGTGACTTTTTCCAGGACAAGAGAACTCCCTGATGCAGGGGTAGCTGATTGATAAAATGGGGGATTTTATGTCAGGAGTGTAACAAAATGGTAGCTGGGTAAATTCAGAGTTTTAGACACCGTTTCCTTTTAGGGTGTGTGATTAAATAAATGAGCAGCTTGCAAGGGAGACTAGGCATCTGCTAATTAAAGTATTGCCTGAATTTTCTTTCTTAAACACAGACTTTACATCCACATCTTTTAACCACACACAAATTCCTCCTAAACACATGCATGCCTTTCTCTAGAACCTTAAATCCCAGTTCACACTGGGCATCTGCAGAGGGGTCTTTCAGGTTTTAGAATCTATAAATTCTTTGTTCTGAATTGTTCCCTCTTCCCTTCTGATCCACAGGAAGGGCTGTGTGATCTGTGCTGCCCTGACACCCCCAGGCCTGAACCTCAGCAATAATAACAACACTCCTTTATTGCAAACTCCCAACACTGGAGTTTTTTCCCAGCTGTTGAGCACTGAGATAACAAATTCCATCAGTTCCCTAATTCCAAGAGTTCCTTGAAGCACTGAATAATCCAGACACTGGCAGCTCTTCCCTGTGTCCAGCACCTGCCACTCCCAGCCACTGATTCCTCTCATCCCTTTGTCATTGTGTAATTCTGTGTTTTGATGTCCATGGTTGTCAGGAAGGTGGGATTTTCCCTTTTCTCACTATTATTGGATGCACAGACTTTTGTGCCCGTTCTCCTTTAAATTTGCCTCACCTTTGCCCCCAAATGTCTCTTCCCTTTCTCCTCACTCTGCTTAGCTCTTCCAAATTTCTGCATCATGCAGGCCTTGCCTGATAAATGCTTTTATTCACTTATTGGCTGCCAGTTCTGGTCCTTCCTACTGGCACCATCCCCAGGCTCTTTCCTTTAATTTTTGAAGTTTGGGTTGGTTTTTTTCCCTCCTTGATTCTATAATGTGGCTCTTTCCCCAGCTTTCAGTATTCCTCTGCTTTCATTCCTGCCCTATGACTCTCTTGGTCCTTGTGGGATTTCCCTGCCTGCTTCTCCCTCTGTTCTGCTGAAACCCAAAATTCCCTGGACTGATCAGTTTTTCTTAGTTTGAAATACACCATTTCTACATATTTCTCATATTTTTACTCTCTCCTCTAGTTCTAGCCACCAGTGTTCTCAACCAGCCAGCTTTAGATCTTATTAAAATCTTCATCCCATAGTTTCTTTCCAATTCCCACCCACATTACCCTCTAGCCCCACTCCTGTGTCCCTTCTATCAGAAATTTTGTGTTTATCTGCTTCCCTTCCCAGCAACCTCTGTCTTCCCACTCCTCTGGCCATCATCATGCCCTGGTTTGCCCATATTCTTCCTGTATTTAATAATGTTTGTTTACCCCCTTTTTTTCCCCTTTCCCCTCTTTTTTTATCTCTTTTTTAATTTTCCCTAAAGGGAAAAATCCAGGCAGAATTTGAAGCAAGCAGGAGCAGAACTTGTTTTACCAGCAAAAACATTTCCTTCCTTTCAAATTCTCAAAAATATGAAGGCTGAAACCCATTCACAGAATCCTGGAGTGGCTGAGGTTGGAAGGGACACTGGGGGTCATCCAGTCCCACCTCCCTGGGACCTGAGTGCCCAGGACCATTCTCAGAAGACTTTTGGATCTCCAAGGATGGAGACTCCACAGCCTCTCTGAGCAGCCCATTTCAGCTCTCGCTCACTCTTCTTTTTGTCTTTTTGCTCAATATCAGTGAATTTCTGACTTGTCCCTACCTAGGAATTAGAAGAGGAGAAGCTTTTGCTAATTTCAAAGGAAGCTTTTTTGAGGAAATCCCGGTGCTTTTAATGGAAAAAAATGCAGCAGGATTAGAGGCAATGTTGATGGGGTTGGTCTCACCCCTGGGTGGGGCTCTGCTCCCACCCCGTGCAAATCCAAGGATCCCCGAGCGCTCAGCAAACACTGAGCACACAAAGATGTGATTGTCCTTGGGGTAACATTTTAACTAAAGGGTCAGAGGAGGTACCAGAGATGGTGTGATTCGCTTTATAAGCAATAAAAAGTCCATAAAATCAACGGCACAGCCATGGAGAATTTGCATTAAATATTTTGCATCACTGCCATGTTCTGATAAAAACTATCATCACTGAGATGGGAATACTCTTAGATCTTTCCAGGATCTTAACTTTTTTTTTCTGGAAATCTGAAAGACAAATTCCATGTTCTCCTCTGCCTGGGATATTTCACTGTCAGGCACTGGATTCAGAATTGATGATAAAGGTAATACATCGCTGTTTTCAGTCCTGACACGGTGAGACACTTTTTGACCAGATCAATAAATTTTCTGCTTTGCTGTTCCAGTGGATGAGGTGACACAGTGAATCCCAGTATTCCTGTCAGCATTCAGCTGCTTTAAATAGCGAATACCCCACAGTTTGGTGTCTCCCAGCTGGGGCCTGAATTGTCAGTCAGGTGATTTACCCCAGGCAATTTTGATTTTTTGGTATGTCATGGTAGATGTCCAACCCCTCTCCTGGGAGATACCTGGGGAAAAAACCTGGAAAGTCCAGTTCATGGTGACTGAGGTGGTGAGGGGTCTGTGGCGCATCAGGTGGGGGGAGATGAACTTCTTTAATCTGGGAAAGGGGAGAAGAAAAGGGTGAAGGGGGCAATTGTGAGGGGCAGGTTAATCATGGGAGGGTCTGTTATTTCCAGATCCTTCAGAAAGGCACATCCAGTGACACTTCTTTGCCGCCTTCCAGGATCCATGTCTCAGTTTGCTTATGAACTGCTTGGCTCTTAATAGCTCTGGAGGACTTTTTTTTTTGGTATTTTTTGAAGCTTATACCAAGTGTGGTGCATATTTGTAGGTTAAAAAGAAATATTTATGATTATTCTAAACCCTCTGCCCTATCATTTCCCTAAATTCCCCTTGTCTGGTATTATTTGCCTTTGTGTGCTTTAAAGCTGCTCCTTATCTTTGATCTCTTGTGGACTCAGACCCTGGGGCCTTCGAAGAGCTCTGATGGTGGCTCTGAATGAGGTCGGCAGGGACAGATGTGGGTGAGCAAGCACACAAAGGCACAGAAAACAACACGGAATTGCAGGAATAACAAAGGTGCCACTCCAGCAATCCAACTGCTAAACAGATTGTTTTGGGAAGGGCAGAAGGTGTGAACCCTGATAAGTCAGCAGAGATAACTCATCACCAGAGAGCAGGGAATTCACAGAACATCACACAGAGAATTCTCTTCTTCTTCCAGGAAGAAAATAGATTGTGCCAGGGGACTGTCCCATAGTAACTCTGGGCATCTCAGGCATGTCAAAGACGTGACCAAAACCTGCTTTGTCATTGCCAGCCAACAAAGGCCTCAGGGGGATGAGGCAGAGATGCTCCAAGGGCTGGAGCCCCTCCAGAGCCAGGCTGGGAGAGCTGGGGGTGCTCACCTGGAGAAGAGAAGGCTCCAGGGAGAGCTCAGAGCCCCTTCCAGGGCCTAAAGGGGCTGCAGGAGAGCTGGAGAGGGACTGGGGACAAGGGATGGAGGGACAGGACAAGGGGAATGGCTTCCCACTGCCAGAGGGCAGGGTTAGGTGGGATATTGGGAAGGAATTCCTGGCTGTGAGGGTGGGGACGCCCTGGCACAGGGTGCCCAGAGCAGCTGTGGCTGCCCCTGGATCCTGGAAGTGTCCAAGACCAGGCCGGATGGGGCTTGGAGAACCCTGGGATAGTGGAAGGTGTCCCTGCCCATGGCAGGGGGTGGGACAGGATGAGCTTCAAGGTCCTTTGGACAAGGCTCTCAGGCACAGGATGGGATTGTTGGGGTGTCTGTGCAGGACCAGAAGCTGGATTGGATGATCCCTGTGGGCCCCTTCCAGCTCAGGATATTCCACAATTCTGTAGTGCAGGTGTGAAATCCATTGCCATGAGTCCAACAGAATTTCCCTCCCCCTTCCCTGTCTCCCTGTATAGGGATGTAGGATACATTATGTAGTTCATGGGAAGGCAAGTTCAGGATTCCATTAGATTTGCTATAGGATGTTTAGGGGAGGAAGCAAAGGTGGGGAAATTGAGGGGTTGATGGAATTTGGAGAGAGACAAACACAGGGAAAAAATAAGGCTCGGGGGACAAGAGTGGCCAGTGCTGTGTAAAGAACTTACTGGGTAGTGTGATCCTGATCCCAATCAGCACACTGTGACCTGGCTTCTCATTAACCTCCATTCCTCAGTCCTTTCCTGGGTCAGGGATGGTTTATTCCCTCTGCAGGGAGGTCTGAGAGCCCCCCCGAGTGGGACTGTGGGTGGAGGGCTCGTGCACCAGGGCCTGGAGCCGTGTGGGTGTGTGAGGACGTGATCCCAAGGAGTGTCCAGAGGAGCTGACCAGCGGGGTTAGAGCCTCGGGAGCCAGGAGTCTTCACTGTGTGTGAGGGTGTGAAAACCAGAGGATTTGACTGCCAGAGGCACTGGGGGGTGGGCTGGGCCAACTGCAGGAGAGATTTTGGAGTCTGGAGGAGTCAACAGGGAAGATCCAGGAGCAGCTACTGGAGATCCAGCACCAGCCTTGCTGAGCCTGCTGCCCTGGGCCTGTGGCAGCCTTGCCTCTGTTGGGCTCCCAGATTCTGCACATCCCCACGAGAAGCAGTGTCAAAACAGAGCCCTCAGTTAACTCAGTTAGGGGCTGTGTCTGAGAGTCACTCGTGGGGTTTGTGAGTACAGGGTGGCAGGAGCTGGCTTGGAAAAGAGGACAAATGAATGCAAACAAAACAGGAGCCCTGCCTCGAAGGGTTTATGGCAGGAATAATGTTTGTTCCGTGTGAAACAGGGGCAATTGTAGATCCTGGTTCCTGAGGCTGGATCACTCAAAACCGACAAAGGGCTGAGTACAAACAACTCCCATTTGTGGTGAGGTTTTATGGGAGGATGTGGGTGTTCAGTCAGGTGGCATCCAGGTTATTGGGGCCTTCTCTCCCACCAGTCTTTCATCTTCTCCTTCATAAAAATGACAAATCCATTCCAGAAACACACTGGCAGTTGGGGCTGAGGACTGTTAATGTTTATTGCCTGATAAAGCTCTGCACAGGACTGTGACATCATCTCTGGGTGTTCCAGAGGGTGCTACAGAAGCTGTGCCCACTGTCCCCAGGTGGCTCACAGCATTCAGTGCCCCACGGACCCCATGGATACCATCCCTCACTGTGGGGAGCCTCTGGGAGCCCTGCTCTGGGAGGGGATGTCCCACACCTGGGTCACAGGTGACTCTCCAGGACACAAGTCAGGGGAGAATCAGAAAACCTCCAGCTAGAAAGAGCCTGGGGAGAGAGAAAATCCCTGGGCTGGTGACAGAAGCACCTGAGGCTGAGGAAAGTGGAGGAAGAGATTTGTAAAGTCAGATTAAAGATCTGAGTGGGGCGGGACAGGTCCAATCTCTGCTCTCTGTGACCAGAGACAGGACCCAGGGAACGGCTGGATCTGTGCCAGGGGGGTTTAGGTTGGATGTCAGGAAAGGTTCTTCCCCCAGAGGGTGCTGGGCACTGCCCAGGCTCCCCAGGGAATGGGCACGGCCCGAGGCTGCCAGAACTCCAGGAGCATTTGGACAGCGCTGCCAGGGATGCCTGGGGTGAGATTGTTGGGGTGTCTGTGCAGGGCCAGGGTTGGACTGGATGGTCCCTTCCAGCTCGGGATATTCCATGATTCTTTGTACACCAGACACAGAGACAGAATCATGGAATGGTTTGGGTTGGAAGGGACCTTAAGGACCATCTAGCTCCAGGCCCTACCATGGACTCGGATGCACTGGGCTGACTCCAGAGCTCCCGTTGGGGATGTGCAGCTCTGTGGGTGGCTCTTGCCTTGTTGGTTCAGTGTGTTAGGAGTGAAAGGGGAGAAACACAGGGTGCAAGTGCCACCGGCAGCCACAGGAGATGTGTCCCTGTAAAACCAGAGCAGCTCACACGACTGCTGGGCCACAGATCTTTGGATCCAGACAGGTCTGTAGTGAGCTGCGAATCTATTGATTCAAGCAGATTTATAGTGAGATACAGATCTATTGATCCAGACAGATTTATAATGAGTTACAGATCTACTGATTCACATTTAGCTACCTACAGATCTATTGACCCAGATTCATGGTGATCTACAGATCTGTCTATTGATAGGTAGAGCCATCTATTGATAGATCTGTTTGCTCTATTGATTCACACAGATTTACAATGAACTACAGATTTACATTTTCCTACAAAAGCAGAAACAATTCTTTCCAGGTCATTCCTGGGAGGTGCTTGTCTGAGTTGTTCTTAAGGCCCTACAAACCTGGGAAATTCCACAATTTCCTCATAAATGTCCAAAGCTTCACCATATCTGTTATTTAAACCTTTTCTCTTTGAATCAACCCTTTGCTGCAGTTCATAGAATCCCAGAATCCCAGAATGGGTGGGTTGGAAGAAACACCTTAAAGCTCACCCAGTGCCACCCCTGCCATGGCAGGGGCACCTCCCACTGTCCCAGGCTGCTCCCAGCCCCATCCAGCCTGGCCTTGGGCACTGCCAGGGATCCAGGGGCAGCCACAGCTTCTCTGGGCACCCTGTGCCAGGGCCTCCCTCACAGGGAGGGATTTCCTCCCAGTATCCCATCCATCCCTGCCCTCTGGCAGTGGGAAGCCATTCCGCCTTGTGCTGGCACTCCAGGCCCTTGGAAACAGCCTCTCTCCATCTTTTTTGCAGGCTCCCTTCAGGCACTGAAAGGGACAATTAGGTCACCCCAAAGCTTCTCTACTCCAGACTGAGCCCTGGAAAAGAAACAACAGCCCGTAATTCCCAGCTCTGCTCATGGAGATGGGGACCAATCCAGCCGTG
The DNA here is from genome assembly GCA_026261815.1 of Monarcha castaneiventris obscurior. Taxonomy (NCBI): domain Eukaryota; kingdom Metazoa; phylum Chordata; class Aves; order Passeriformes; family Monarchidae; genus Monarcha; species Monarcha castaneiventris. Next base: position 3,280,299 of record JAMPIT010000898.1, on the reverse strand, counting down.
TTCTCTTTTATCTACTCCCTACAAATACAAGGGCTCTTTTCATCCTCACCTCAATCATATCTATATTCTGCTCATTTTTCAGCCCTCTCTTACTTGTCTGTCCCTCCAGGGACAATTGTTGTCCTCTCTAGAATCACAGCAGCTGTTCCGTGTCTTCCCAGAGGTGCAGCTCTCTCAATGAGTGCAAAAGGATAAGATGATGGAAGGGGCAATGGCTGTGAGAAGGTCAGCAGGAACCAGGGTTTGCCAAACTACCTGTTTCATTTTATTTTATTTTATTTTATTTTATTTTATTTTATTTTATTTTATTTTATTTTATTTTATTTTATTTTATTTTATTTTATTTTATTTTATTTTATTAATTTTTCTTGCCTTTATTTCTCTTGTGAGCCACACGAGGGCAACCTTATCCTGTCATTTGTGGGAAAGGAGCTCTTAAATTCCCTGACAAAGGTTAAAGAGGCTCTCAAGAGCTATTTCCTACCAGAGAGCACAAAGGGAAACATTCCTCTGGACTGGAGATGCATTAAAGGGAAAACAGAATTCAAAATTAGAAGGAAAATAATAACAAAAACTTTTTTTACACTTTCCCTCACATCTTTCCTTAGCAAAGCCCTGCTGGCTGCCCCAGTCACCTTCTTTTCCTTTGTTTGGCTATAAAATGCTTCCATGGGCATCCTTTTCCAGGACTTTCCCAGGGACTGAGGTGAAGCTGACTTGTTTGTAGTCCCCAGACTTCCTCTTCAGTTTCCCCTGGAAGATGGGTGAGATGCTGAGGTTTATTTTTCAGGAACCTCCTTCTTCACCGTGACCTTTCAGGAATGACAGAAAAGATTCTTGCAATGATTTCAGCTGGTTCTCCCTGTGCCTTGGGATGCATCTGGCCCATCCCATGGAGCTGTGTGTCCATCCCATCCCATCCCATCCCGTCCCGTCCCGTCCCGTCCCGTCCCATCCCATCCCATCCCATCCCATCCCATCCCATCCCATCCCACCCCACGGGGCTGTTGCAGCCCCAATTGAACAGTGTGACATTGAGCTGTGGGACTGAAGTAAGGTCTGCTCGAACTGGAGATTGAAGTCCCAGTCCCAGCCACTGCTGGGAAAACAGTTCAGACAGGCAGAACTGCTGGGATAAAGAAGGAAACTGGGATATGTTACCAGGGATCTAAAGCAGAAGCTCAGCACAGGCTCCCGAGGCCATCAAAGTGCTCAAGAAACAGCTCAGGGGCTGATGTTGAACCCTTGCAGATGTAAAACCTCCAGCAGCCCTTGAGCACCTGGTTCTGAACACCCGCAGCTTTAACTGCTGTTCAGTGAGCCCTGGGCACTGACATCATTTGAGGAGCTCTAATTTCACTACAATCTAGTATCACTACGAAAATATTGTTACCTCACTGAATCATTAGAGCAGCACGGAGAGCTCAGCTCCTACATGCAGAGGAGGCAGGGTCAGGGTGTTCTTTCTGTGGGAGGGATCCCACAGGGAAAGAAGGAGCTGTGTCCTCAGAAAGTAGCTCAAGGCTTTTAAAAAGATGTTCTGCCAGATCTCTGCTCCCAGAGAGAAAATCAGCTGAGTGAGGAACCACCCCTCCTGATCCAGAGTCCCTTCAAAAAGCTTGGGAAATTGGATAAAACATAGTTTTGGTAGGATAAGAGAAAGAAACACCACTAGAGGAGGGGAAAAACTTCAGCTGGGCAGTGGTTAGAGTTAGAAAGGATTTAGCTCCTTAGGCTTCTGAGCACAAGGTAACTGTGCTGTCCATGGAATCATGGAATCCCTGAGCTTGGAAAAGACCTCTCAGATCATCGAGTCCAACCATTAACCAGCACCACAGAGAACAGAGGAGCAGGGGATCACAAAACAAGCAGGAGATGAAACCACTGACAGCAGTACAGCCCTCGGTGCTGAAATGGTGTTTTTGGGTGGCACTTTGGGCAGGCACAAACTGACTTGCCAGCCTGTGCCAGCTGGAGACGGAGTAGAGAAGATCAACTCAATCTATTCTGCTTCCCAGAAAAGTGACTTAGCTCAGGCTCTCTGTCTTGCTCAGCATGTCCTGGAGATTTTTGCTCTGCTTCATGCACAGGGAGCTCCTGTCTACAAGTGCACATGGAGGGAACTGCTGTGGAGAGACACCAGGAGGCAGAAGAACCCTCTCCATTCCTGAGGAAATGGCTTGAAAATGAAAGGGAATAGGGTTAGATTGGATACTGGAAAGAAATTGTTCCCTGTGAGGGTGGGGAGGCCCTGACACAGGGTGCCCAGAGCAGCTGTGGCTGCCCCTGGATCCCTGGCAGTGTCCAAGGCCAGGCTGGACGGGGCTTGGAGAAGCCTGGGACAGTGGAAGGTGTCCCTGCCCATGGCTGGGGTGGCACTTTATGGGTTGTAGGATCCCTTCCAGCCCAAACTGTTTTGTGATTCCCTGACCCCTGCACTCTCTAGAGATACAAATGTCATCTGGTCCACGGACAACTGATGAACAAACCCATGAAGCAAGGAGATATTTCTACTAACCTGTTGACTGATGACACTGTGGGCCAGATAGAAGATGAAAGCTTTAGAGTAAGCAAGTCTGAGGAAACCTTCAAGCCTGCTGATTTTTAAAGGAAAATAACTAGGAGATGATGTCAGCGAGGTGGTGCAGCCCTGGAGCAGAGGTGAATTGGTGGGCTTGGAATTCTTCCAAGATGGACCAAAGCAAAACCATGATTTCTCTCATCCAGTGTTGCCCATCATCCTCCCCCAAGTGTGAGGCTGGACCTGAGGCTTCAGAGGTCCCTTCCTATGAGCAGCAGCAACTCTGCAAAAGGATTCAAGAAACAACTCATCATCCTGGAACAGAGAAGGCCAAGGGGTCTGGGAAAGAGGCAGGAAAAGTGCTGAGCAGTTTGGGGAAGGTTGATGGGATGTGATGTCTCAATGTCACTTCTAACACAAGAATGGGAGAGCACCACCCAGAGCTGTGGGGTTGCAGGTTCAGAACACACCAAAGGATTTGTCTCTTCACACAAAGGATAATTAGCTGTGGATGTCTCATGTGCAGGGCCAGATGGCAGATATTTACAGGGGTTTGAAAAAGGAATGCAAAAGCTCATGGAAGAACAGTCCATGGAAGGCCACTGAGGAAAATGCACATTCCATGGTCAGAACGATCACAGGATCAACTCCATACATTTGTCCTGTTCTTTATCTTTTCTTGATGCATCAGACCATTTTCCAAATGTCCTGACACAACCCAGCCCCACCTCGATAATGTTTATCAACATGCTGGACCCTCACAAACCATGTTTCTACCAGCTGAGACATCATTCCCATGGCACTGGTGAGGACTGATACCAGGGAATAGGGAATAGCAAAGAAGAATCAGAAAAAGAGCTCATCCTGCAGAGTGCAGGGCCCAAGGATGGAAGTTTCTGCCCATAAATGAAGAGGTTCAGAGGAAGTTACAAGTGAATAACTTTATAAATATATATATATATATATATATATATGTACACATACACATATTTTATATATATATGAGTACACTGAAAGCAAAAGTTTTAGGTCCATAAGTGATTCAGGCTTAAAAAAAACCTTTCCACAAAACAAAACCTACAACCACAACAAAAAACCATAACCCAAACCCCAAAACAAAAAGAAAAAAAGAAAAAACTCCAAACCCAAAAAACCCCAAAAGGGCAAAAAGGACAAAACCCCAAACTAAAAGCCTGCCCACACAACCAAAAACCCCAGGGACTAAACTGGTAACCAAAAATCACCATCTAATGACCTAGATCAGGAGACTTCCCCCTTAAGTGAAGTTTTGCACAGAATAAACTAAATCCACAAGGGCCAAGGATCAACCTACTTCTAAGAAGAATCTTTTAAAACACTTTGAAAATATTTTAGCCTTCACTGGGCTAAAGAGCAGAACATCCACCTGTAAATACCTGACGGTTTTCCTGACTAGTCAGGGAAGAAGCCTCAGGAGCAAAGGTACGTGGTGGGTGTGGGGCTTCACAGTGCTCTGTCCATGCTGGAGAACGTTTTGTGTCCAAGGAATGTCTCTTTATATGCCTGAATATCTTAGGAAAAGTTCCTGTTTCCATTCAAGGGGTGGCTGAGTCAGTACAAACCCAAGGATGTTGCACAACGATGTGGGAATGGGAGCAGAAGCTGCCGTGGGTGTTGGGAAACACAAACCTTATGCTGTAAGGTTGTTTTAACTCCACCAGGATTTTCCCTTGTGAGAGCAGGGAATGTTGTAAAAATCTTCCTCTAAACTGGGCTGCTCTGACAGGTATTTGTTTGACCCACTGTATTTCTCTCATTTGGCTGGAAGGAAACTATTGATAGAAAAAACCCTTTGGGATGATGCGTACTGAAGTCATCAGTAGCTCCCAATCCCTTCAGATGACACCCCTGGAGTGCCAGGCTGCCTTCCCTGCAGGCGGAGGATGTGTTTTAGCAGGGCAGGGCTCCACCTGTGCCATGTCAGGGCCATCTGGGGTGCACCAACTTCACTGGGATTTGCTCCTTTTCTGTTTGAGCTGAGCCAGCTCCTGTTGCTGCCTTTCCACCGGGAGCCCCAGAAGAGCTGCCTGAGATCCTTCAGCTGGGGACTTTTCTGTTGTCACGGCAAGGGAACAGGGGACAGTCACCACAGCTGAGTTCCAGCTTCTCCTCACACTGCCCTGATTTCAGCTGGGCTAGAGTTTAAATCCTCTCCCAAGCAGCTGGTACAGGGCAGTGCTCTGGGACTGGGAGCAGTGTCCCTTCATCTGGCAGGGGGTTGGACCAGGAGATCTTTAAGGTTCCTTCAGATCCAGTCTGGGACTCTCTAATAATGTTGGTCACACCCAGATGTGTCAGTGGGTGCTGAGTTGTGCTCCCTAAAATCAAGGATTTTTCAGTGTCCCGTGCTCTGCGCAAGAAGCTGGGAGGGGGCATGGCCAGGACAGCTGACCTGAACTGCCAAAGGGATATTCCAGACCCCAGATTGTTATGTCCAGTATATAAACTGGGAAGAGTTGAGTGGAATCCACTGATTTTTGCTTGGGGACAAGCTGGGCAACAGTTGGTGGGTGGTGGGCAACTTTATTGGGCTGAAATTACATTTAATTTGGGGTTTATTTATCTGTCTCTTTTTGTAGTTGCTGTTATTATTTTTGTTATTATTATTTCTTCCAGTTATTGAACTGCTCTCATCTCAACCCACGAGATTTTACCCTTTTTCTTTCTGATTCTCCTCCCCACCTCACCAGGGAGAGAAGTGTGAGTGTCTGTGTGGTGTGTGGTTGTCGCCTGGGTTACTCCACGCCCCTTCAGCTGTCACTCTCCAGCCATCTGAGTGTGGTGGGTGTCGGGATGGCGTGGCCGGGGTTTGGTACCGGGGGGTTACGGGGGTGGCTGCTGTGAGCAGCTGCCAGATGCTCCCCCCGTGTCCAGCAGAGCCAATTCCAGCTGTCTCCAGGACAGAACCACCGCTGGCCAAGGCCGAGGCCAGCACAGATGGTGGGGACACCTCTGGGATAGCAGAGTGAAGAAATAAAAACCCCAGGTTATTGCACAGAGTGGGGTAAGACCATGGGAGAGGAACAGCTCTGCAGACACCCGGGGCAGGGCAGGAGGGGCAGGAGCTTCTCCAGGCACCAGAGCCAAGATTGCCCCGAGATTCTGTGGGGAAGCCCATGGGGAGGCTGCTGTGCCCCTGCAGCCCATGGAGGGCTCAGGGTGGGCAGAGATGCACCTGCAGCCCCTGGAGGAGCCCAAACCCGAGCAGGAGGATGCCTGAGAGGGACTGTGAGCCTGTGGGAAGTCTGTGCTGGAGCTGGGTCCTGGCAGGGAGCTGCAGACCCATGGAGAGAGGAGCCCACGCTGGAGCAGGGTCCTGGTAGTACTTGTTACCCCATGGGGGACCCACACTGGAGCAGTTCCTGAAGGACTGGCCCTGTGGAAGGGTGACCAACATTGCAGCAGTTCATGGAGAGCTGTTGCCCGTGGGTTGGATCAGGTTGGAGAAGATCATGGAGAACTGTCTCCCGTGGGAGGGACCCTGCGTGGAGCAGCAGCAGGAATAACGTGTGATGAACTGAACATGACTTCCATCCCCATCTCCCTGTGCTGATGGAGGGAGGAGGCAGAACTGGGAAGGAGGGAGGGTGGGAGAAAGGTGTTTTTAAGGTCTGCTTTTGCTTCTAATTACCCTGCTCTTATTTTTTTAGATATTCAATTAATATCTCTAATTCCAGCCTGTTTTGCCTGTGAGGGTGTTTGTTGAGGGATCTCTCACAGCCCTTATCTCCCAAGAATCCTCCATCCTATATTCTCCCCCTGTCCAGCTGTGGAGGGCAGTGATGGAGAGGCTTTGGTGGGTGCCTGGAATGCAGCCAGGGTCACCCCACTACAGCTGGGCACAGAGAAATAACATTAATTTAACTATTTTTGTCCTACCTGAGGAGAAGGTTCCCATTCCACCCAGCCACTCTTGTCATGGGGACGCTGGGGGAGTTGGGGAGCGGGACACTGGTGTCCACTCTGCTTACCCAGTCCAGAACTGCCAGTTCTGGAGGCAGAGCTTGTTGTTATTCACATGATAAAATAATTTTAAACATCTCTTGTCAGCTCACTGTTTTTTGACTTCCGTGACATCATTATCATCCCCAGTAGACTCTTCTTATTAAAAAAAACCAAAAAAAAGGCATCTGTGTACATTTTCAGAAATGCTGAGAACTCAGAATCTGTTCTCACCTTCAGGGACCTTGACAAATGGTTTGTCATAAAATCAGTGGGTTGAATATGCACAACCTGGCGATGGGCTGCTGATGAACCCATTACCAGGGCTCGGAGTAACTCTTAATTTGGGGGGAGCTGCCACTCCAAACTGTCAGGTTACACTTACGTGGAGCAGATGTGCTGCACATTGATTTATTCATGTGCCCAGAGTGGAACATCTTTCTAAATAAAAGTGAAATGTAATTTTAAGCCCAAGGTCATTATTAGTATTCCTTATTTTGTGCTTGTTATAAAAAGCCCATCAACTGCATCTCAGTGATCCCAAACCCTGCTTTGGGATTGTCTAACCTAGTCCACACCTTAAATTTCTTTGCCTTATGCCAATTGTTAAATTTCTATTTTTTTTCCCTTCTGTTTCATGAGATGAAGAATTTTTTTAGGGTTCATAGCACAGTGATCCATCCCATTACAAAGGATTTTAATATTCTGACTGGATATCCTTTTTTTCCCCTGGCTTGTAAGGGTAATGGGCACCTCGGTGGATTTTTGTTGACATGTCCCTCAAAGGATTTCTGTAAACTTCCAGTGTAACCTGAGGTTTGGACTGAGCAAACTTAAACACAGGCATCTGCCTCATCCTTTGGGATGAGGAGTTAGGGTTAGGGTTAGGAGTAGAGTCAGGGTTAGGGTTGGGCTTAGGGGCAAGGTCAGGGTCAGGGTTAAGGTTAAAGGTAGGGTTGGGGTCATTATTAGGGTTCTGCTTATGCTGAGGTCTGTGTTACTGTCAGGGTTAGGTTCATGGTTAGTGTATATTAAGGTTTGGTTTCTGGTTAGGGTCAAGATTATGTTTAGATTTAGGGTTTCTTTAGCGTTAATGTTAGGGTTACGGAAAGGTCAGAGTTTTCTGCAGGTGCATTCATGTTCATCTCCATCCACCTAGCTGGTTTGGCATCTCAAATCCGTACAAAGCTCTCTCTTTCTCTTTCATCACTGGGGTCAATTTTCACATTTAGCCAGGATTCCTGAATTTGCGTTTTAATTTTTGACCTTTAGGTGAGTCTTTCTTCGGTCTTCTCCAGCCTGATCTCTTCCACAAGCTGCTGCCTCACATTCAAAGCTTTTTCTGTTCCTTTTCAGTATTTGAGATCAGCTCCCCTGCATTTCAAAAAACACTTGGTGGAGGGTTTGAACCTTCTATGTACCCTGTAGAGTTCTGGCTGTCTTGGAAGAAGGGGAAAGGCTCCTTTCCCTTCCCCTCACAGTGGTGGGACCTTTGCTGCAGCCCACCAGGGCACAATTACAGTTTTTCTCCCAGAGGGTTTGGGGTACCTGCTATGGCACTTCCTTGTCTTCTCTCCATTTTTGCAGTGGCCTTTTCCTTGCTGGGCAAACGTTTCCTCTCCAGCCATGTCCTGGACACTCTGTGCAGCCTGTCCAGAGGTGCAGCCCTTGCCACCGACAGCCACTGCCATCCAGTCACTCAACTGATGATGGGCAGGGAGTGGCCAGGACAGGATGGCATCCTTCCTGCCATGGGGATGAAGGATGGTGAGGAGGAGCAAGTCCATGGCTGTAGCTGGCTGCCGTGGTGCTGTGGCAGCCAGCACGCTGCCCAGGCACCAGGCAGTGTTCCACCTGCCCCAGGTGGGGGATGGAAGCCAACCACAGCACTGGGGGGCAGGCAGAGCTCCAGCTCGGGTTTGCCTTGCCCACCAATGGCCAGGTGCAAAGGAGGAGGGAATAAAGCGGAGGGACTCCCTCATGGGACAGGGAAGGGTTTGTTCCTAAGGAGAAGCCACGAGGAGAGCCGGTAAAATCAGGCCAGCATGGGGTTTTATACCCCTACATAATAGGCGGGGAGAGCATACAATAACCAATAAAATACCAGTTAGGGGGCCTTACAAAAGGGGGGAAAAGGGATTAGGGTGAATGGGGGAAGGAGTGGGGGGTAGAGGAGCAACATGAGCCAATTACCAGCCAAGGAACATAGAACTTTCTGGAGGGATAACCAAATATGAACTGTAAGGGGAAGGGGGGGCAGCAGCCAATGGTCAGCGTGCTTCACACAGTCCTTTGTGTGCTCACTGTGCCTTCGAGCCCTTGTGCTGTGGAGGCCTCAAACCACTGGACCTGTTGGTCTGCTGGGTCCAGCTGCCCATGGCTCTGGCCATGGCTCACCGCAACAGCTGGCAAAGAGGAGCTGTGGCACTGGGGGTGGAGGAGCCGTGCCTGGAGAGAGAACTCCCAGGACAGGTGATGCTGCTGGGAATATGGCAAACAAAAGCTGCTGGCTGGGCTGGGCCTGCAGGGGATGATCCACGTGACTTCCCTGGGCATGGGCATGGGCCAGCAGCAGGTCCCTGCCAGAGCCAGGCAGTGTTTCCATCTCTGGGGAGAGAAAGGTGGGGAATTCACCTTCTGTTGTTTGTACCCTCACACCAACCAGGTTAAACCACAGAAGTGTGCTCACCACAGAATTATGGAATCACTTAGGCTGGAAAACCTCTCAGACCATCAAGTCCGACCATCAACCAGCACCACCATCATGTTCACCCTAACCCATGTCCCCAGGTGCCACATCCACATGTTTCATGAACACTTCCAGGAATGGTGACTCCACCACTGCCCTGGGCAGCCTGTGCCAGTGCCTGACCAGCCATTCTGTGAAGAAATTTTCCCAATACCCAAACTAAACCTCCGCTGTCACAGATTGAGGCTGTTCCCTCTCATCCCCCTTGTTCCCTGGGAGCAGAGCCTGTCAGGGAGCTGTGGAGTTATTTTTTAATAAACCATTAAAACATCTTCTTATCTGGGCCCAGGGTAAAGATTTCCTATCACGATGCAAATGAATGCCAAACAACCCCTGAAATGTTATTTTAGCCCATTTTTAACAACATTCCCCAGACAGCCCTGTGGATATGCCAGAATGGGGTCCTGTGACCTTGTTCAGAGCTTTCCAGATGCTGCCTTGAGCTCTGGATTAATCATTTCCCTCCCCCCCCCAATTTGACTCAATTTTCCTGCTTCTGTTCAATGCAACTGTAGCATCCAGGAGTGGGACTTGATCCATGTGGGCCCCTTCAACTCAGGATATTCCATGAATCTGGGATTCCATAAATGGGTGCTCACACCTGACTCTTCCCCTGCAAGCTCAGCTGCCCCAGAATTCCTTCAGAGACCCTCTGGCATTCAATAATATTTAGCAATGGATCATATAGAAGGTGTTTAATGATTAATGGTATTTGGAAAAATATCATATACCCCGAGAAGTTTTACACTCTCTCTATTCCCATGCCAGCAAGTGAAGATTTGCAGAGTGAGGTAATTTTATTAAACCAACTGATAAAACTGGAAAAAAGAAGAGAAATGCTTTGGAAATTCAACATCTTCTTTGAGTCTTAACCAGAAACTGCAAATTTCTTGCCAAGTTCTGGCCGAAAATAGCTGTGCTGAGTTTCACTTAATTTTTAAAATCAGTTTGGAATTAAAGGATGGTTGGTGAAAATGTGGAGTGTGATAATTATTGTGGAGTGAAAGATATTGCTGGAGCCAGGAGCAAACAGTGGGAATCCAGAGTTGGTCTCTGAATTAGCTCCAGCTTGACCTTGGGGTCCATCGCCCATCAGCAGCCCTAGCCCACACCTCCTTTCACTTCCATCCCAAGGGAATTTTCCATGGTCTGAAAGGAGCTTCTCTGCTGCATCTATCCTGGGCTCCAGAAGAGTTTCTGGAGCTTGGAGAAACTCTGGGGGTGCTACACGATGCTTCACTGCCTGTGAATCCACGAACAAACTCCCTTTCCACACATTAATTATAGGTTTTGCTGAAGAAAGTCTAAGGAAAGACAGAAGCAGATGGGAAGAGATATTCAGACATTTTAACGATCTCTTCCTGTGCCTAATGGAAGAGGGTTAAATGTTGAATTCTGTAAGTCTGCAAAACCTTTGGGTAAGCACTGACCGGGGCAGTTACAAGTTGCTGCACTAACTGTGAAATTGTCCAGTCCCTGCCGGAAAGCCCTGACTTCGCCAGGGTTGGAAATTCCCAGGGCGATGCTCCCTTGGCAATGTGCAGGTGGTTGAAATGCCTCTGGATAATGACACCCCCTGAGCAGGCAGGTTTTCATCTGTGGGATCCACAGAGAGCACAGTCACCCCAGATGGATATGAGGCTACAGATGGGCAGTTAGTCGAGAAGTCAGATTAATAAAGCAATTTACAGCTGTTAAAAATTAACAGTGCTGTGCTCAGGATGTCCCAGACATTCCCTATGTGTGTCCCTGCTGTCTTAGGAATACCTGCACCTCTGTTTGCATATGGGACTGTCTGAAGTTTGGGGACTGGGCATGATGGAGTTTTCTGTGCTGTGGCAGCCCCCGAGCTCACAAACTCCCAGACTGGGATGTCCATGATCAAAGCCCTTTGGCTTAAATAAACTCCACTTCCATCAGCCTTTTTATGTTTCCCTTCTGCACTGTAAAAACATGGAAACACATCCCAAATTCCTTTGTGTGCAAATGCTGCTCTGCCATGATCACATCTTTTTCCTATGGACTGTAGATACGTGGATATATATTCCCTGTTTGGAAAACAGGGAAGGGGTCAATCAAATGGATACCAAGCCAAGGATGTCCTGGCCATGCAGTCATCCCTGGAGGACACCCTGGCTTAGCAGGATCTGGCTTTAAGTTGCTGGATCAGGCATATTTTCATCACCTTTCCTTGCCTGAAGCAGGAGATGAGAAGTGAGGCATCTGTCCCCGCAGGAAGGTACTTTTGGGCATCACAGAGCTAATGAAGGTCCAGGAAAAGAGGTGTCAATTGCTGATCTTCACATGGAATCATTGAATGGTTTGGGTTGGAAGGAACCTTAAAGATCAGCAGGTGGGGTTTGCTCACTGCTGCATTGGCCAGAAAGGCAGAAGCAACAAAGGGTTTATGCCTGGAAGTGTCCAAGGCCAGGTTGGATGGGGCTTGGAGCAACCTGATCTAGTGGAAGGTGTCCCTGCCCATGGCAGGGGGTGGGATGGGAGGGGCTTTAAGGGCCCTCTCAACCCAAACCACTCTGTAATTGTCTGATGTGATTCTACAGCACGAGTGGGAATTTCCATCTCCGCAACAAATTTCTCAAAGTGCCTGAGCAAGAGCTGGAGGAGCTGTTCTGGAACAAACACTTATTTCTGCATAATAGCTTTGCAAACCTTCCTCCTCATTGGGGCAGGCTGGGAGAGACCAGGCTGGGAGAGACCAGGCTGGGAACCTGGAGGTAAGAGCCCAAATAACCACTGTGATTTCAGTCCAGATTGATTCAAATGTAAGAAACTCACTCATTTGTAAGAAATCCACTCATATTCCTAAAGACATCCTGGCAGTCATTACACCAGTGATGGGCACGCTGTTACCACAGGCCTGGGGTAAAGAAAAATCACAATATTTCCACAATATTTCCACCATATTTTACTTCCTTGTCTTGCTGAATGGCTCACACGTTTGGACTGGGCTTGATGCACAGCTGAGCATTAATTTTGGTTTAAAAGTAGCATAACCGAACAAGCTCCTTGAGCCCAAGAAACACAAATAAATTATTTAAGTATTAGAACCCCTTTGCAGAGAGACTGAGGAGCACTTTGCCTGTTTTGTTGCTGTCAGTTTTGTAGGTTTATTTATGTATTTATTTTAAGAAAAGGGCAGAAATGAACATTCAAAATCCCTTCTGTAACTTTGGGCTCACTAATGTAAAAATCCACCTCTCCCAGGAGATGGCAGAAGAGTCCCAATGATGGTCGCTGCTGGGTGATGGATGTTTAAGCACTGGGAAAAGTCTGGGAGCTGTTGAGCTCTGATCCAAATGATCAAAATCTTACAGATTTACAGCCAAGGCCTTTCCTGCTGTCTGGAAATTCTCCTGCTCTGCACATAGGGATGTGTCAGGGCTGGGTTTCGTGTCACACGTCCCTGTGGCTGAAGCAAAGGGGAAAAGCATCTGGGAGCAGAGGAGGGTGGAAAGGGCTGCGCTATCTGTTGGGAAGATGTTGGGTGAGGAGTGATGGGATGACAGTGTTAGGTTTGAGGTTAGGACTGGGACTGGAGGACTGAATTCCTCAAAATGAGATCACCATAATCACATTTTACAAGTCTGTGGGTGGGAGAGGGTGGAAATGGAGACTGAGGGAGCCGCAAAGCTCCTGCACCTGGCTGTGTGTGGAGTGGGGCTGTGGAACAGGCATTTTAGGAGCAGCACTGGCACAGAGTGTGTTGGACTGGCTGAGGGCGAGTTGGATCTGCTCCAGCTCAGGACTGACGCCTGGAATGTGGTGTGGAGGTACCTTGCAGGCATCGGGCTGCCTGATCATAGAATCCCAGGATGGTTTGGGTTGGAAGGGCCTTAAAGCTCATGGGCAGGGACAACTTCTACTATCCCAGGGTGCTCCAAGCCCCGTCCAACCTGGCCTTGGACACTGCCAGGGATCCAGGGGCAGCCACAGCTTCTCTGGGCACCCTGTGCCAGGGCCTCCCCACCCTCCCAGGGAACAATTCCTTCCCAAGTTCCCATCTAACCCTGCCCTCTTTCATCCACCAAGGAACAGTGGCAGCGCACTGTGCCCGGCTCATGGAGCTGTGGGGGGACCAGACATGACACAGCCAACAACCCCACGGGGTTTTAGATGGCCAACACCAAGGGCAGGGACATCCCCCTTTTCTGGGGTGCTTTTCTGGGGTGCTTTTCTGGGGTGCTTTTCTGGGGTGCTTTTTGCTGCAGGAGACTCGTTCAACCCCCTCTGTGTCCTCAGCCAGCTGTCCCGCCTCCTGCTCACACGCACTCTGCAACTTAAAGGCTGTTTTCCAGCAAGTTGCTCTTGATCTACCAGCCTGAGCAGTCTTTAGCTCCATGAATATTTAACTACTTCGTAGGAAGCTGAATATCTTTAAGAGGCAGGAGAGGAAAAGCCTCATGGTAAGAGGTCTTAGATCTGCTGTTCAAGGGGTTTCGTGCAGGGGAGCAAAGACTGAATCTGAACAACTTAATTGTCTTCTGCAGTTTCCAAAGTAAGTTCAGACTGATATTACAGATCTTACAGATATTTCACATATCCCCAAGGAAAATAAGGAACCTAAATACCAAGGGCATGTTTTAGACAAGTACAGAGTTCATCGGGCACCAGTGACCTTAACCCTGTACTTCAGTGGGGCTGCGATGGAGGAAGAGCCAACCCAACCTTCTTTATCCCAAACTATAAAATCACAGAAGTTGCTCTGTGGTTTCTTTGTTAAAAAAGTCAATGTTTAACTAGGTTACCTTATCTGCTGCATTATTTTTTTTTTAAAGGGTTTCTTTTGTTTTATTCCTGAGGTCTTTGCACACCTCACTCTGCTTGGAGTCTAAACTTAATGAATTCAAGAGTTTTCCAGAACATTGGAGGCAAAAGGCACATACTGAATGATACAAAAATCTTCTTGTCTTTCAAGGTATATAAACAGCTGCCCTTTCATTTTAACAAAGACCTTCCATCTCATTTGTCATAGAGAAGTATAACACCATTGCAAATAAAGATCATGTGTGGAAAAAGATCTCACTTGCCAGATCAAGAATCTAAACTATGTAACTGTTTCCAAGATTACCGTGGAAACCAAATTACTACTAAAAGGACATTAATCTGTCTCTGACCCTGAAATGCTGTAGTGAAGGATTTTTGTTGTTACCCATTAGCTCTGCCCAGGAATTTCTTCAAGCATTTAGGAATTCAACATTAATTGCCTGTGAGGGTGAATAAGCCATGAAGTTACCTCCACAAACCCTCTCCCAGATCAAAGCAACACCCGAAACTAAGAGAAGAAAGAGATTTTTGGTATTTTCAAGCTGCAATTTGCATGATTCAGGTGCAATTGAGTGTGGCTTTTGCATGGGAATATTTCTGCCAGAACATGATTGGCATCCACAGGCACCACGTCCAGAATTTAGCAACAACTGGCTTGATCGCTGCTAAAAAAGTTTTAAGTTTAAAGAAATTTAAAATAAAGTTGTGCTCATCTGGCTCAGCCTCCCCATTGAGAAACAATCAACCAAGGAGCTCAGTGAAGAGCATCTTTGAGTGGGGAACAAAGACAACAGAAATATAAACTGCTTGGTATATAAAACACTATAGTTTTCTCTTAAAACTGAAACCCCCCTTTCTGTATATACTTATAGACCCTTTAAAAACATGTTTTGATTAATTTTTGCTATTTTTTTCCTGGATGCTGTCCCAGTTAGGGGAGACTTTCCCTGGAAACAGCTCAGGGGGGAGCAGAAAGGGTAGTTCAGAAACCAGAATCAAAGTATTTTGTCAGATCTTTCCCCTGTAAGCCCAGCTCTGTCCCTTGCTGCCACCGGTCACTTAGGTTTTCTGCTTAGAAAAAACACATTTCTAGATTTAATTTGGAGATTTTTTTTTTAATTTTAGCTTAAAATTCTTCCCATTTTCTTGGAGTAAGGGGTCAAAGCTGTGTCCAGCGGGGGAATATGCCCTGGGATGCTCTGAGGCTTCATGTAATTCCTCTGGACTGGAAGAGTGTTCTGCCTCCAGGAGGAGATAAAATGTTCATTGGAGGAGTCTGAGCTCAGCTGATGATGTCGTGGAAGGGGAATATGTAGAACAAAGGTCAGAAAAAAGGTCGGACAGGACAACTGGCAGCTGGAATGGCAGGAACTGGTTCTCTCTTCGGCAGGAATTGGTCTTTGCTGGAGCTGAGGTTAATGACCTTCTCCACCCAGCAGGAATCTGAGATACAGCCTGTCTGGGATCCCAGGGAAACACCTGGACAAGCAGCTCATTTCTCTCACTGTGTTAAACCCCCCTCATTTTGTCATAATGCAGATTCCTTAATTTCAATGTCACTGGTTTCCCTTCCCTTCCCTTCCCTTCCCTTCCCTTCCCTTCCCTTCCCTTCCCTTCCCTTCCCTTCCCTTCCCTTCCCTTCCCTTCCCTTCCCTTCCATTCCCTTCCCTTCCCTTCCCTTCCCTTCCCTTCCCTTCCTTCCCTTCCCTTCCCTCCCTTCCCTTCCCTTCCCTTCCCTTCCCTTCCCTTCCCTTCCCTTCCCTTCCCTTCCCTTCCCTTCCCTTCCATTCCCTTCCCTTCCCTTCCCTTCCCTTCCCTTCCCTTCCCTTCCCTTCCCTTCCCTTCCCTTCCCTTCCCTTCCCTTCCCTTCCCTTCCCTTCCCTTGGAATGACTAAAGACCTTTGTCCTAATTCACTTGGAATTAGTTTTTGGGAAAAACCCATGGAGTGAAAAGTTTTCCAGTGTCTGTGTGTCTGTGCATGTGTGCACACCAGGTTAGCCATGGTGGTCCCGCTTGGGATATAAACTGTTCTTCAAGTGATCGAAATCCCAGGAAATTTATACTTATCATCACCACTACCATGAAAGTGACTTTCAGGAATTTCATACTTGATTTGATGGAGTAAATCAATTTATATTTGGAGATTCAAAACATAAATACACCTGTATAAACACACACCATGTGGTTCACTGGATGGTTTTGGTTATCCATTGATTATTCATTGGTTATTGAAAGAATGATTATTTTTATTGGGCAACTCTCAAATAAAAGAAAAAAATGGCACAAAGATTGTGAGCGTGTTCTCGTACCATACACATGAGTACAATTATAGGTGTTTGTCACAGGTGGAGTGGTTGTGGGTGGACCAGCAGGGAGAATTTGATAAGAAAACTCTCAAATAGTCCAGGACAAAATGAGATCCAACCCCCCTGTGTAATTCAATGCAACTGAAAGTGGGGTAAGAAAAAATAATTTCAGCTTCCTGAAATAGCAGAGAGGAGCTCCAGGCTCTCTTCGTGGGCACACAAGTAAAAGCAGAATTATTTGTTCTACCTGTCCCACAAATGTTGAAAATTACTTTGTTAAAGGGAAAAACTAATCTATATTTAATTTTCACTGGGACCACTTAAAATTAAATGGTGTTGAAAACAAGACATTTTGTTCTTGCTCTGTCTTTGGGAAAATGAGATTTTTAGCTCCACTGTGGATTTTTCGTTATTTCACATCAAAATCTGGCAAAACACAAACACAAACAGTGCCTCTTTATGCCCCTATGGGATTACGTGTCTGCTTTTCAGCCAACCTTTGCCAAAGGCATCCTGGCATCTGCTGGAAGCAAAACAAATGAACAGAAACCTTTCTGCTGTTCGTGGTCACTTCTCATCAGGGCAAGGAACGTCAAGAAAATATTTCCAGGCATTCATGCAGGAGCTCTGAAATAATGACCCACCAAACTCAAACGGCAGCTGAGTCCTCCCATGATCGGGGTAGTGGAATCATTTCCTCATGGATCTCACTCATCCTCTTCATCAGTCTGCCCATAAAGACCTTGCCCTCCACATTTCCAATCTAAATAGAATCAAGGAATCACTGAGGTTGGAAAAGACCTCCAAGATCACCAATCCAATCATTAACTCAGCAATACCAGGTCCACCCTTAATCCATGTCCCCAGTTGCCACACCCATGTGTTTTTTGAACCCTTCCAGGGATGGTGACTCCACCACTGCCCTGGGCAGCTGTGCCAGTACCTGACCAACCGCTTCTGTGAAGAAGCTTTCCCTAATGTCCAACCTAGACTTCCCCTGGCCCAGCTTGATGCCATTTCCCCTTGTCCTGTGCCTGTTGCCTGGGAGCAGAGCCCGACCCCCCCCGGCTGCCCCCTCCTGTCAGGGACTTGTGCAGAGCCACAAGGTCCCCCTGAGCCTCCTTTTCTCCAGGCTGAGCCCCTTTCCCAGCTCCCTCAGATGCTTCTGGTCCTCCAGTCCCTTCCCCAGCTCCATTCCCTTCTCTGAACCTGCTCCCTGTCTTTCTTGTCATGAGGAGCCCAGAACTGCTCCAGCATTAGAGGTGCAGCCACATCCCAGCTCTCTGGTGCACAGCTGCCCAACCTCACCTGCTGCTCCCTCCCAGAGCCTGGACAGCACAGACATGGAGCTGCTGCTCCTCTTCAGACCCCTGAGTGCTCCGGGAGCCTCCAGCCAGCCATTCATGGAGCAAGAGGACATGGAGAGGTGAGATGCTGACCCTGCATCACTGCCCAGCACACCCTGACTCCAGATCTGTGTCTTTGTGTGCAGCAGAGGACACTTGGGGAGTCCCAGAGGACACAGCCTTAAGCTGCAGCAGGGGAGGTTTAGGCTGGGCGTTAGGGAGAAATTCTTCACAGAAAGAGTGATTGGGGCTGCCCAGGGAGGTGGTGGAGTCACCGTCCCCTGAGGGATTTAAGGAAAGCCTGGATGGGGCACTCAGTGCCATGTCTGGTTGATATGATGGTGTTGGGTCATAGGTTGGACTCAATGATCTCAGAGGTCTTTTCCAACATAATTGATTCTGGGATTCTGGGCTTCTGGGATGCTCTGTCCACTGGCTTAGCCCTCACACAGACCTTGCTGTTGGGGGCAGGAGCTGAGCTGAGGAATTCTGGGTCACCTTTTTACAAAGGTAAATGGAATATTGGATCCAACTGTCTGAGGACCTTCCAGAAGGCAGAACCTGGCATTCCCTGCTTGGCCCCACACGTCTGTGGGTCTCTCACGACGGGATCAGCAGGTCTGCAAAACAAATACATGGAAAATCAACCAGCACCGTCAGCCCATTTTAGCACACGTGACTCTCCACTGCAAATGAAGATGACATTTGGTTTTGGGGTTTGTCTTCCCCACTCTCCTCTCTCCCCCTCCTCCGGGTGATGGACATTGCCAATTCTATTACTCCTAATGGAGATTTATTCCAAAATAGCTCTTCAGTGCTCACAGCTGACCACATCTTCCATGTCTTCATCTTGGCAAGACCACCCAGGCTGGGAATGGCAAACCCAGGACCTGCTCATCAACAAGGTTGGGGTTTTATTTTTCTATTAAACTTCCAAACAGATTTCACCCGTGCTTCTGTCTACTGAGATAATGAATATCATTACATCTCCTTACCAGGTCCCTGAAATGACCTCCTGAAAGACAAAGACCTTGTATAAAAAAAAATTTAAAAGAGGCCCAAAAATATTGGAGATTTAACTGCTTTCATTCTTTTTATTTCACTGAAGGTAAAAAATCGAAGGGAAATTGGGAAGAGCATCCCAGGGAGCTTTGGCTCAGGCCTGTGGTGGGCCTTGCAGAAAATTGTTCCAGATGACAACATTATTATTTACATCTCTGTGGTGGGGTTGTTTAAATGTGGGGCTATTAAAGAATAGAAAGAGGGGACGGAAAGTGCATTTTTGTTTTTGAAGAAGAGTGACATAAAATGGAGATGGGAAAGGGAATGTGACTTTTGTGAAGAAGGGAGACAAAAGATGGGGATGGAAAGGGCAAGCAGCCATTCCAAGTTCAGGCTTCAAGCACCCGCCTCCACAGCTTCTCCCAGGGCCATGAGCCTTTCTGAAAGGGGAATCTTAAATAATTAAAATCTGAAATCTGCTCAGTGAGAGAAAGAATGAGCAGCTCTTACAAAAGATTGCATTAAACCTATATTAAAGCAGAGTTCAGACTGAAGGAAAAGACCAGTTGGGGAGGGTTAAAAACCACCACAGGGATATTGTTGTGTGTGATAAATTCAAGAAATTCCAAGGGAATACTACACATCAAAATAATCCCCTCATAGTTAGGGAAGGAAAGATGTTAGAGCTCTTCAGATTGCCCTAAATCGTACCAAAAGTGATGAGAAGTGTTTTTGTGGCTCTGCTGCCAACTCGTGCTATCTTTAAAAACAAACCCACATGTTCTGCAATATTTTGAGCCTAAAAAAGTAACTCAGCTGTGAAAAAAGCCAGATCTGGCTGTGTGGATTGCGTACTTCCCACTTATCCATATTTGAATGTCTTTCAAGTGTAACCTTAACTGAATAATTTGAGTTTATTGTGCTTGTTTTGAGAAAATTATCTCATCACAGAGCAATCACAACATCCTTGTAAGGCTGATTGGAGAAAGCCATGTTCAGAGAGGAGTTAGGAATTGTTCCCTGTCAAACCAGGGTGTTGCATCAAGTGTGATTCTGCAGGAATCTGTGTGAGCCAGCACGATCCAATATTTCCATTTAACACCTTGTATTGAACAGACTTTGCTGACATTTGCAGATGAAACCAGGCTGTGAGGGATGACTTGTACAGGGAGATGTTTCAGAGAAAGAGTCTGTTCTGGAGCCTGAAGGTGCAGTCCTGTATTTTTTAAGGAATAAACATGAGCAGGTTCATGCCAGGTAATCCAGCAGGAGTTCAGCAGGAGCGGAGCAGCTTTGCAAAAACCTGGGGATTATTATGGATTACAAACTTGATGTGGGATGTGAAATTGGAAAAAAAAAAGGGGAGGGACATCTTCCACTATCCCAGGTTTCTCCAAGCCATATCCAACCTGGCCTTGGACACTGCCAGGGATCCAGGGGCAGCCACAGCTTCTCTGGGCACCCTGTGCCAGGGCCTCCCCACCCTCTCAGGGAAGGATTTCTTCCCAATATCCCATTTAGCCCTGCCCTCTGGCAGATTTGCAGCATAAAAGTGATACAGCTCCCTCGAATTTATGGGAATTACCTGCAGGAATATTTGGAGAAGGTACTCAGATAGCTCATAAAAAACGTAAGGATTCAGACCTTCATTCAAAGCAGAAAAAAGCACCTTGTACTCTGGGGACCACTTTTAGTGCCCTCAAAGTGATAAATAATATTGACCCAGCAGCAGATGACATTTGCCACAAACCTGAAGTGAAAGGAGGAAGATTCCTGAATTCTCTCCTCTGTGTTCTTTGCAGTTCCCCATGGATCCACCTGTAGTACACAGCACTGCTCCCGGGATGAGCACAGTGCTTGCACTGGGATTGTCTGTGAAAATCCCTGGGATTAACGGGGACAGTGCTCCAAAGCCAGCTCCACCCAGTGATTTGTGTAACCTTCTGTCACCCTGTGGGAAGCTGCTGCTGCTTTGCTGATTCCCAGAGAAATACGGACTCACCAATGTTCCGGTGTAAATATAATCCTCAGAGAGAGATGCTTGAGATAACATCCTCCTCCCTAATCCTAATCCTAGGAGTTGAAATTCCTTAACATCCTCTGCAATTCCCCCTTGTATGACCCTCTGAAATGGAATAGCACTCAGCAGTTCTGGCCTTCGAACTTTATGTTGTTTTTTTCCCTGCAAAATCCCTATGAGAGATGGTGACCATGATCTGCTTCAGGTGCAGAGTCTGTAAAGCTCTTCCTCTGTGAGGGCTGGGCTGAAATTCTAATTTAATCCTTTGTGGGGTTACATAAGGAATGGCGCTCAGGAAAAGCGTCCATCCCTTTTTGAGGCCAGGAGGAATGTGAGGGACAGGTCCTATGTAGGTTCCTGCCGCTCCACTGTGATAAGGTACAGAAGACCAGAAAAGTGACCTTTGGGAGAAGGAAGGTCACCTGCAGAGCCCTGGGGCTGCCACAGCCTCAGTTCAGGGTGGGGCTGGGCCAGGGTGGGTCACTGCACACCCTGAAGGAGGAATCAGAGGATCGCAGAACGGTTTGGTTGTAAAGGACCTTAAAGATCATCTCATTCCCACCCCCTGCCCTCAGGTATATCAGCACCTTCCATTTGGAACAACAGAACGTCCTGAGCTGGAACAACAGAACGTCCTGAGCTGGAAAGGGCCCACAAGGATCATCCAAATCGAACCCCTGGCCCTGCACAGACACCCCAACAATCCTACCCTGTGCCTCAGAGCACTGTCCAAACACTCCTGGAGCTCTGGCAGCCTCGGGCCGTGCCCATTCCCTGGGGAGCCTGGGCAGTGCCCAGCACCCTCTGGGTGATGTCTGGGTGAAATCCCCAAATCATCTCTGCCTACCTTCAGCCAGAGGAGTATTTTCCACAGTTAGTTCATAAAGGTTTCTGAAATGGTGATTGTGAGACCAGGAGTGAAATCACAAGTGGGAAATTGTGGGAATTTCCAGCCACAGCCTGCTGTTGTTTTATCTCTGTGGTGAACCACATAAACAACAGCAAAGAGATGCTCATGCCATATTCATCCAAACCACCCAAACACCTGAAACGGCATTTTCTTTGTCTTCAAGAGACTATATTTGCATATATTTACATGAATTTACAGTTTTTATGTGCATTTATCTCCACAAACAAAATATTTTAAAAATACATTTACTACGGTATCTCACAGTGTAGGGAAAAAATTGAGTTTGTTCTCAGCTTCCAAATAAGAAATAAGGATCAGAAAATGCTTTCCAGTTATTCAAATAAAATAAACATTCGCAAAATACAGCCGAAACAAAAGAAGAAAAATACATCCTTACACAATGTAATTGAAATTTCCCATTTTAGTTTAAGTTTGGCTCTGTTGCCTCGGTACCTGCTCTTTTCTAATATTACAAAAAAATAGGCACAGATGGCACCTGAATTTCCATTGTAATAAATCAGGAGAAAAGACATCACTGTAAACCCTTCTGGTGGATTTTTCTATGTGCAAAATAGGAAAATCCAGCCTTTCTGGACACACAATCAAAGGACTCCTCACAATAAACCCATCTCCTGTAATTTGTTTGGGGTTCCACCATCCAAATGATCCCTCTAAGGACCGGAGGAGCTGTGGCTGCCCCATCCCTGGAAGTGTCCAAGGCCAGGGTGGATGGGGCTTGGAGCAACCTGGGACAGTGGAAGGTGTCCCTGCCCATGGAAACCTCTAGAACAGATGGAAAAGTGAGTTTTTTAAGGTTTGTCAGGTTATAAAAAAATAAAAAGCCAATTGGGAATGCCTTCCCAGGTGCTGAGCTGTTATAAATCTTCCGATAGATGTGAGTCAAAACTGCAAAAAAAAATCTGTATGGAAGACAACTGGCAGTGGGAGCTGTTGGAGCTGTGTGATCATGGACACAGCTCCCAAACCACGATGTCCCAAAGTGGGCTGAGAAACCCCCAGCGCTGCTGCCCCCATGGGGACAGCACAGTCCCTTGGACAGAAATCAGAGCTGTAGGAATTGCTTTGCCAGTGTTTTGGGTACAGGGAGTGATAACAAATCTATTTTGTTACTCGGGAATCCTGTATTTTTCCTAATCACTCTTTCAGTTAAGAACTTTTAGGAAAATGCATGCCTTTGCCAGAAACATCAAAATTTATCTTGGCTCTATGATGAATAATTGGGAAAAGAAATAGAATTTCACAGAACCCTGGAATGGTTTGGGTTGGAAGGGACCTTAAGCCCATCCAGTTCCACCCCTGCAATGGGCAGGGACACCTTCCACTAGCCCACTTCCTGTCCAGCCTGAGCTTGGACACTGCCAGGGATCCAGGGGCAGCCACAGCTTCTCTGGGCTGATAGTGAGGAGTTGGTAAAATTGCCTTAGATACAATCGAACCAACTTGTTCGTTATCAAACCCCTTTATATAAAATTAATGCCATAAAGCTGCTGATTTTGCCAGGTGGGCCCATTGTGGTTCTGTTCCTGTGGAATTCCTGACTGACATTTCACAACATCCCATGAGTGAAAAAGAGAAGAGGCAGGGGCAGCAGGTACTTACCTGGGAATGGGGTACTTGGGAATGGGGTACCTGGGAAGTGGGTACCTGGGAAGTGGGTACCTGGGAAGTGGGTACCTGGGAATGGGGTACCTGGGAATGGGGTACCTGACAACGCACAGCCGTGCCTATTAGGAAAGCATGTGTTCCTGGCAAAGTCAGGTGAAAGCTCTTCCTTCTCTGGCTTTGTTTTCCAGCCTGCACCAGTGACCTTGATTCCCAGTGCAAAGACACAGGAACAGTGAGATCTGCCTCAACACTGCCTCAAATACGGAGCTGGATCTTCAGCCAAGAAAGCTGGAGGGCCTCCAGCCACTCACCCCAGATGTGTCTGGGTTTTTTTGTGTAAAGAGGCTGAACATGACTTGCAGCAGGGAAGACACATGGGCAGGGTTTGTCGTGGTTCCAGGAAGGTTTGTCAGAATGTCCTGAGCGCTGCCAAAATGCCAAGCACCAAAATGGAGATTGGCCCCTAATTTTCCGTATTGGTGTGAGGGGAACAGTATTATTCAGATGTACTCCATGACTCCACTCTCTTTGGGGGAGAGAACTTTTCCTAAAAGACACCTTGAACCTCCCAGGCTGCAATTTGTGACTACTGCCCCTTGTTGGACTGTCTGGTACCACTTAGATCTCTTCTGTCCTCTTTGTCATTGTCCTCCAAGTAGATGTAGCTGCTGGTAAATCCATCCTTCAGCCTTCATCTGACTAACCCAGCTCAGATCCCACCACCTCTCCTTGCACTCCCTGTGATCCAGGCATGACCATGGAAGTGCCTCATCCCTGGAAGAGCTCAAGACCAGGTTGGACAGGGCTTGGAGCAACCTGGAATAGTGGAAGGTGTCCCTGCCCAGGGCACGGGTTTGGAACGAGGTGGGCTTTATAGTCCCTTCCAGCCCAAACCATTCCATGATTCCATGAATGTCTAGGTCACCCTCCAGTTGTTCAGCATCTCAGGATCTCCTTGTGTGGGAAAGAAGCCAGGGAGGACACATGGTGAGGCGGTGAATTAGAGAGGCTTCTCAAAGAGCTGAGAAGTTTTGTCCGTGTTCTCCTGGAACACTTGGCCCGAGTGCCCCTCAGTCCTGACCAGGAGGCTGAATCCAGGTCAGATCTTGTGGCCTTGATCTCTCAAGATCTCAGCTGCCCTGCACTGGGCACACTTTGGGTGTTACTGACAGAAAGGGATTTGCAATTCTCTGAAATAAAATTTATAGGAGATTTATGGTCGTTTTCAGAAAACATCTGATATTTTTCAATCAGGGCAAACCAGCAATTAAATGGGGTGGACACTTTTATACAGCACTCCTGGATGTTTTGATGCTTTGCAGAGGTCACACTGCTCCCACTAATCTTCCTTTGTGGATGGAACAGGGCCAGTTCTGGTTCATTTATTGCACTGTGTATTTTTTAAAGCCAAATTGTTTATCGTGCATCGGATTTTAATTTGCTTAGTGGTTTCCTGGGATTCTGAGTAACATTATTTGTCGGGAAAAGGGCTTTGTAAAATTATAACTACTGGGCCCAGTGGATTCCCCGATGTAGCACTCCAGAGCTGATATGCAGAGATTACAGAATAATCAGTCAATGCTCAAACAGAGCATTGTGAGGTGTGAGGGTTTCCTCACAGTAGCTGGAATACAAAGGAATTTCTTAGGGAAAAACTGCAGATGGCTGTGGAGGGCAGAAATCCATATCCCAGTCTTCAAGTGCTGTGTGAGAAAAGCAATATTGTGCTTCTCTAGATGACCTCAATGTCTGCACCAAAGCTGGGCAGAGAAATCCTCCCAACATGCAGCAGGTCAGGAGTTACTGTGGTCTCTTACCTCAGAAAATACATCCTAGAGAGGAAATACAGCCTGGGACAATTTTCGAGGACAGGATGGAAATGGGAAAGAGTCTGAGAAAAGATCAGTCTTCAGTGATTTGTTGGGTGAAGAGAGTCTGTGGGGCTGAGTGGACACTTGGCACAGGGACTGTGTCACTCAGTTGTAGTGTTGAGGCATTTCAAAGATTGCTGGTGACTTCTGAGGTCACCACTCAACTTCTGAGTGTGCTGAGGGACCAGCGGAAACATTGGCATCTCAAAAGAGCGTTCCCTGTGAGCTTCCCCCAAGTCTAACCACACTGCTATTTTTATTTTTTAATAACCAAAGCCCCTTCAGCAGAGCACCAGCAACATCACAGAAGAGCACTGGTGTGGCCATGAGCACTTTGCACACCCTGAGTCTTCCTGTGAGGGTCTCCAGGGTCGTTGCTGCCCTCACAGGCAGCTCTGTGCTCACCACTCAGCCCCTGCTCCTCTCAGGCCTGCTGGCACTGCCAGTCCCTCTCCCTCACCTTGTGTTCAAATATTCCTCTCTTTTTTCTTTCTCCTCCCTTTCACCCTCCACTGATGGAAACTGCAATTTTTATGGGATTAGTGTGCTTGTTTTAAGCATTCCTTTGTTCTGAGAGGGCTCCAGGGGCCATCCTTGCAGATGGTCACGGTGTCACAGCAACACCTCAGCACACAGTGACTCAGTCCCATCACAGGAACTGTCGGATGTGCCCTGCCCTTGCGTGAGGGGTAATTGCTGATTGCACCCATGACTATCTCGAGCATTTGTTTTCTGCACCAGGGAGCCCTGGGTGGCTTCCAGGACATGCAGCGTGGCCTGGCTTGCTTCCATCCTGCTCATGTTCCAGGCTGTTGGAGCGACAGATTAAATCCCAGCTGCACTTCAGCAGGAGCACTCCATGGTACCCCCGCTCCCCCTGTGCCTGTGAATCTCCACCACAGGCATTGGTTCAGATTCGTTCTCTTCCCTGTTTCTCAGGGGCTTCTGCACTCTCTGAACCTGCTCCTA
Organism: Monarcha castaneiventris obscurior; assembly: GCA_026261815.1. Taxonomy (NCBI): domain Eukaryota; kingdom Metazoa; phylum Chordata; class Aves; order Passeriformes; family Monarchidae; genus Monarcha; species Monarcha castaneiventris. The sequence goes on along the minus strand of JAMPIT010000898.1, from coordinate 3,254,212 downwards.
CTCCATGAGCCCTGAGCTCACATCCCACACAAGCTCTTGGTCTCTGCCAGCAGCACCACAGCTCCCATGGCAGGGCATCACTCTGGGAAACATCCCAATCACCTTACAGGGACCTCACTCTTTGTCTCAGACATGAGAGGGGGTGTCAGGACAGCTGGATATCACCTGAGCTTCCTTCAAGCACATGCAAGAAAAGAATAAGGACAATAATCCTGATGCTGAAACCACTGACTCCTGGATGAATTAAATCCTCTTTCATGCATAGGACAAGGGGGAATGGTTTCCCACTGACAGAAGGAAGGGTTAGGTGGGATATTGGGAAAGAATTCCTGGCTGTAAGGGTGGTGATGCCCTGGCACAGGGCGCCTAGAGAAGCTGTGGCTGCCCCTGGATCCCTGGTAGTGCCCAAGGCCAGGCTGGACAGGGCTTGGAGAAGCCTGGCAGAGGGGAAGGTGTCCCTGCCCATGGCAGGGGGTGGGATGAGATGAACTTCATGGTCCCTTCCCACCAAAACTATTCCACATGTTGTGATTCTCTAGATCAGTCAGTGTCGGCTGTGAATATCCAGGAAGGTTGCCATCCTGCAAGCCATCCCAAAGCTTGCACACACCCTTTTTGGGGACATCTCCCATTTTTGGATTCACTGTCACGGCGAAGAGTGGCCATTACCCCAATGAAGTCCAGCCCTTCCTGACTCTCACAACTCAGTCAAGACATCTCAGCAGATACAGGACTTCATGTGGTATCAGATGGCACAAGGAAGGGCCAGACTGAGAGCTGACATCTTCCAGCTTGGACAAGTGAAAGGGAAGCTGGAGGCTCCTTTCATTCCCTTATCTCCTCATTTTCTCATGTTTGTTGCTCTCCAAAGCCCCTTGATTGCTCTTTTCCCCACCTCCCCCAGATAAGTCATTGGAGACTTGTGCAATCCTCAAATGCTCTTTCCTCGTGTCCCACCCTTCAGCCAGTAACTCCGTCAGTCTGTGAGGTGTTCCAGAGACATTTTATGTCCCAGTTTGTCCCAGTTTTCCTGGCAGGCACCAGGGAGCATGGATGGTGTTGAGTGATAAGAGGATTTTCTGCATCCTCACAAGGAAGGGGCACAGAGGTGCAGTGGCAGGTGGGGACCCAGAGGGACACCCCTGAGGGGGTTCATCTCCTACAATAAACACAATGTCAACAGACCTTTGGGAATGATGGGGCTAAACCCAAACCAACAGCAGCCAAATGCTCTGTCCAGGACAGTTTGCACTGGAACGGGGAAGGGTTCCCCAGTTTTACCAGTTCCCCAGAAGGAGCTGTGGCAGATTTCTCACACAAGTTGTGGGAAGCAGCCTGTTTGTCACCCTGGAATTGACCCGCTCCTCCCAGCAGAGCTCGTTTCTCCCACAGTCTGGGGGCTGCAAGGCACAATGTTTTCCAATTGCCTCTCTGGGAGCACTTTGCTCCCATCTTTCAGATTTTCTATTTAATGTACTGCTTTTCTTACATCTTCATCAGCATATCCAATAATTAGCTGAAAGTGATTGGAAATTGTGGCTGGACATTTTTATATTCGGCTCCCTTTTGTGCTCATTCCATCCTCCTGCTGACTCCTCTCTTCCCATGTTTTTCCATAACCTTTTGCCAGCAGGATGCTCTCACATCTCACCCACGGTACTCAGGTGGAGCTGAAATTAAACGAAGTGTGCCTGCCCATCCCTAGCAGACATATCACTCCTTGGAGGAATAAATTGGGAGCTAAACAAGAGCTGCTGCCAGGCAGAGCTGGCACCAACCCACAATCCTGATAATTGGGTTTGAATCGGGAATGGCTGCCAGGGGAGGCTCAGCATCTGCCCGGAGCAGTTCCAGCCAGACCATGAGTCCCTTTCTTATTTACCCTGTGCTGTGGCACTGAGCAGCCTGGGATGAAGAGAACAGAGTGGGGATGAGGGAGAAGTGCAGAAACTGTGAGAGACGGACACTCCAAGGATCCCAGAATCCCAGAATCAATTAGGTTGGAAAAGACCTTTGAGATCATTGAGTCCAACCTATGACCTGACACCAAGTTGTCACCCAGACCATGGCACTGAGAAGGACTGTGTGACATCCCTGTGAGAGGTTGCATAGCACAGGTCACTCCAGACTTGCAAGCGCCACTCAAATTCCTTCCAAGAAGTTTGGAGGAGCAGCAGGACTGTCCTGACATGTAAGTGTTCTGTCTTGTGATAATCCTTGTGTTTTGGCTTGGGGTGAATGCCCAGAGCTCTCAAAATGCCATGAAACCAGGAACCTTTGTGTGTGCAATGGGCAGGTCTGGTAGATTCCCAAGTGTCTGTGGTAAATAATTAGACCCTTAATTATGGGTTGCACACACCATCTCAGTGATAGCTTGTGGCTATGCTTCAGCTGTGCTGTGTTCTTGAAATTCCTGTTTGTATCTGCGAAAGGGCCTTGAATCCTGTCCATGGGGGAAAGGACTTTTTTTTCTTTCTGTTTTTGTGTCTTTGAGTGTTTCTGGGCATGAAACATCCATTTGTTTTTATTTATTTTTCATAGCTTTTTTTTCAACTTGGCTAGTGCTGGAGACTGTAATATAACTGTATTTTAGGGTCTGTCTGCACAGGAATTCCACCTGTACCATTAAAACCCTGTTTGCTCATTAGCCGCGAGGGGCTGGGCTGGGTGTGCCAGAGCATGGAATGTTGAGGAAAAAGCACTTTTCAGGACAATGATGTCAATTTGGAGGATAGGCTCCACTTCAGGCTCTGAGAGGAAAGGGATGAAAGACGAGGGCTCCATGGGCTAGAGTGACCAGAGATAGGGAGCCTGGAGCAGTGAGAGCTGGGGATAAATGGGACACAACTGCAAAAGAGAATGAGAGCAAAGTCCTTATAAATGAGGTGTAGCTGCAAGAGAGAGTGGGAGCAAAGCCATCCCTTTATGCAGATATCAGTGTGAACCTCACCTGAGCTGATATCCCTGAAGGCAGAGTCCTTCCAATGGGGGAGAAGTTGTCATGACTGATGTCATGTTAGAATGGGGCACAACAAGCACCACCCTGTTTTGTTTTGAGCTGTTAATCTGGGAACCTCAGGTCTTTGGGGCAATGGTGATGCAGCAAGTTGAGAACTTGTCCTTACCTGACAGCAGATTCTGGAAATGTTCCGCTTCCAACTGAAGAGATGCTGGTGACAGCAGCGCCTGGGTCCATCCCAGCCAGCTGGGGGCTGGGGATTTGTAGAGTGTGATTCATCAACTTATTCAAAATATTCCCTTTAATGTGAGATGAAGTCACTCCACTGACTGAAGTCCTTAAAACTCACTGAGAAAGGAGTTCAAGGGCTTCAGAGTCTGAGACTTAGGTGTTTATATTTTGCCAGATTATTCTCATTCTTAGTGGTCCAGAGCCTTTTAACTTGTAGAGTAACTACAGTTTCAGGGACACTATTACAATATAATGCGGTTTCATTAGTGCTCCTTAGGGCAGAATTTGGTCTCTTAAACCAATAAAATAAGTTTTGTTCTTGTCTGTTTTTGGTGCTGGGAATATTAATGAAGCATTTTCTATTTGTTTGGTTCTCTGATGAGTAATTCTAAAAACATTTTTAAGCACTGTGTTTCTATAGGCTGTTGCAGACACATTGAGTCACTTTTTAAAGCACAGATTCAGTGAAAAGTGAGCAGATGGGCAGATTTTGCATGTTTGTTGTATGGATTGTGGAGTCAGTCTGACATGGGTGAAACAACAGTGGGATATTTTTAAATTCAGCAGCAAGCATACACAAAAGCTTAAACATTATTCATAGTGGTAGCTTAGGTTCTGTATAAAGATGGAAAGCTCACAAAGAGCTGTTAAAACTGGTGTAAAACACCTGCTAATTGAGTCGGGTCACCCTTGGTCACAGAGCTGGTTCTGCTCTTCTCAGGATGCTGTTTTGGCACATAGTGACAGAAGGAAGTTTGGACTCAGGATTGTGACTCTGGCTGCTCTCCATGAGTGACTGGACCACCCAGAACTCCACCTTGTCCTGTCTGCCACGCAGGGCCTCTCCCAAATCCTCTCTACAGATCTTCCAAAGTCCCCTTTCCCCCTGTGTGTCAGGGAAGGGTTCTCCTGTTCACACAGAGCTCTTGTTCACCTTCCCAGGGTGAGCCGGGCTTTGGTGAGATAAGCTTTGCTGCAGCTCAGGAAATTAACTTGACTCAGGAGTGGTAAAGAGCACAATTTGCTGGTAATGAGAATGAATTAGAGCCCCCAAAATGTTGGTGAACAGGTGTAAGGGTGACTCACTGGGAAAGACTTGTTGGTGTCTGCATTTCTGATGGAAAACTACAACATCTCCAGCTCTCCATCACACAGATGGAGGTCGTCCAGTGTGGGGTTTCCTCCTGGCCAGTGAGTGACATGGGATATAAATCCTAATTTTTCTTGGAAGCTTTTGAGGGTAAACAATCACTTCTTTTGTGTCAAAGCAAGAAGAACAGCCCCACACTGGCTCGTAGCCCTCACTCAAAAGAACCAGAATTAGACCACTCCAGGATCTTGCAGTCAGGTATCCCATCCCATGGGCTTGGCTGTGTCAGGAATGTCATGGCAGTGACATTGTTCCCAGGAAATCAGCACCAAATGTGCCTGCACTCATCCCTCTGGGCATGACCACACAGGACGGGGGCAGTTCCATAGGTTTTATTGCTGTTGCTATAGCCCAGACTAAATACTTGAGCATATGGGGTTGTGCAAGGTATGGGATGTGATCATCTACAAAGTCCAGAGGAAACCGACACAGCAGCAGCTCTGTAAGGCAAGGTTTGCATGGTTCCATGTGCTGATCAGGGAACTGAAATTATCTGAGAAAAGGCAGAGAATTTCTGGGCTTTCAGTGACAGTTTCTACTCAAAACTGAAGCCAAAGAACAGCCCACAGAGTGAAAACACTGAGAGAACCAGCGAGAAGGGAGCAGAGAGGGTTTTTTTCTCATCCTCTCTGAGACATGTCCACATCCAAGAATCTGTGTGGACAAGCAGCAGAAGGACGTTGCTCTGCAAGAGGATCCACCTCATACCAGAACATGCACTTGAAAGGGTCTTTGTGCAGGTTTCTATAACCCCTTGTGCAGTGCCCCTGTCACACTTCCCTCTGGATTTCCATGCTATGCAGCCTCTGCCATGCCCTGAAGTTTGGATATTCACTTTAAGGTCAGAACTGTCCTGCCCTGCCCTTCTGCTTGCTTTTATTTCAGCTCCAGCTGGGGCTGCAAACACAATATCCCCTAATTTTGAAGAGGCATTGAGGAGCCCAAACTGTGCAGTTGTGATGGTCCTGTCTGCCCTCGTGTCTGACACTGTCCCCGTCACAGTGAGGTGGTGTTGGCCACTGACAGGACAGAGTCATTGATTCGCTGAGGTTGGAACAGACCTTCAAGGTCCAACTGTTCCCCCAGCACTGCCAGGACCACCACTAAACATGTCCCCAAGTGCCACATTCACACATCTTTTGAACGCTTCCAGAGATGGTGACTCCAGCACTGCCTCGTTCCAGTGCCTGAACACCCTTTCTGAGAAAAAAATTTCCCAATATCCAACTTAAACTTCCCTTGGTGCAACTTGAGGCCATTTCCTCTCGTCCTGTCCCTGTTCTCTGGGAGCAGAGCCCGACCCCCCCCCCCAGGTGCCCCCTCCTGTCAGGGAGTTGTGGAGACCCAGAAGGTCCCCCCTGAGCCTCCTTTTCTCCAGGCTGAGCCCCTTTCCCAGCTCCCTCACCCTGGTGCTCCAGACCCTTACCCAGCTCTGTTCCCTTCTCGGGACATGCTCCAGACCCTCCATGTCTTTCTTGTCGTGAGGAGCCCAGAACTGATGCAGGATTCAAGGCAGGACCTCACGAGTGCCCAGCACAGGGAGACAGTCACTGCCCTGGTCCTGTGGTCACACCACAGCTGGGACTGGCCAGGTGCTATTTGCCTTCTTGGCCACCTGGGCACACCTGGGCTCATGTTCAGCCACTGTCACCAGCACCTCCAGGGCCTTTTCCTCCCAGGCAGGTTTCCAGTCACTCTGCCCCTGGAGCACTGCCTGGGGTTGGTGTGACCCATATCCCCTGTCCTGCCTACCTTGGCGTGGAGTGGGCATAGGAAGGGATAACAACATGCATCAGTGGCTCTGTAGGTGCAGGGGCACTGTCCCCAAGGTGGTGCTCCCCAAGCTGAGGCACTTTCCCTCAGCATCTTCACTCCCAGCTGCAGAAACACAGTGGGTATGTTTGCATCCAGATATCCTGCCCAAAACACACAGAAAGGCTCCCATCCATTCCTGAACTTCCACACCACGCTCACGCTTTCCTGGATACTGAGACAGTCACAGAGCTGAGTCCAGCTGGAACATCTCAGCTTATGTTCCTGTGCCCCTGTTCACAGAAGTGAGCTTCGGCTCCTACACTGCTCCAACATCCTTTGAAGGACCAGCACTTCTGCAGAAATCCAAGGAGCCACGACAGAACCACATTGCTCTGCACTTTTCAAAGTTTATGACCCAGGAAAGAAACAGACCCTCACTTCCCAGGAATCCTGAGCGGGGCCTGGTATCAGACTGGTGCCGTTTTTTAGCACATGATGCTTTTGGCAAACCCAGATAAAGGATCTTGTTTGTGATACATGGGCTCCTGAAAAACCCTGGAAAAATCCTTGGACTGATGAAGAGACATTTTCTGAGAGACCCAGGGAATTGTCAGCCCTTTGATGATAGCAGTTGATCACCACAGTGGTCATCAAACAGACAATATAAGAATGGACACTTCAGTGCCTGGCTTTTTTTTATGCCATCCAAACACATCCATCCAGCACATTCCCACCTCTTTTTCCTGCAGGCATCTCCAGGTTCCAGCTGACCTGTTGTGCAGTGCTGGGGGCCAATGACAAGTCATTAAAGTCGTCCTAGAAGTGGGAAGGATTTGTTTGGCAAAAGAGTCATTTGCCACCATCCTTCTGTTTTGAATGGCATCCACAAAGCCTCACAGGCAGGAGAGTCTGGTAAGACACAGATTTGGAGCCAGCTCCCAGGAGTGGTGGGAAGAGCAGGGAATGTTTAGCTGTAGAACACGGGCTTGCGCAGGACACGCACCACGTTGTAGGTGTTCAACCCTGGGGCGTCAAAGCCAGGGGACAAACCCTTACGGTCGAAGGGGTAGAAGTTAAAGAGCTGCCCATTCTGGGTCTCCAGCGAGATGGAGGCAGAGCCCAGGTGCAGAACACATGGGAACTCCTTGTCAAAAACAACTTGGAAAACACGATCTTCCAGGTGGTGGAGCTTGATTGTCCTATACTTTTCAGGGATCAGCTCTTCCACGTGAGGCCCAAACTGCTGCATGACCAGCACTCCACCAATTCCAACTTTGATCTCATAGAAAGTCAGGTTGGAATAGGTGTAGTAGCCAACATAAGGGATTGGGTTTGGAGGAGGAACCAAGCTTTTGTCGGCCTCTCTGAACGCCGTCTCCATGGCAGGGATGAGATACTCGTATGTCTGAGTCACAATGTCCCCACCCTGAGGTCTGGGCCCTGCCATCAGCACGATGAAGCTCAGGCGGAGCTTGGGGATGAGAGAGAATGTTGCTGAATAACCATCGAGGTCCCCGTCCTTCCTGATGACATCATATCCCAACTGCTCGTTAATCTCCCAGGGTGTGCCCGTCTTGTTAGCGAAGTATTCAACGGAGCACTTGAACAGGGGTGTCAGCATCGTCTTCACTGTGTCGGGCTCGAGCAGCCGGCGGTGGTAGGTGCCCAAGAAGACCATGGCCAGCTTGGCCAGGTCAGCAGCTGTGGAGTACATCTGGCCAGAGGGCCGGTACCAGCCCAGGTCGTAAAGCGGGGCTGGCTGCTGGCTGCCGTAGAAGCCCACAGCCATCTGGGAGCGGATGGGCGCCGTGATGTCGAAGCCAGTGTCCTCCATGCCCAGGCGGTCCAGGATGTTCTCTGAGATCCAACGCTGGTACTGCCCGTCAGCTGCGTGGTCAGCCAGCACATGGGCCATCAGGGAGAAGGCCAGGTTGCTGTAGTGGCATCTGGGAAGGAAGAGGAATATATTGGGACCAGTTGTTCACCAGTGATATGCAAAACCAGTGGCTGGGTTTCTCTTCTTTAGGGAAAAATTCACATTTTATAGAATGACAGATGCAGGAGAGACAGAGAAAAGCTGCGTGTAGTTGCCATGATTTGTTGTTAAATCAAGAAAGGGAAATGTTTTCTGGGAACATCAGCAGAGCTGTTTAACCCTGATGTACAGAAAGAGCTGGAGATGGAAAAGAAAAAAAACTCCTCTGTATTTGCATAACCCGACTTGCTGTTTATAATTGTTCACCATCCATTCTTTCTAAGAGCAGCGTGGAGAGTTCCAGGTGCTCACCCTAAAGGTCTCAAAATCCCAGGTAAATCTCTTTGGGGATTTGCCATGGGATAATCACTTAGATACCTAAGCTACCTTAAGATGGTAAAAGCACTTAAAGAGCACATAAAAGCCCACGAAGCAGCATCCAGCAACGTGGAGTCATTAAAGAAACCTGAGTGCTCCAGTCTTTAATATCCATCAAGTGATTGAAGTCTTTACACTTGAATGAAGTTTAATGGCATGCAGACATGAAGGGGCATTTTTTAAAAATGCATTTTCAAAATTCATTTTATTTTCAACCCTGTTGGTTTTTTTTAATTGTGTGAAGCCACACATCTCATTGAGGCCTATTTAGATCGCAAATTTGGTACCACTTCAACGTTTTCCAACCCATTTAGTTGAATAAAAGCATATGAGCATATATATTCTTACCCTAAGAATAAGTACATTCTGTATGTAAAACCTTGTGGCTGAAATGGAGCTGAATTTCAACATAGAAAAATATGTTAAGACATCTATATCAGTGAATGGGAACTTCCTTTGGGAAGAATGATCTTTTAGCTGGGAAGTATAATAAAGAACAAGGAGAGAGAGTGAAAACTATCAACCTATCAATTAATAAGACATTGAGAGACTATGAGGAGATGTCCCTATTTATCTTCATGGGGATCATAAAATAAAGATACCAATAGAGGTAAGTTACAACAAAGATGTAAAAATACCAAAGAAGATGATGGTATTGAAATCCTAAAATCCTTTAAGGAATATCTGTTGTAGCCTCCTACATGATGTGGGACAGAACAAACACAAGTGACCATGGTAGATTCTTGGCTATCCTGGATAAATTGTTTCAGACCATAATTAATTCCCAAACAATTCTGCAGTCACAGAAAGTTTCTTCCCAGTTCATTTGAATCATTTCCCTCATCTGCTGTCCACTGGATCCTGTGGAAAGCTGTGGGGAAGTGTCCAAGTCCAGGTTGGACAGGGCTTGGAGCAACCTGGGATAATGGAAGGTGTCCCTATCCATGGCAGAGGGGTGGAAAAAGATGGTCTTTGATGTCCCTTCCAACCCAAATCAGTCTGGGGTTCTATGATTCCATGGTATTTTTGAGTGTTTGCAACCCAGGTAAGAGACTTTTAACAGGCTACAGGATTTGTAAGAAGCAGTCATAGACCTTTTAGATAATTTAGAGACACACAACTCACCACAGATATGATTTTAACTGAAATCTCTGATGATTTAAACTGTTTAAATTAAAGTGCATTTCCACTTTTGAAAACCTGCTTCATTTAAGACTTATGAAATGAACTATAGCAGTTTAACTTTGCTCATCTGGGCTTAAAAAATTAAACCCAACCCTGACACCTCCAACAGTCACTTTTTCCAGCCTCTGGCAGGCGTGTGGGGAGATGGTTGAACCTCCCTTTGGGAATGACTGCCTTTTATCCACTGGCCACGGAGGCTGGGGATGGGGCTGAGAGTGGAGAACGCATCCAGACCAAAAGCTCCTAAATGAACGTATCTGACCTGGTTCCTGGGTCAGCCACCAAGATGTCATCTTTGAGCAGCGCGAGGGCGTCCTGTGTGTTGCCCTTCCAGAGCAGGCTGGTGGATCGCAGCCTCCTGGGCAGACCTGTGCCATGGGAAAGAGAGAGAAATCATGGAAATGATGGCTCTGGTGAAGAGAGAACAAAGGCAAGATTCAATGGCGAAGTGGAAGCACCAGTGGTGGACATGAGAGCTCTGAAGACACAGCAAGGGCCTGCTCCTGCCGAGCTGCAGGACATGGCATCAAGTAAAGGACTCCTGACTCTGGGTTACACTGGTCCTACCCCAACATAACTCTGGGCTGCTGCCTCTCAGTGAAAATGCCTCGATGAATGATGGAAAATGTCCTGGATCTCCAAATGTGGTTTGGAAGAGAGGGGCAGATGGGGTGGTGGGGAATCCCTGTCTGTATTTCCACATGACTGCTTTCCCTTGACTACAAATGTGTGCAACAGCCCCTTTTAACAGGATTTCATTCTTTACACTTCAGCACAGAGGGCCTAAACATCTCTGGACAACTCCAGGCTTGGCCTAAATTATTTTTATCTTCCCCCTTGTCTATATCAACACTTATTCAGGGTTTCAGAATATAGAAAAAACAAAGTTTCTTTCCACTTTTAATTATTCAGGGCTTCTAAATGTAGAAAATATCAAGTTCTTGTCACTTTTAATTTCTCACTGAACATGGATTCCCTAAGATCTTTTGGTCAGTACTTTTTAAATCATCCCAGCTGCTTTGGATAGGATCTATGGCTTGCCAAGGCCAGAACCTGGATTACTTTTGGAATGGAATCCTTGCTGCCATTTTCAGTTTGTTTTGATGTGGAGGTTTGGGAGGAAATTGGGAAGCGTATGTTTTTGACAGGAAAACAACTCACAATTGTGTGCTCAGTGACCATGTCTTAATCATGGATTCACTAAGGTTGGGAAAGCCCTCCAAGGTCATGGAGTCCAACCATTAACCCAGCACTGTCATGTCCACCACTAACCCTTGTCCCCAAGTGCCACATCCCACGTTCTTTGAACACCTCCAGGGATGGTGACTCCACCACTGCCCTGGGCAGCCTGTTCTAATACTTCACAGCTCTTCCTGTGACAATTTTTTTCATAATATCTGATCTAAACCTCCCTTAGTGCAACTTGAGGCCTTTTCCTCTTGTCCTGCATCCTGGCAAAGCTGAATGAGGCTCCATTCTTTTGTGGCAGCAACACTTGTTTTTCTCAGCTGGCCTGAGCTTGGCATTTGAGCTGGAGTGAGAGCACTGCTTCTGCCCCTGCTCTGGGGCTATTTGTGCAGCTGTGTAACCAGAGAAGAGATGCACTGACATCTCCCAGCGGACAGTGGGCTACTTCAGTATGTACTTGCCCAAATGGCAGCAAAGAAAATGTTGGAGCAGTGGGAGAATTCACGAGCTCTGTGACAGCAGTGCAGCGTCTCCTTGAGTTTCATTGGAAATGATAAACCAGAGCATAATATAATCCAGAGTCATTGATTTCTACTTCATGGGCTACTAATTGATGTGACAAGCACGTTGTTAATAATTTACAATCGCATCCCATCCTGTCATTTGTGTGGATTTGAAAATCACGATCTTAACAAGCTGGAGCTTCCCTCCAGCAATGGGCCCGTCAAATGCTGAGGAGAAAAACCTTTGGAGTTACTTTTGTAATATGCAATGGAGAGACCAGATAATGAGGATCTATTACTGATCAGCTTCCACTGGAAGAATTCAGATGAAACCCACTTTACAATGTGTCATGTGGTGGCTTTGATCCTGGTGCTAAGCAGAACTTATTCCTTTTTGGGGTTTGACACACAGCAAATGGAAAATGGAACCGGAACATTCCTTTGATTTGTGGTTGGGATTTTGAAACCGTGCATCTCCTTCTCCTGAATTGTTTGGGTCCAAGGGTTGGTGTGGTCCTGCTGGGGTGGTCTGGGAAATTTGGGCCACATTCTAAATTCAAAAATACATTGGAGCATAAAAGGAACTGAGCAGGGGCACAAATCCAGCACAGGATGGAAGCAATGGCAGGGCTGCACAATACCAGCAATTATGCCATGACCAGGTACCATTTTGACTTATGCTCCTTACAACATTTCTGGGGTGCACTTCACACCTCCCTGGGCGACAGGAGCAGTCAGAGCAGCTTCAGGTGCTCATGAGAGTCAGAGGGCACCAGGCAGAGTTGGTGCCCCTGAAGACAACATCAGGCTGGATAGAGCCACACCTTGTCTGCAGGGAGAGGGGCTGGGCAGGGATGTGGCCGCTGGCCACTTTGGGTAGTTTATCTGCTTCTTTCCAGGTTTCAGTATTATTCAGTTTTGGGGAGCCCTCATTTTCATATTGGCTTGCTTCAGGTGATGCTGTATCCCATCCCGAGGTCCAGCAAGTTGCAGACATGCTATTTTGATTTTAGGTCCTAATTTTAGGGCATTTATTCCAATCTGGAATATTGCAGGTGTTACAGCAATTAACCAAAATACCACATGTGATATCAGCAGTCTCTTTGGCCATTACATTTTATAATCCCTCAGTCAAGTATTAGCAGCTTTGTTTCTGAGAAAGGTTAAAGTTCTTAGTCCCGTGAGCTCCTTCTTCCTTAACGTACGAGTTCCTCCATTCTGAAGGTAGCAACAGATTAACACTCCTCTGACAGCAAGTGCCAAGCCATTAATAGCTCAGGAATCCTGGATCAGGAACCATACTGACAGCTAAATTTAGCTCAGCAATCAAGATCTTTCTATTCAAAGCAAAGAGATTTGACCCTCAACTCTACATCTCAGAAGAATGAGAGCACTCGGGACTGGAGTACAAAACACTGTTGTGCAATTGGAGTCTGGTTTCAGGTCATGGTACCGAGGAGAAGGGAATCTGTTTGCCTGAAAGGAATCTGTGTTTACCTGAAAGGAATCTGTGGTCACCTGAAGGGAATCTGTGTTCACCTGAAAGCAATCTGCGGTCACCTGAAGGGAATCTCTGTTCACCTTGCAGGGGAAAAAAACCCCTCATCTCAGCCCCTGTCCTGGCAGGTATCGTGGACAAGAGTTCCCTTAGAGCACTCCATGAAGTTGCTGACACCCTGCTTCCAAGAGCCTTGCCTGATCCCTGAGAAGTGCACGGTGCAGGGTCCAGACTGGGAAGCAGCCTCCCAGCAGCCTTTTTTATTCCTGGAATATGGTCTGCTCTCTCTGTGGTGTCTTTCCAGGGGCACAGAGGCCGAGGGACACGCAGGGAGCTGCCTCACCTGAGAGCTGACTGGCCATTCTGCGCAGGGTGACCAGGGATGGCTTCAGTGGCATCGAGCCTTTTTCCAAAAAAACCAGCCCGTCTGCTGTGTATCTCTGCTCTGAGTCCTTGAGCCTCCCCAGAGGGTTCTTAATAACGAAGTTCTGGGCATAACGCTCCAATGGGTCATCAAGGGACGTGACTTTTCCTTCCTCCCACATCTTGTACAACATAATGGTGGGGAAGATCTTGGAGACGCTGGCAATTCTGTTGGGGAAGAAACATTTGGAGAAATTTAGCATTAAGAAGCCCATGAATCAAGAGGAAAGAAGGTCAGTACGTGAGATCACTGTGGTTTTATGTGCAACACCTTTGCTCGTTCCAGAGGGAATGCCTAAAATACAGGTAGGAAGTTTGAATTAATGTCCTTAAATCTGAATCTTTATAGACTGGAACATAACTTTTGTCTGTCCCCAGCAGTGCAGATCTCTTTCTAGTCACTTGGCATTCATAAAATGACATAAATTGTATATTTCTGCTTAGTAAATACCATAAAAACTCTCAAGAAGTTTATTGGAATTTTAATGGTTAAAATCACAGAATTGTTTAGGTTGGAAAAGACCTTTAAGATCATTGAGTCGGAACATCTGCCAGGACCACACCAGACTGTCCCTAAATGCCAGATATCCACAGTTTTTGGGTCTATCCAGGCCGTCCCTGTGGCGCAATCGGTCAGCGCGTTTGGCTGTTAACCGAAAGGTTGGTGGTTCGAGCCCACCCAGGGACGTGAACCTGACTCCTGGCCCATGGCAGGGGGTTGGAACCAGACCTTCAATGTCCTTTTCAACCCAAGTCATTCAATGGTTCTGGCAGGAAAATAGCACAAGGTCATTTTACCATTATAGAGGTGGGGAAGAAACAGATAATCACAGCTGCTGAAACTTTCCAAAATTGTTCATTACAAGGACAAAATTTTACAGTCAGAGTGCAGCCCGTGTTTCTGAGATAACACAGTTACAATTCACTGAAAATTGCTCTTCAGAGGAAGGAAGCAGTTCCTTCATCTTTGTTTTTGGTTTTTAGCACACATTAAGAGCTTGATTCCGTCTTAACCTAAAAAATAACAACCAATATGACTTTGACTTCACTGGGATGATGAATAAGCTTATGGGTCTACTTTAGGTGTTCAGTAGATATTCACCCCAAACATCAATTTTTATTAACTGACGTTTATTATTACTTTTGGTAAATCCTGTGGCACTGTCTCCTTTCTGTTCTCCAAATCTGTGCCATCTCTTGGTCTTCAGGTTTGTACCCTGGCCATGAAGCCATTCCCATGTAAGGAGTAGTGTGTTTTCAGGTTCTTTAGGGTCATTGCTATTCCAATTAAAAATATTGTCAGAATTAAATTAAAAAATACATAAATAAATCCAAAGTATCTCAGTAAGCCACAGCATGTAATAATCTGGGAACTTGCTGAAGCATTGTCTCACAAAGTTCCAGCATAAGCCAGCAGAGGTTCCTGCATGGACCTGCAGTTTGTGACGACATCTCTATTCCCAGATATCAGCTCTCCATAGGTGTATCTGTCCTTTCCTGGCTCTCACACCTGTGCCAGGTGTCTCACCTGTAGATGGTGTATTCATTGGGCAGCCCCGAGGTGGGGTCGGAGCCGTTCTTCTTCCCGAAGTTGCCCGTCCAGAGCACGGTGTCGTTGTAGATGACGATGGCCGACATGGCCGGGAGGCCGGAGTTGTGCATCTTCTGCCGCAGCATCAGATCCACCTGGGGAAGGAAGGGACACCATGAACTTCCAAAAGAAGAGTCTTATAAAGCATCCAGTCTGTATCAGGCAGTAGAAAGCCCAGACCATCAGCCCTTGTTACTCCCAAGCACTCAAGAGTGATCCTATGAATGGTGTTTTGGCAAAAAGAAGTATTTGAAATATTTATCTGTCTCTTAGAATTGCTTCTGTTGAATTGTCCTGTGTCCTTTTTCAGTTAACATGTCCACTGTGTGCTCATGCTTGTAGTATTTATGATTAAAACCAAATACCAACACATAATAATTGTACTCTTCTTTCTAAATTCTATTTTATTTTTAAATAATTCTTCTTTTTAAATTTGTATTCTGCACATCTGTTCTTTGCACTGGTATTTTAGGGTCAAAGATGTATGAGAAAAAGACTTTTCAGATATCCCACGACACTTCCCCATTCCATGAAACACCCTGGAGCTTGGGCTCCTGTTTAACCCACAAGTTGAGGAACAGCTGTGAGCTGCTGAATGGCTGTGATTGCTCCTGGCTTCCTGCTGTGCCAGGGCTGTGCAGAACTCTTCATCCAGCTGTGCAGAACTCCTCATCCAGCTGTGCCTCACCCTCCTCTGCAAGCAGAATGCATCGATCTCGCCCTTTTGGGACTTTTTCAAAACTATATCCTCATCTTGCACGTCATTTGCATTTTCAGGCACTCGTTTTGTTTTGCACACCATGGTTAAGACATAAGAAATGCCCTTCCAGACCCAGCATTTGAGACAAGAAAAGCCAAACTGAGCCATGTCCTTGGGGTCTCTTCACTGGATGGACAGGGGAAGGGCACTGAGAGCCACAAGTGGAAACATCCAGCTTGTGTCCAGCCCTTCTGTTGGGGTCCTTTGCCCTCCCTTGTCATGGACCAGTGGCCCATCTGGTACATCTGTAGATGTGTACATCGGGTGCACCAGCACTTCCTGAGGAGGGCCTGGTCTCACGGAGACCATGGAAAAGGATTTTGGACAAGAGCCTGGAGTGACAGGACAAAAAGGAATGGTTTCCCACTGCCAGAGGGCAGGGTTAGATGGGATATTGGAAGAAATTCTCCCCTTTGAGAATGGTGACACCCTGGCACAGGTTGTCCAGAGAAGTTATGGCTGCCCCATCCCTTGGGAGTGTTCAAGGCCAGGTGGGAAGGGGCTTGGAGCCACCTGGGATAGTGGAAGGTGTCCCTGCCCATGGCAGGGGGTGGGACTAGATGAGCTTTAACATCCCTTTCCAGCCCATGTGGGTCTAAGATTCATTCCAACCAATCATGGTCCTCCTTTTCTCAGAGAGAGTCTGACCCTTAGATCTGCCTGGACCCGGAGGAAGTTGACAGAAGTAAGAGATGCTCTTCAAGATTCCAGGGACAGGCAGAGACTTCATAAAAGTGGATGTGAAGTGATGGGAATTGAAATTCAGTGTGGATAAAGCCATGTGTGTGCAGGGAAACTGCCCAAAGCTGGTCCTGAGCTCTCAGCAGCAAGACCTCGGGGCTGAGGTGGATGTTCCTATGGAAACATTTGCTCAGTGCCTTAAGGCAGAAAAAAGGCAAATAAAGTAGAAGGGATTATTAGAAAAGTAACATAAAATATAACAGAAAACATTTTTTTTTCACCATATGAATCCCTGATGCACTTGCACATTTAATATTGTTTACAGTGGTGATGGCCTTCTACTTCTGAGGAGACAAGTGAGAGAGCACGTGATAGGGGCCTAAAAATAGGGAATGTCCTGTCAGAGCATGAATGTCCTATGATCCAGACAGTCAGGGCAATGCTGCAGTATTTCCTTAGAGCACATGGAGCCTGCCAGAAGTTCAGGCAGTGCTAAAATGTCAGATCCACCTCATACTGAGGATATACTGACAGTGTATCGCATCCTCTTTCATTCAGATGCAGGTCTTCTTCCCCTTCCCCTTCCCCTTCCCCTTCCCCTTCCCCTTCCCCTTCCCCTTCCCCTTCCCCTTCCCCTTCCCCTTCCCCTTCCCCTCCACTCCCTTCTCAGGAGTTACGTACAAGCATATTTTTAATTTTTAAACCGGGGCTTGGGGAAAGCCAGCAAAGCAAGAAAATAATTGGCACTGGCTGATGAATTGGAACCAGGGAGAACCTGAGCCAGGACATGAAGGCTGCCTCATAATGGACCAGATGCCAAGAGCCAGCATTTCGTGCTGGTGGAAGCTCACCAGGCCTTCTGATGGACAAGTGATGGTGTTTGTCCATCCCAGCTTACCCTCTGGGCAAGAGAGCTGCTCACTGACCTTTTGGCTGAAGGAGTTTTACACATCCATTTCTAGGTTCATGCGTTCTCCCCCTCCTCAATTCCCCACCTCCTTCCCCAGGGATGTTCAGCGGCAAAATCCACCATCTCCCCTGTACCCCTGGAGAAAAGCAGCCAAGAGCTGTGTCCCCCTCTGGTCCCTCCTCCCCACAAACCTTCTCCAACGCTTCCTTCAGGATGGGGAGGGGGTGGTCCAGCGGGACCGGCTCAGGATAGCGGGGACACATCTGCACAGCTTCTGACCTCACCTCCATCACAGACGGACCTGGAAAACAGCTTAGGGTGACACAGGGGCCTCCAACAGACATGTGGACAAGCTTTAACCTCACCCAGCAGCCGCCACAAACTTTCTTGCTTGTGTAGGCCTAAGGGACACTTCTGCACAGGGAAGGGACAGCCCCGAGTTATTTCTGTCTCATGTAAAACAGGGCTTGCAGGGCCACTGTGCCCTGTTATTGCTAATTCCAGTGTGGGATGGACACGGGATGGACACGGGATGTACTTCAACTAACTCTGCAATCTGGGAGAGTAAAGAACTGGGGCTGCAGAACACTCTGGGGACTGGCAGTGGGTTTAGCCCCCCTGGAAGGGCCTGTCCATGTCTAGAGGAAAGTCTGAGCTGGGGTTCAGGAGGACAGTGACCAAGTCATCGCTTGTGTGTCATCACCTCAGAAATGGGGGCAGGAGTGACCTGTGAGTGCCACCTGAAATCCAGCACCAACAACACTTGGTAGGCCTCACACCTACTTCATTACCTGTCTCCTGAATCAACTGCATCCTGCATATCCCACAGACAGCTTGAATTTTTGTGGCCAGCAAACATCTTTAAACTCAGAGTGAGATGGGAACTCCCTTCCTTGGAGGGACTATTTTCCCAGCTGATCCCAAGGTGTTCATAAATACTGCTACCCTGCTCTGTCAGCTGGGAACAAAATGCCATCTTCTTGCTTATCAGGGTAACATGAAGCATCAGAAATAGGGATGAGAAGAGATACGGCACTAGGAAATCTTTGAGATGGACAGGGATGAATACAGAGAGCCTACAGACTGTGATAAAAATGTGTGGTTTGAAACCTTTTCAGACCTTGGCCTCTGAAATACCTCTGGCACCTTCATCATGGATTTTGTGCCACCTTTCAGCTACTTAAAACTCTGGTGCATTGACACTGTGGATATTTAATACTTGAGCATTCAGTGCCTTGAGCGGATTGGTTGAGTTTCCTATAATCAACAGAGGAGGCCACAGAGCTGCTCTGAGGGCTGGAGCCCCTCCAGAGCCAGGCTGGGAGACCTGGAGGTTACCTGGAGAAGAGAAGGCTCCAGGGACACCTCAGAGCCCCCTCCAGAGACTAAAGGGGCTCCAGGAGAGCTGGAGAGGGACTGGGGACAAGGGATGGAGGGACAGGACACAGGGAATGGCTTCCCACTGCCAGAGGGCAGGGCTGGCTGGGATATTGGGAAGGAATTGTTCCCTATGAGGGTGGGGAGGCCCTGGCACAGGGTGCCCAGAGAAGCTGTGGCTGCCCCTGGATCCCTGGCAGTGTCCAAGGCCAGGCTGGACAGGGCTTGGAGCAGCCTGGGATAATGGAAGGTGTCCCTGCCCATGGCTGGGGGTGGGATGAGATGGGCTTTAAGGTCCCTCCAGCACAAACCATTCTATGATTCTGTAGTTCCATGAATTCTAGTGTGAACCAGGGGACTTCAGCCCATGCAAAGATTTGGGGAATAGGGAAAGGGTGCAAACCCTGAAGCTGAAGCACATGGTAAGGTATGAAACAAAACCAGTTCTAAACTGGAGTAACTTTTACAACAGAAAAATACCAAGATAAAGAATCTAAAATAAAATGCCACCTTAGCAGTTAACCACGGCTCGGCCAGCTTCTCTGGACACCAGCAGAGTGACATGGTACCTCCATCAACCCAGCCTTCACCTCCTCTGTGGCCTTGCACCAGAAAGGAGGACAAAACTTTATTCCTCTCTGGGCAAATCTGTGTTTGGGGAAGTGCACTTTGGGGAGAAATGGGAAGAAAGCTTTTATTAGTCTTCCAAATCCCTGTGCCACATCATGACCAAGGTTAAAACTCATTACTCACTGGGCTCCACCTTGGGGAGGCTGTACTGCCACAAGAAGCAGCCAGTCATGGCCACGGACAGCAGGAAGAGGAAGACGACCAACACGTGGATCCACTTCACCTCCATGGCAGCGAGTTTGAGGAAGCTCCGGCTGCTGGGTGCCTGCTGGGAATGGAAAAGGAATGGGCTCTGGGAGAGAAAACACCCGCGTGTGTCAGCTGTGAGAGAGGCCCCTGTGCTGGAGGATAAAGCTGCTGCAGGGACAGGACTCACCTGGTCTGGTGGAAGTGTCCCTGCGCATGGCAAGGGTGGAATGGGATGAGCTTTAAGGTCTCTTCAACCCAAACTATTCTGGGATTCTGGGATAATTTCAGTACCATTGCTGTACCAGGGCAGGGCAGACCAGCCCATGTTGGGGTAACTGGAACTAGAAATGACTTCCTGGCTTTCAAGGAGCTTTGTGAGCCGTTAACTCTACTCCCCTTGGTGGTTCTTGTGGAACACCAACCACTCCTTTTGCCTTCTCCTCTCCCTGCAGGTGAAGCTCATCATCCCAGCCTGGCAGGAGTCTCAGTTACAGCTCCCACCTCCTCCCTTCTCAACCACCATGACTTATTCCTGGATATCCTTCCAGCCCCTTTTTCCAGAGTCCAGCATCTGTTCATGGCAGCCACCAGCCAGACCATCTGAGCAGATCCAGCTTTTCTAGATGAACGATGGAATTATTCACTCTGTGCTGCCCTTACCCTTCTCTGTTGTGCCTGCAAATCCCATTCGATCATGTACCATCTGTAAGCTTGGCATTTACAGATGCCATGTTTTGGGAAACTGGCTGATATTTGAGTGTGTGCAGCTCTCACAACACTGGAGACCATCCAGGTTGGTGAGAGAACCAGATCAATGTTGAAGAAAAACAAGGAACAGATGACAAATGAGGAGGTGCCTGAGCCTGAGCTGTGCTCCTTCACTGCCTGCAGGAGGTCAGGAGGGTGCTTTTGAAAGTTTGGCAATTAATGTTATAAAACATATGGCCTGCCATTTGCATCCAATATGCTCCACATTCCTAAGCTGTTTCAGGTTGTCTGGACTCACTTGTAGGATAGACAGATTGAAATATTCCCTTTAGATTTCCACACAGCCCTTTTCCCCCCCCTGTTTTTGAGATATGGGATAGTTCATGCAAAAGCTTCTGCAAATCAACTGAGCCTTGTCACTCACAGCCAGGGAATCTGCAGAGCCTCTCCCAGACTCGCACATGACTCCGTGGATCCAGCTGGGTTTCCCAGCCTTCGCTGGAACTCTGGGTTGCAGTTCCACTTTCTGCATAATAACAGAAATATATCATCATTTTTCCTGCAGCCCTTCAGCCTAGCTGGGCATTCCTACAGGAATTTCTGAAAGCAGCTTATGTCAGGTTCTTCCATAACATAATTAAAATTCAAGGATGGCTTAAGACTGAGCAGGTGCCTGCAGACCCACTCACACCTGAGCCTGCCCAAGCACTCCAGGTCCATATTCCTGCCTGTGATGTGTTTCTAAATAGGGGAATGCCATCCTGACACCAACCCCATTTTTGCTTGGATACACCCACCTCCCACAGGGCCTCAGCAGGCAGGAGATCTCATCACTCAAGGAGAAGCCTGTGCTGAAATCTCTTTAATCCCCTCACGCTGGCAGGGCTCAGTGTGTGCTCAAGCATGTCACCTGGAGCTGTTTTCCTGCAGCGAGGAGTGGGACAGGCCCCTCTGCCCTGGAGTGGTCATGGCGTGACTTTCTTGGATTTAGTCCCACCTTAACATTGACTCCACCAATTTTGAGTTCCTCTGATGATCCTTCTGCCTCTTTCCTTGCTTCACTGAGAAGCCCTGATTCGTGAGTCTTGAAGAACAAAATACTGAAGAGCAGTATTTTATGGTGAATTCCTCATCTCATGGACTCCACACTCCCTGGGCCACTAACTGAGGACACAAAAATACCAACTTCGAGCTTATCTTTTAGTCCAAACTCATCCTTCAGTCCAAACTCCCCTTTACTTCTTGTGGATCATGAGTGCTCTGAATGGCTCTTTTTCATTCTCTGCCCTGTGATGCAGTGGGAATGCAAAGAAACCCTGGCAATACCATGGACTAGAGACATGGATCTCTCCTTTTTTGATGGGACACGAGGTACCCGAAAGTGTGAGAAATATTCATCCACCTGAGGAGATGCTCTACCCTCCAAACTACCTTTCAGGGAAATACCACTATTCCCCTATACTGGGGAGACTGTCAGGCAAGCAGATGGCTAGATCCCTATAAACACTCACACAATTCCCACTCCAGGGCCTGTCTGGTCTCACCTTCCTCTGGTTTCCCCCTCACTCCGTGTCTCTGTGACCGTCACCGCTCACAGCACAGACACAGCAAGGCAGGGGGAGGGGGACACTGAGCACTTAAACACATGCAAATGAATGCAAACACATGCAGGAATGAGTGCACACAGCTTCCCATGGGGAGAGCTTAGCAGTAGGATACATTTTTTTCCCCTGAGCTTTGCAAAATTAGGACGGGGAGAGAAATTGGGGATTCCCCGTGGACCACCCAGGTCACTGTCCTGCCCCCCAGGGTTGCTTGGTCAAGGCACAGCTGAGCACGGATTAGGGAGAGCCAGAAAGACCCCCAGCCCCTCACGTACCATCTCCAGGAGGTGCCTCAGTCCCAAAGGCTGTTGTCCCTCCTCCAGGCGTGTGGGCGCCTCAACAGCCCCATCCTGGCCGGCCTCAGCCTTGGGCAGAGGGGAGCAGGAGCCCTCGGCATCTTCCAAAGGCAGCTCCGTGTCACGGGCAGGTGCTGCTCTGTCACCGGCTGGAGCGGCCGGGTTTATCTCCCCAAAAGTCCTGCTCCAGCTTTATCTCTCCTCTGCTCTGGGTTTCCCCATCCATTTGGCCCATCCAGGCCCTCCACAGAGTGCTGCTGATCTCCCCCAGGAAAGGAGCTTAAAGTGACAGGGACAGGATGGCATTTGCACAGGAAAGTGCCTGAGAGATTGGATGTTAATTCTTCCTAAAGCTTCTGTGCCATGTGTGTGAATCACAGCTGAAACCAGGAGGGCTTCACCATCTATTTATAGCAGCTTCATCTCCTCCTGACATCTGAACAGGAGGCGATTAAGCAGGAGAGGGCCAGTCCCTGAGTGGCTCCAGCCAGCCCTGGGAGCTGCTCGAGGGGAGGGGACGTGGGGAGATAAGCCGGGAGCTCAGGCACTCTCTGGGCTTAATCCTGAACAGCCTCCTGGGGTTCCCCCACAGTGACAGACAAGGGAGTCATTCCCAGCTCCCAGGCTTACAGGACAGAGGTGGAACTGGGATTTCTTCCCCCTTAGCTGCCAAGCACTCTGAAGTGGGAGGTGCACGAGGGGATCCTTACCCGCAGCTGTAACCCCTCCATGGCTGCTCAGGAGGCTCTTCTCATCCCCTGTGCTGCTGGTCCCCACAAATGAAGGGCTCATGAACCGCTGTAATGAAGGGGAGCAAGCAGTTGGTGCAGGAAAAAAGCAGAGTCAGAGCAAGGGGGTAACAAAGGCCCGAGTAACAAAGCCCAGCTCAGCTAAGCAGAGCAGTAGGGAGAGATTGGCTTTGGATAGGGAGATGGGGGTTGGAATGAGGTGATCTTTAAGGTCCCTTCCAACCCAAACCATTCTATGAGATAAAGCACCGTAACCACACAAGGTAAGTCCTCAGCAACACCTTCCCTCTCTCTGCCTCTGGTCTGGCAGCATCTTGGGTTTACCCCCAAGCTCTGAGACCTCCCATTTCCCTTGACCATCCTCACCTCATCTCCAAACACAAGAAACTGGGGCTTTGACACCTTCAGGGCTGGCACATTTTCACTGTGGCTCCTCCAAATGGTCCTTCCAGCCCCCTGCAAGCCTCCTTTGCCTTGTTCCCTCTACACAGCCAACACCACCCCCTCAGCCTTGGGAACCACAGCCACAGCCAAGGGACTGCGTGACAGGACTGGAAGTGCCAAGATAATGCCACCACCACCATCTTTCCCATAAAATCTCCCATGAAATCTCCCTCATCCATCTACCTGGCAGTGTCGATTCAATCCCCAACCCCCCAAAAAGAGCTCTTACCAGCCTTGCTGCTACCTCCGGCTTCCAGCTGAGGAATTTGGGGCTGTCCTGCAGCTGCAGATGTTAAGAGCATCTGAAGCACTAATCCAGCTGCCAGCCTCTCTGAGCATGGATTAATGGGCAGGCCTCACCCCTCCACAAGCAGCACAGCATCTGTCCAGGGATGCAGCCAGAGGGAGGATTGCTGGTGGTTTGCTGGCTTCAGCAGTACTGCAGAGTGGAAAATGGGGAGCTGGAGTGTGGGTATCCGTAACATGCTGTGAGCTGGAAATGTTGATAATAAACGGATATAATATAATATAATATAATATAATATAATATAATATAATATAATATAATATAATATAATACAATACAATACAATACAATACAATACAATACAATACAATACAATACAATATAATATAATACAATATAATATATTGTATATCATATCGTATATCATATTGTATATCGTATCATATATCATATCATATATCATATCATATCATACAATATATAAAGTACATCCTAAATGCCCTCCCAAAGAGGAGGCCATGGTTATGCACCCAGTGACGTTCCAGATCCAGGGGGTTATGCAATTCGGGGGACCTGCCATCCTGTTCCTTCTTCAGATCTTCACAGGTAGTGATGCCATGATGATTTTTTGCCTTTTATTTTATACCTTTTTACAACTTCTGTATTCTTAGTGCTTTTTGCCTACATTCTTGGTCTTGTTTGTTCTGCTAGGAGATTCAACATTTTAGAAGCTTCGTAGTTAGGGATCAAAATGCCCCCAGACCCCAAGGTCCTCTCCAGAACACATTTTGTAAACTAAGATAGAACCATCCAGGAGAAGGTTTCTTGTGGGGGTGGGGGGGCTCACTCGAGCCTCTCATTGGGGAATTTTTGATAGATATGTTAATTAGTAGGACCCATAATGTTATACCAGATCTTTTATGGCCTTGCATTGCGGTGTGCATTGGGGTGCATTCGACCTGGACGTGGTGCAAGGATCCTTAAAATAAATACCAAGGTAAAATCCCTTTTTTCCTTCTAACCATATCTGACTCTTGATTTTAAGACCAGGAAAAGGCACCAGTAGGGGCATTCTCCCCAGTACCATCTCTTCATTCCAGTATCTCCAATAGCAGCCCAGAATCTGACAGTGCCCAAAATATCCAGTGGAGCCTGTGCAGCCACGTGTCTGTGCCCCAGAGCTGTGCCCAACTTTTGGTGAATGTGGATGCTGACGACCTCCTTGCTAATTACAGTAGATCAGGCTCCTCATGGTTTTGTCACTCCCCATTTCTGGGAACTCTGATTTCCTCCTGTCCCTGCAACCAACGTTCTTTATGGTGGTCTCATGCCCAGTTATCCCACACATACCCATAACCCCTCTGTCCTGGGAACCAAGTCGATGCCTCAGAAAGGTGAGTCTGTGCTGTCAAAGGTCCCCTGTGGTGGCAACTGCTCTGCTGGGGCTCCATCTCTGGTTATAAAATATCTGTGTGCTTTTTTGATACACCTGCTGTGCCAAAGATTCTTTTCCCAATTTTGTAGTACCTCAGTCAAAGGCGTCCCTTTCCCAGTGCTGGGTCTATTTTCCCATCATTTTCAGGAAATAAGAGGGATTTAAATCCTATTCTATGTGTGCTCTATGCAGCAGGAGAGGGGTTCAAACCCTCCCCAACATAGAGAAACTCACTCCAGTATTTTCACCAAATCTACTGATAGAATTTTAACACCCATCCTTTGGCGCCTCAGTCCTGGTTCTGACCAGGACAGGGTTAATTTTTGCACTAGCTGGGAAGGGGCATGGCCTGGAGGTTGTTCTGTACCACCTCAGGGAGTTGCTGGGAGCAGGGAAAGGCACTCTTCTGGGAGAAGGGGGAAAAGGGGTCCCTTCCAGTTGAGGAAGTGGTGGGGTATTGTCTATTATTGGGTGTTTTTTTCCATGTGAATAGTTTCTTACCCTCTGTCATTAGTATTATTGCTGTTACCATTCATTTTCTTATCTCATTGCTGTTTCCAGTAAATGGTTCTTATTTCAACACATGATCTTTATCTTTTGTGCCTCCCGTTCTCCTCTTCAGCCACCCACAGGTGGAGGGGGTGAGGGGAGCGAGAGGCAGTGTTGGGGGCACTAAATTGGAGAATTCCTAAACCATCACAGCCTCCCATGTCAAAGGTCCCAGGGGAGCTCACACGTTGCCGGTAATGGATGTTTGGAGATGAAAGGATCCAAGGTTGTGGTCTTGGGTCCCACCTGGGTCATCAAACTGTTAAAAAAGTTTCTTCATCCTCAGCTTCCTGCAGCAGAGTCTCAGACATCCTATTCCAGAAAAAAAAAAGCAATAATTGAGTGCTACAGCGATAGGAACAACTTGAGCTGGGTGTGTCTGCAGAGGGACCCTGAACAAAGAGATCCCTGGGCTTTCCTACCCTCACAGCTCATGCACGTGCTCTTCATGCCTCCAGTGGTGATTTTTGGTCTGGGGTCTGCTAACACCTTACTGGACTCCTTCTGTCTCCATGCAGACTGGCCATTGACTTCTCTTATCTTGTGGAGTTGCAGCTTCCACTGATGGCTGGAGCCTCCTTATCTCCTGCTCTGCACTTCCTGAGCACTCGCTGAGCTGGCAGATCTTGAGAGCCCAAAACCTTCCTGATTTAGGGAAAGCAGTGCCCAGCAATAGCTCAAACAGCAGTGTGTTATCAGCATTGTTCTCCTACTGCATTCAGACACAGCTCTGTACCAGCTACGAGGAAAATTACTGAGAAAATGAACTCAATTCCACCCAAAAGCACATCTGGGTGAGAGTTCAGAGCTTGTGACTTAAGGCTTCTGCAAATCCAGCTATTCAGACTGAGAAAGGAAAGCCAAGCAAGCAGCTAAACCACACAATGTTATAACTCTAAGTGGCCTATTCTGATTTAAAACTCACTTATTAAGCCAAACAACTGATATTTCTCAACCCCGTCCTTGGCGGGGGAGCTGAGAGTGGCCTCCACTGAATGGTTTTCCACTGGGTCCCAGCTTAGAGAAACCTCAGAAGGAGCTTAAGAGGATGATGTGTTTTCCAGGGCAGCCTCTCCCTCCTGCTCCCAGAGCATCCCTGTGACCCAGAGAGCCACAGGCGGGATCAAACATCGAACGGGCACTGCACCCAAAGGATTTTGTGTTTCATAACACCAGCCACAGCCTGGGGCTGCAAAGGTCAATCCGTGGAATAGCTCTGACCAGGAGTCAGTGGGATAGGGAACGACCAAAACAAACTGGGGGCTGTTTAGGCTTCTCCCCCCACTCAGCTGCAGATTAACACAAAGACCTGCTCAGGTCCTGAGCTGCCCGGTCTGGCTGCATCTGTCTCCATTTCCAGCCAAGGAGCTCTGCATTCACAGGTATTTCACACAGGTTGTCCTGGAGCAGAGAGCCAGAATACCCACCAGGCTCTCTCCAGCTGAGTTATTTTTCCATCCCTGCCCAGAAACAATCGTTGGCACTAACATGACTAATGCACAGACTTTGGAAATCAGCAGTGTGGGAAATTCCCCCCACACAGAGCCCCTTCCCTCCTGCAGCACCTGCTGGGGCCCCCACACCTCTCCTACTTCCAGAAACTCCTCCCTCTTCCTGAGTTCCTCTCCCACCCCATTTCCCTACCTCCATTTGGGGATGCAGCTTGCCATCCTGCATGGGCTTTCACAGGAAGGATTTGGGGGTGTGCAGTGGTCTCAGGGGGCTGGTCCCAGTCAGCTCCGGGGCCAAGGCTGAGCCCACCAGTGAAGCTGATGGTGCCTCTGTGAAAACATTTCAGAAAGGGAAGAAAATGCCAGGTGGGAGGGGAAGGAAAGAGCAAAGAGAGGAGCAAGAGAGAAGCAGCAAGGAGGAACAGGAGGGGCTCCTTGGGGGTGTAAATTTCCCCTGCAGTCCAAGGAGGACTCAGACCAGGGCAGATGTTCTGCACTGTGGAGGGCACCATGCCATGGCAGATACTCGCACAGCATCCCATGGGGAACAACTCCAGGGCAAATGGATATTCCTGAAGAAAACACAGCCCATGAAGGACCACACTGCAGGAGGTTTTCCTGAAGGACTGTGGGGTTCCCATGCTGGAGCACAGAAAAGAGGAGGAGGAAGGAACAAGAGGAAGAAACCAGTTTGTGCTGACCTTGACCTGCTGCCCTCAACCTCCCCTACACCATGTCTTTTGTGGGGGAGGAATTATTAGGGGAGTTTGGAGTGAAGAAGCAAAACTGAATCTGAGAAAGGAGTGGGGAGTGGTGAGGAAATATGTTGGTTTAATGTTTGTCTTTTTGTTTCCCACTACCCAGGGTTTAAGGCAATAAATTAAATTACCTTTCCCCAAACTGTGTCTGTTTTAACCTGGGACAGTAATGGGTGACTTCCCCATCTTATCCCAGCCCAGGAGTTTTCTTGCTCCTTTTTTCCCCCCAATTTTTCCCCCACTCCTGCTGAGGGAGTGAGCAGCTGGGTGGGAGTTCTGCTGCCAGCCGAGGTTCTCTCATCACCACAACCGCGGCAAGGGGTTGAAACGAGATGATCGTAAGGTCCTTTTCATCCCAAACCATTCTGGGGTTCCATGATTCCACCACATGAGGAAAAGCTCTCCCCTTTGGCTTTTCCCCAGTACTGTTCTTCAATCGCTCTGCCTTGAAGGGTATTCCTGCAATTTTCCTGGAATTTTCCTGCCAAAAGATGTACTTACAGGTTTTCAGGAAGGCCCCAGCTGCTGCCCAGCCCCTGGTTCAGTGCAGGTCCCCGCGCAGGGAACATGGCAAGGTGTGGTTTTGCTGGCTAGAGGGGACTGATGGGGAGATTTTGTGATCAGATTTTTTCCTGGCTGGAAGAAAAAGCATCTCAAACAAAACAGTCTGAGCAGACAAATCAGGCCCAGGTGTTTGAGCAGCTAAAGAAGGAGTTGGAAAATGAACGAGGGAGGCTCTCGGATGCACGGTCCAGGCACTGCCTGATGCCGGGAGAGCAGTGACATGTCCCGGCTGCACTGTGCCCTCCTCCCTGGGCTGTCAGTCTCTCACAGGGGGGCTGCTGGGGGAAGGCAATTGCCAGCTCTAATTGCCCTTCTCTCCTCACAGCCCTTTGAACCAGGAGGGGGGTGAGGGGGGTTCTCCTCCTCCCACGGCCCCGCATTGCAGAGCCCAGCCAGGACTTTGTTGTCCCACTGGGTGTGCTTTGTGTCCTACCAGGCACCATTGTCAGCCTTTATGTCCTGTTACCAGCTGGTTCGTTTTATTGATGGTTTTGTGTGGTTGAAGTGAGCTTTGAAAGTCAAAAGACGGAGCAGAGCTCCAGAGGGGCTCTGGCTGCACGTTCCTGTATCCAGGATTAGCGGCGATGGCGTGGCTCAGGTGGCAGTGGAGGGGGTGGCCAGCAGTGCCATTTGCTGTCACTGCCCTGCTCAGGGAATCGGGAAGTGAGAGTGAGAAGCCTGAGAGGAAATAGTCCATATTGGAGACAGCCAGGACATGTTTTCAAAGGTTTCTTCAAAATAAGTTATACAGAGGCACAACAGTTTTACTCTTTTGAATGATATGTCATGATCCCAAGACCCTGGGGTTTGGGGATTTTTGAAAACAGATTTGTGATAAAATGAAACAAAACAGGGAACACTGCTCCCTGCTAAGGATTGGATATGCCTCACTTCCAGGAGGATTTGCCAAGGCCCTGGGAGCGCCAAGGGCCTGGGCCAGCCTCGCCTGGAGCCTTGCCCTCCCTGCCCTGCCTGTTGGCCCAAAGGGCTGCGTTTGAGCTCCAGACCCGAGCCTTTGGCCCTTGCCTGGGATTTACTGTGACTCTGCTGATCCCCAGTGCAGCTGTGCCCATCCCTGGCCATGGATTCCACTGAGCCTGACCCTGGTGTGTGAACTGACGCTGGATCTGTCTCACCATTCCCAGCCCCCTGATGATGGAGACTCTTGATTGCCCCTCCCCATGAGGCTGGTGCTACTCTGCTCCCCTCGCTCAGGTATCACAGGGCTGGTGGGATCCCTGACCCTCTGGCCACGGCCTCATCCCTGGCTCCCAGCTCGTGCTCCCTCGGGAAGCACAGAGCCCGCTGGCTCCTTGACAAGAGTAAACTCCTTCCTATGCATTTCATTTATTTAGTGCATTTACAGAAAATGCATTTTTGTGTCTTTCTCAACTTGCCCACATGTTGAGAAAAAAATTCCCCCTGCTCCTGGACCTGCACCCAGATGGCAAATGGACCCATCCTGGATGCCACAACCTCCCTAATTACCCACAGGTTGTTAACACACAGGAGAGAGTTCAGTCTTTGTGCCACTGAAAAACTCCAGGCTGCCTCTTGGCACTGTGATCACGGAGCTGCTCCCAGGGCTGGAGCCCCTCCAGCGCCAGGCCGGGAGAGTTGGGGGGGTTCACCTGGAGAAGAGAAGGCTCCAGGGACACCTCAGAGCCCCTTCCAGGGCCTAAAGGGGCTCCAGGAGAGCTGGAGAGGGACTGGGGACAAGGGATGGAGGGACAGGACACAGGGAATGGCTTCCCACTGCCAGAGGGCAGGGATGGATGGGATATTGGAAAGGAATTCCTGTCTGTGAGGGTGGGGAGGCCCTGGCACAGGGTGCCCAGAGAAGCTGTGGCTGCCCCTGGATCCCTGGCAGTGTCCAAGGCCAGGCTGGACGGGGCTTGGAGCACCCTGGGATAGTGGAAGGTGTCCCTGCCCATGGCAGGGGGTGGGACTGTATGAGCTTTGAGGTCCCTTCCAACCCAAACCATTCTGGAATTCTATGATTCTGTGATCAATCCCTGCAGAAAATCTGCCGTGCTGGGTCCAACAGGGGCTTCCCTCAGCCTGTGCCGTGACAGCGAAGCCATCACCACCCCACACCGGGGCTGTCACAGCTGGACCCAGCTTTGGCTCCCTCTCCTCTTTCATAGCTGCTCTGAAGCCTGCAGGGAGCTGGGTTTTCACTGAGCCGTTTCAAAGCTCTCTCATTAACTGCTTGCCAGCAGCCAGCTCTCTGATAATGGGGATCGCCTCTGGAAATTGCAGCCCCATAGCAACAAGGAGTTTAATGGCTATTATTCCTAAATGAGGGACACAGGTCTGGTAATCCACCTTGTGCCTCTGGCAAACGCCCTTGGAAATGAAGATTTCCCATTGCAGGTAAGGCAGGAAAACACACACAGTCACAAGAGTGTTAAAACTACAAGGCCTGGCCTGGCAGAGGAGTTTTTAACGTTTCAAAATACTGGAGTTTTAAACTTCTAAATTTTTTTTTTTTTCATGGAGTCAAGTGAAGACACAGGAAATCTTCATGTGTTTTAGAAATTGAAAAGTGTTAATATTCCTTACAAGGAAAAGTGGGAAACCTGTTTTCAAGGGCAGGACTCACTTCACCCTGTCTCCAGCAGAGACTTTTGGCACCCTCTGTTTGTACTTGTCCATTTTCAAGCTGAAGTTTTCCTGTGTGTCCCATTGTACAGTGATACAGAAGCCCAGAATCCCAGACTGGTTTGGGTTGGAAGGGACCTTAAAGCTCATTTTATTTTCCCCTGCCATGGACAGGGACACCTTCCCCTATCCCAGGTTGCTCCAAGCCCTGTCCAGCCTGGCCTTGGGCTCTGCCAGGGATCCAGGGGCAGCCACAGCTTCTCTGGGCAGCCTAAGCCCATGGCCACTGACCCTTCTCTGCACACTCAAATCCAGCTCCATCGTCTCTCCAGCCCTTTCAGGCAGTGGAAGGTGCAGTGAGTTCTCCCCTCATAGGTACAGTTCTCCAGGTCCATCCATCGCTGTGACCTTCCCTTGGATCCATCAGAGAGCCCTGGAGCAACTCCCCTCAGCCCTGTCCCCACGACTTTTGTGCCAGTGGCTCTCACCACTTCCTTCTCCCTCAGGTTAAGAAAATACACAACTTGTCACTACAAAGGCCTTTTAGAGCAGTTTTGTCAACATTAAGGACGGTGAAGCCAGGTGGGGGTCAGGCTCTGCTCTCAGGTAACAAGTGACAGGAATGGAGGAAATGGCCACAAGTTGTGCCACGGGAGCTTTAGGTTGGATAGGGGGTAAAATTCCTTATAGAAAGGGTGGTCAGGCACTGGCCTGGGCTGCCCATGAGTGGTGGAAGTGTTCAAAAACCGTGTGCATGTGGCATTTGGGGACTTGGTTTTAGCACCTGGCGGTGCTGGGTTGATGGTTGAGCTTGGAGCTCTTAGAGAGTTTCCCAACCTTAATGATTTGAATTATTAACTAATTAGTTAATTAATTAATTCCATGATTTTTACCCGCCCAGCAGCTCCATCACCCCTGTCATCGCCAGCCGGGGGTTTCTTTGAGCTTCCTTGGACATGATCAGGCTGAGCTTGGTAAGACCCTGACCATCTCCAGCCGGGATGAGTTAACATTGGAAGTGGCCCCAGATGTCCCTGTGACAGGCAGTGGCCTCACCCTGCACATGCTCCTCATCATCCACCCCTTTACTCCTTTTCCCTGCCTCACCCGTGCTGCCTTCCCCCAGCCTGTCACCAGTGCAAGGAGAAACCAGAATGGTTTGGAGCTCTGGAGTGGCCTGGGAAAAGGGGAATATCAATCTGCTTGGGTGGAGAGAACTGTTAGAGAGGCTCCAGGGTGGGAGGGAGACGGGAGCCTGAGGAGAAGGTGTGCCTGGGTAAGAGAAACCCTGGAGAGGGCTGAGGGCAACCAGCAGAGAAGGTACTGGTGGGTACACACCTGGCCATGTCTGGCTCAGGGCCATGAGAGTTTTGGGAGTGCTTCTCCCTGCAGCTGCCCTTTGGAGCCCTCGGGATCCCATCCACTGCTTTTTTCTGTGCCAGTGGGGCCGCAAAAGCTTTCTGATATTTTTTTTTATGAAAGCAGCATTTCTCCCACAGTCATCATGGGACTCCACGAGACAGAAAAGACTGAATATTATAAGAGATATGATAACCTTCCAGTATCATGGTACATCCTCTGTGGAGTGGACAGGAGGCTTGAGCTCTGTGTCTCCCTGAAGAGCCACCCAGCCCAGCCAGGCAATCCCTGCTGGGGACCAGTGTGACCCAGGGAGGGGGTTCAGCACAGCTGTGCTTCTCCTCAGCAGAGCCGTATCCTCTGGCATGTCCCAGGATGCTGGAGCTGCTGTCTGGGTGCCTCCCAGCCTGAGTTCCAAGCCAAGGAGACACCAGCGTGCAGTTCGCCGCTGCAGCCACTGCCGTGGTTGTGCAAACCAAGTCACCGTAAGAAAGAAGAGATAACTCAAGTCTTAAAAGCCCAGCTTGGAAAGCTGCAGCTCGAGTGGCAACGAGTGCAGGGAAGCTTCCCCTCCCTCAGCCTACAGCGGGACGGAGGGATTTGGGCCAGGGCTGAGGAAGGTGGCACAGGGCTCCCCAAAGCCTGTGCTGGGTTGTGACCCCTGGGCCAAGGTTCAGCTGGGTTTGTGCAGCCCCTTCCCTCCCCAGGCACCTCTGGCACCACAGCCCAGAGCCCGCTCAGGGCTGTGACAGCAGCACCAGCTGCCTGCTCACACTGCCCACACTGCCCACACTGAGAGCATGCTGGGGGTGCCCTGTGCCCCCAAAGAGGTGGCCCCAGGACGCGTCACCTGCAGCCTGACCCGGCTGCCGTGGGCTGAGACAGCAGCGACCTGCTCTGCCCTGCTCCGGGTACTTTAAATAGGTCAGCAGCAGGTGACTGGATGAAATTACCCTTCATTTTATTGTAAGGGAGCTGCAGACGAGGCCCTTCCCCGTGGCTAACAGCAGGGATTGCCAGCGACAATGTAATGATTTTAATCCAGCAGTTTTCATTAACTCCTGATGTGCCGTGGGCCTGCTCTGGTTCACCCTTGCCATGAGGCAGCACCAGCCGGGTCGGGAGGATGATGCTGCTGCTCTGAACGTGCACAGGGACATGTCCCAGACGCCACCAAGGGCCATCACTTGGGACTTGGTGTAAAGCCCAGAGCCCCTGTGCTCCCTGGGTCAGTGTAGAGCCCAGCAGCCGATGGGGAGCTCTGTGACAGCCAAGTGGCAGTTTAGCCCAGGGATCAAAATCTCTCCATTTCTGGAGGTAAACAGAACAACACAGCTCTCCATGTGTCACTGGGTGCAAGCGGACTTGTATTTGTCAGGCAGGAAAGGGCATGACTCGAGCATCAGGGTATGGACAAGGGACACAACAGAGGAGGCAGGGGTGAGGATTGGGTGATGGAGAAAATGATGTCACATTATGGGTGAACATGAGGGCAGGGCTGTCCCACTGGGGAAAAAAGCAGGCTGAGGCCTCAGAACGAGCTCTGAGCTGGAGCTGGCTCGTGGTGTCAGGTGCTGAGTGAGCTGCATGGGGCAGAAGGACAGTGAGTCACCACAGTGTGACTGAAAGAGGTGGACTCATCTTTATCCCCCGAGTTCTGTGGTTAAATCCACCTGCTCTTTCCCCCGGTCCCCAGCAGGCCCTTTGGAGAAGCAGGGCTGACACAGGCAGGTGCTTTTTCATCTCTGCAGTTGAGAACAAGCAAGGTCCACAGTGACTGTGCAGGGCCAGTGCAGGGCCAGTGCAGGGCAGCCCAGTTCAGACTGGAAGCATTGGAGGGGTGACGGTGTTTGAGGTGGTCCCGGTGCCAGAACAGACCATGAGAGCAGCTGTGCTGGGGTGATCCACCGGCTCTGGAACTGGGACACTCCAGATCCCAGTGGTTAACCCCCGAAGCAGAGAGGAAAGAAGATGAAACAAGGGCAGTTCAGCCAGTGGAGCAGCTCCTGCCACTGACAATGGGAGGCATCCTCTCCTCTTGTTCCTCTTCCCACCTTTCCCACTCTTTCTTGACCCCAGTCCCTGTCCCCCCAGTATCTCTTGTGCTTTTCCACCTTTCTGCAAGGGGTTTCAGCTCCCAGACCAGCTCCAGGAGATCCCAGCACCTCCGAGGTGTGTGCTGAGCACCTCTGGAGCAGTGGAAGGCAAGACAAGGCCTCCCCCTTGTGCTGAGCTGTCACAGCAGATTTACAGCTGCAGCCGTGGACAAATGCTGCAGGTGTGAGATTATTAAAGGAATGGGCTTTTAAGCCTAGAGAAGAAAATTCCTTTTGTTTCAAAAGGTAGGATGAATTTAGTCACGTCCTGGAACAGCGTGGGGGAGACACTGCCCCTCCATGAGCTGTGCTTGGGCTTTTTAATTTATTTTTTTTCCTAGGATGTCCTTCAGAATGGAGGGATGTCCTGAGGTCAGGAAGTGATTTAGTCCAACCTACGACTCAAACCAGGGTCAGCTCTGAGGTCACACCAGGCTACCTACGGCTCTTTCCTGTAAGGTCTTGGAAACCCACAAAATCTTCTGGTCTTCTGACAGCGTGGTGAGATTCTTGGGATTGTCCTGTAGGGCAGGAGTTGGACTCAATGGTCTTTGTGGACTCTTCCAACTTAGGGCGTTCTGTGACTCTCTGAACTGGTTTTGTATCACTTTGGCTCATTGGAAGGCTCCTTAAGGAAGACGAATTGCTGAACGAGAGAGCCAATGGCTGCTGTGTCCCATTGGTCTGAGCACATAGGGACATGACTTTAAATCCTCTTGTCTTGTTCAGGTGATGGCCTGAAAGTGCTAACAAAGCTCTGCAAGCAGTGGCCTCTCCTGGCTCCGAGCCCAGGAACAGGGGGAACACCGTTGTTCCACGTCCATCCTGCTGGACACGGGTGAAGCCGAGGCACGGAGGTGAGGAGGACTCCCTGCTCCCACTGCGGCATGGACGGGGCTCCACAGCCCAGCGATGAAGACTTGCTTCCACATGAGGCTTTCCACGGGACAGGGCCAGGGCAGGAGCAGGCTGTGTGCCCAGAGATCCCCGTGCCGCCTGATGCAGCTGGCACAAACACTTACCAAAAATGGGGAAAACCTCTGAGCAGCAGTTCTTCCTCAGGCTGGTCAAGCAGCATGGCTGAGACCCCGGGATGCTTCCCACAGCTCCTGAATGTCTTGGGCAAGGAATACCAGCACTTATGAGCCAGCCTTGGCTCTGTTCAAGCTGTTCCCTAAGCTTCAGAGTAACCTTCACCATTAACAAATGTCCAAGGTCAGGCTGGAGAGGGCTTGGAGCAACCTGATCTAGTGGAAGGGGGATGGAACAAGATGAGCTTTAAGATTCCTTCTAACCCAAACCATTCTGGAATTCCATGATTAATGGAATGATCCTGATTTATGGTAAATATGGTCCTTTCAATTTCTTTCTTCTGTCATTTCTCTTGAGTTTGCTCTGCCTGTGGCATATGGGAAGGAAACAAGCCATGGGCTCAGGGGGGCTGAGTGCTGAGATGTGAAGATCAGTTCCTGAGGTCCCAGAGCAGTGCTGGGCTCCTCTACAGCCTGTCACAAGGTGCCACTGACCACACTGGGCTGTCCTGGCACTCACAGCCTCACCAGGGTTATCCCCTCTCTCCTAAGCCAGTAAAGGTGTTGACACCATGTCCAAACCCTCAGGAACAGCATATGGAGTGTTTGTGAGACTCCCACTGAATCCTTGTGCTTTACCTGTCTAACAGGGAAAGTGTTACTCCAACCTGTCCACACCAAGCTGTTAATTGTTTGCACGTGTTAAAAACATCAGAAATACAGGAATACAGAAAACTGGTGCAGAGGAAAGGGGAGCCCAGTCACGGGCTAATCCTCTGCCATGGAGGACAGACCTCCCCAGGTGTCTGCAGACCTCTGAGCTGGGGCTTCCACAGAGTCTGCCTGGGGGTCATTCAACCACAGGCTGGCTTGGGAGGTAATTTAAATATCATCAAATCATAAAGTCAGAGTGGTTTGGGTTGGGAGGGACCTTAAAGCTCATTTTGTTCTACCCCCTGCCCAGGGCAGGGACACCTTCCACTGTCCCAGGTTGCTCCAAGCCCCATCCAACCTGGCCTTGGACACTTCCAGGGTTTGGAAATAGTATCCCAGAAACTACCAGATGGAAGAAGTTAAACAATGGGTTTAAATGGAAGCTGTGCAGTTCTTAACAAAACCAGTATGGGGAAGGGGACATGCAAGAATAGCACCCATTAATTTTAAAATTGCTGATACATTTATGACCCTCTATCATGTATCTGGATCATACATGTGGGCAACCTGGTTTAGTGGCTGGCACCCCAGCCCATGCAGTGGGGTTGGAAGCGGGGGTTCCTTCAAGCCAAGAGGATTCTGTGATTCTGTAATTCCGTGATATCCAATGCAGTAGGGTTGGATCTGGACTCCACTTCCAGGTACATACAGGCTACAGGTCGGTATCTCGGGGCAGGGCAGGAGTAGGGGAGCTTGTGGCTCTTGATTTGGGAACTCACAGGCACTTCCAAAGACAGGGCAGACTTAAAAATAACTCGGTCCAAGCCATGTGTGAGCCACCAGCAGAGCCTGGCTGGCACCTTCCCTTGGCACCCAAGAGCAGCCTCGTGTGCCAGGTGACACAGGACTGGGGCTCACACCTGTGCTGTCCGAAGCACAAAGTCTCCCCAGTAACATTCGGGGAGGATTGGGATTTTTGGGCCTACTGAGATTTTTGAGAATGATTGTCCAGTAACCTGAGACAGAGGAAGGGCGTTGGGTTAAAGCTTTGACACTTGGGAAATACACCTTCAAATCAGACATTCCACCAGCTCAAGTACATCTTGCCTGGGGAAACGCTCCAATTCACAAATTTATAGGGTCATTTGTTGGAGGGGACCTCAGGAGGTCTCTGCTCCGACCTCCAGCTCAAATCAGGGACAGATATGAGGTCAGATGGGGTTTCTCAGGGCTTTTTCCCATTCTGCCTCAAAAACCTCCAAGGACAGAGACTCCACAACCTCTCTGGACAGCCTCTTCTGACATTTGACTCTACACATAAACCCAGCTGCACATTATTCCTTTATTTGTGGAGCTCCTAAATGCATGACAGCGTGTTTAATGAAAATGTCACCCTAAAAATATAAAATACATATATTAAAAAAAATATATGGGGATATATAAAAATATAGCCCTAAAAACGTGCTTTTTATTTTATAGAATCACAAAATTATTAAGGGTTGAAAAGACCTCCAAGACCATCGAGCCCAACATTTGACTGCAACTATAAATCCTGGTTTCTGCCCTGTGCTACTTCAGTCCCTTTTCCTGTCCTAACAGACAAAATTCTGCAGGTGAGGAGTGCAACAGGTAAGGGTGGGATGGTGGAAAGAATTGGGAAGATGTTCAGATGACCTTCAAAGCTGGGTGTTGGTACTGACAGACACTGCCCAAGAATGTGTCTTGGTGGATTTGATTTATTGGTAAACGATGAGTAACTTAATCCATTTTAATATTTTCCTTTCCCAGAACAATTCATACAAAGCTGTTTCAACATTGCAGAAGGAAGAAAAAAATCCCCTACAAAATACCCCAAAAGCTCGCAATAAATTGCTATTTTCCTTTGGAGGAAAGAGAAATAATTTAGTCCTACTGTTTGGATGTCAGTAAGGACCAGTGGTCTCAGGAGATAAGGATGAAGCCCATAATGAAGAACACTCATAAATGTTTCATTCCATGAGAATATTTAAAAATAAGTGATCTGGAAAGAAAAGCAAAGACTGAACAACTATGAGCATTTCGTTATGTGGGTGTGAGGAACAATGCTGGCAAACAGAAGAGGTGAATCCTTAAATACAGAGAAGCCTGAAGTACAAGGAAACATGAGTGTGAGAATACAAACACAGACACTTCTGAGCGGGGCTTGGAGAAGCTGAAATACAGAACATTTCTGTTCACTCAGTGGTAAAATTATTGGAGGAAGAAGGATGATGGCCAGCAAATTGAACTGCAGGTGTCGGTCCCTGCCTTGTTCCTGTGCTCCAGCTTCCCGTGAGTCCCAGGACAGAGGGAGGAGATGCTGGTAGTGCAGGAGGGAGGAAAGGGCAGCAGGAAAACAGCCCCAGTGCAGCCAGCCCCGTCCCAGGGCTGTGGGTCCTGCTGGGAGGGACCACAGCACTTCCACTGCCCCTCGTCCTACTCAGTCCCTCCTCAGTCCCTCCTCAGTCCCTCTGGCACAGAGATGCTGGGAACGTGCCAAGAGACTGATGGTATGTGCTGATTTGCAGATGAATTTGCATGAATTTGCATACATCTCCCTCTCAGTTTGCATTCATTCCCTGCGATGCCTTTAAGAACAAGTAAAACATTGTCTGCTCTGAATGAGTCAAATTTTCTGCTTTAGTTTTCTTTTTTGCTGATACACAAATGTGAAAAATTTATTTT
The DNA here is from genome assembly GCA_026261815.1 of Monarcha castaneiventris obscurior. Classification (NCBI taxonomy): domain Eukaryota; kingdom Metazoa; phylum Chordata; class Aves; order Passeriformes; family Monarchidae; genus Monarcha; species Monarcha castaneiventris. Next base: position 3,215,577 of record JAMPIT010000898.1, on the reverse strand, counting down.
CTTCTTTTTCTATTGCTTTTCCCACCTCCCTTCCACCCTCAGCTACCATAGCAATCTATTCTTCTTTTTTTACATTATATGAAAATTGTTATCCTAAATTATTCCCTCAGTTGTGCACAAAGCAGGCAATATCCCAAACCGTGGCATTGACTGTCCAATGTGCACAACACTGATGGTTCGCAGACTGATCTTAATATGCTCCGCTTCTCATTTCCTTTCCTGGAGGAACAGGTCTCTGTACCGACATCTGCTCGGTGAGAAGTTTTAGGTAAATAGAATTCCACACAATTAAATGTTGAGGAACAATTATCCTGACAGCTCTTTGCTGTGCAGATGAGGGAGTTGTGTGGAAGATCATGGACTGGGAATGCTCGTTCTGCAGGGAGCACTGTGGCTCTGGGGAACAGCAGATATTTTGGGAGACGTGGTCACTGTGGGTCCTGATGGAGTGAGAGCTAATGCTTTGTTGGCATTTTTTCCTAATACCCCACCTGGAGCCTTGTTGTCCCTTTGGTGTCATTCTCTAAGTGGCCTCCCAGTGCTTCTGGGCTGTGATCTGCTGCCCCTCAGCATCGTCTTTGTGTGACAGCACAAACCAACCCCTTCCACCTGTCCTGGGGCCACGTGTCAGAGCCCTGCCACCTCAGCCACCCCCTGGCACCTCAGCCACCCCTTGCCACATCTCCTGTGTGTTTTTGTCACACCCTGTTGTTCTGGCTGGAGAAGGGGGTTTGGGGGATGGACAAGAACAGGGGATCCCAGCACGGAGTAGAGGGAACTGGTAATTCCTCCCTTCTGGTCCCAGTCCTCGTGAAGCCCAGTTTGTGGTTTCCCTGATTTGCCATGAGAGTGCACTGTTGACTCATGTTCCATCTGTCCTCCTGGTCCTTCCCAGCAGACCGATCCATCGCTTCCCAGGCTGCACTGGTGACCGGGGTCATCCTGCCCTGGCCCGGAGCAGTTTGGGAGGTTCCCGTAGCCCAGATCTGAAGTTTGTTGAGGTCTTTCTAGACCAAAGCTCTGCCATTCCCGTGCCAGCTGCTTCCTTGTCCCTGGTATTGCCTACAAACATGGTGAGGCTGTACCTGAATTGTCACCCAGAGAGCACATGGAGATATTGAACTGCCCCAGGCCACTGCTGGGCCCTGGGATACTCAGATTGTCATCTGAACTCAATCAAACTCCAGTCCGACTGTACCCACTGCCCTTCCTTAGGGATGGTCCGTTGCCACAGTCTTTAATCCAAGATTTTTCACTGTATTAACTCAGTGATGTCCAGGCTGTGCCAGGGGGTTTATGTTGGATATTAGGAAAAGGTTTCTCCCACGGAGTGTGCTGGGCACTGCCCAGGCTCCCCAGGGAATGGGCACAGCTCCAAGGCTGCCAGAGCTCCGGGAGCGTTTGGATACCGCTCTCAGGGATGCACAGGGTGGGATTGTTGGGGTGTCTGTGCAGGGCCAGGGGCTGGACTCGATGGTACCTTCCAGCTCAGGACATTCCATGATTACATATTCCATGATTCCATGTCTCTCCTGAAATTAGTCTTCTGTTCTACCACCTTCAACTTACCTCCAGCATCTCCTATTCCACAGCTCCCCTTCCACTTCAGCTGAGTTCCCACCTGTCAGATGCACCTCCTGGCTTGAGTCTGATGCTTCCCATCCTGGGATCACTGGACCATGGTCTGTGGCTCTGGCCTCCCTGCCTCTTCCCGTGCTTTGGGATTGTTTGTCCTGGCAGGAGATGGGTTTGCCAAGCACCTCCCATGCCCTTCCCCCCTGGGTGACCCCAAGCACGGTCAGGCCTGGGGGATGTTTTCTGCCCAGCCGTGGGCTGGCTGTGGTTTGGGAAGCTGGAATGCATCACCATGTGGAACTGCTCTCTCTGGTGAGGCATTATCCCAGTTGTTTGCCATCTCGGTGCAGGACAGGATGTCCTTACACTAACTTATGTGCAGCAGGGAACAGGCAGGAGCTTTTCCAAAGGTTCCTGTACATGGCTTGTTCCTGACACCCAATGAGAGGGAAAACCTTCAGTGACCAGGAGAGGACTGTTTAGAGCCAGTGGGACAGAGGTGAGGATGCTATGTAACATTGCTGCCGTGCCAAGAGATGGTCTTTGCTGGCTTTTTTAAGTCACAGGTGAAATACAACATTATTTGTAGCTGTGCTCACTACTAACTGCAAACCACAAATCTAATCAAGTACCTGAGTTGTGAAATCAAAATCCTGAGGAAAACAGGAACATTGCTCCAAACCTGGCACATAAAGAAATGCCAGCACAAATAGGTGAGGCCCTCTGAGCCAGGACTTCCTTCTGAGCCAGGGGACTTGGCACAAGGAGCTCTGTGCAAGTGCTCACCTGGGGGGCTCAGGCTCTTGGAGAAGCTGAGTTATTCCATTGCCACACAGGGAGGATGGACTGGGGCTTATCCTGAAGGATCAGTTAACTACTGATCCTACAGTTAACTACTCAAGTTTTAGCTATAAACAATATTTAACAGATGTTTAGAGTTAGTTTGTCAAGCTATAGCTTTCAATTAGCAATTTGCGCTGCTGTTTTTAAAACTGTAGGAGGGCAAACTGTAAATATGATCTCCATCCAAGAAAAAAAAGCCCTACTCACTCCTCAAAATCCATTCCTCCTGCTTCTCTGGAACCAGACTTTTTTGGATTTGCCCTTTTTTTCCCACTTCACCTGCAGATTTGCTCAGGTTTTCAATAGTTTGCTGTCTTTCCTTGTGCATCTCGCAGCAGGCAGTGCAGCAAGAAGGGTTAAACAAGCCTGGGAGTGTGCAGGGGACGTGCTTGACTTTCATTACTGGTTATGGCACATAAGACAGAGAACCCAGCATGTCCTCTTTAAAGGAAAATTGTGTTCCTCTGCCTGCTTTAAGTGTGTCAGCAAAGCGGTTGTGAAGGATGCAATTTACTGAGTCTTTCAAAAGCCTTTGTCAAAGTTCCTCCCAAAAGTCACAGAGAACCAAAAGCATCTCACGAAACTCCGGCGTATGGCAAAGTCCAGCCAGGCGGGGGCTGAACAGGGATTCCCCTGATGTGGTCTGGGAGCTCACAGGTGAGCCAAGAAAACGGGAGGCTGCTCTTCAAATTTAATGTTTCCTTCTGGGGCTGTTCAGCCTGGAGAAAAGGAGGCTCAGGGGGGACCTTCTGGCTCTGCACATCCCCCTGACAGGAGGGGGCAGCCCGGGGTGGATTGGGCTCTGCTCCCAGGGAATAAGAGGAAATGGCCTCAAGCTGTGCCAAGGGAGGTTTATATTGGATACTAGGGAAAATTTCTTCATGGAAAGGGCTGTCAGGCACTGGCACAGGATGCCCAGGGCAGTGGTGGAGCCACCATCCCTGGAAGTGTTCAAAAAACCAGTAGACCAGTACTTTGCGCTGTGGTTTGGTGGCCACTCGTGTGAAGGTTGGACTTGATGATCTTGGAGGTCTTTTCCAACCTCAATAATCCCCTGATTCTATGAGATCCACCCCCATCCGTGGTGTTCCTCCTGCCTTGGCTCACAGAACTGTGTGGGCTGTCTCCAGGTAAGCACAGGCAGTGAGTGACAGCAAAAGAGAAGAGTGTTGCTTGTACAAAGACCAAGGCCCAGGTGGCTTGGCAGCAGAACCCTGTCCCCCAGCAGCTCTGGCAGCCAAGCACCACGGTATCTGTGCCATTTCTCATCCTGTTATCCCAACAAATACACCAGAATCACTGGAGGCCCCAAACAAGGAAACACAGGCAGCAGAAATCAATCTCACTTAAGACTTACTGAGGGTGAAGCAAGAAAACATCTAAAGCAAAAGACCACCCTGCAGTAAATGTTGACTTCTGGGTCAAAACTACTGCCCAAAAACCTCTTATCCTTGACAATCACGAGCATCCAGGGAGGGATCGTAAGGACACGGCAGCATAGCTGTGTTTGGAAAGGGTGTCAGCTGCCGTGTCCTTACGATCCCTCCCTGGATGCTCTGGAGTGGTGTGGAAAATGGATTTCGGATAACAATTTATTGCAGTGTGCCCCACCCAGGCACCACAGCCTGGTGTTGGTACATGTGCATGTGAAGATGCGGGGCGGGGGGGCAGGATCAGCCTCCCTGGGAAGTTAAATTAAATCAAATCAAACTCTTTTCTGCTTCCTGACAGTTTCTCACAGAGTTTCGGTCCACTCACAACAGTCAGTCCGGACTCTTCCCTTCTGGGACAGAGCCTTTCTCCTGCATTCCTGCAAAAGCTCCTTGGGGCTGCTTTGCATGGCTGAATGGAGAGATTTCCTGCATAAAGGGCTCTGTCCCTCTTCCCTGAACCACGGGGTGCCTGTCCCAGCTTGCATGTGAATCTCAGGGAAGATGTACTTCTGCAGCTGTTTTCTGTGCAAAGTCAGGGGTGAGCAGCCCCAGAGCCTCCCAGGGGGTTGGGAAAAGGCCAGGCTGTCTGGTCTGCAGGTCCCTGGCAGCACGGGGGGAAGGACTCAGTCCCTAGGGAAAAAAAAATTAAAAATCAGGAAAAAATCCCGATTCCAAACTCCTATTTGCCTTTCTCTGCAGACAGCAAGTGTCTCATGGGAGAGATGGGAGACAAGAACTTGGGGAGCAGGGAGAGAGACAGAGGGCTTGGGAAAGGGGGAAACACTGCCAAGAATCTGTGTCTGTAGGCAGCAGGAAGGGACAAGTTGAGACCTGAGAATGACACATCATTTTCTCTGATAAGCTGGCAGATTGTGAGGGGGCCAAAGGCTGTAAGTCACAGACCTGGAGGTGTTTAATTGCACTTCCCAAAGCTCCAGCAGTGCTCAGTTCTCTGGGAAGCTGGGTTTGCTCACCCCAGGTCAGCAGGGCTTTATGTGCGCCCTCCGCACAGTGTCCATCACTGGAGGAAACGTGCCTTGGCATTCCCTGATGGCTGAGTGGGGCCATGGGGATCCATATAATCCTCCCTCTGCACCCTTGAGCACATGAGTTAGGGCATCTGAACTCTCCTTCCTGCAAGATCCTGCACGCTCTGCTTTGTTCACTCGTACAGAAAGGGCAGGGAAGCTGATGGCGGTAGGAGAAATCACCAGCAGCAGTGCTGTGATTAAACTAGAGTCAAATCCAGCTTTGATTCCTGCTCTCCTGTGCCTTCCTTCCTCCCCTCAGGGCCAGAGGGAACCAACGAGTGAATGGAGCTCAGCTACAGGGACAGACTCCAGCATCCCACACAAACATCCTGTCCAGAGTCTCCAAGTGCACCTTGTCTCCTCCAGAGAGCAAATTTCTGTGCCCCATGGATGGTCCCAGGCACAGAGCAATGTCCAACCAGCAGCCAAGGCCTCCTCCCTGCAGGGCATCACCAAGAGACATTCCTGGATGAACCCAGTGGCTCTGTGGCAAGAGGCAGCCCAGGAGGAGCTGATGTGGAGAGCACCTTCAGCAGAGCAGCGCTGATGGAAGGTCCTCACAGAATTCATGGAATGACAGAGTGGTTTGGGTGGGAAGGGACCTCAAAGCTCATACAGTGTCACCCACTGCCATGGAAGGGACACCTCCCACTAGCCCAGAGTGCTCCAAGCCCCGTCCAGCCTGGCCTTGGACACTGCCAGGGATCCAGGGGCAGCCACAGCTTCTCTGGGCACCCTGTGCCAGGGCCTCCCCATGCCAGGGCCTCCCCACTCTCACAGACAGGAATTCCTTCCCAATATCCCATCCATCCCTGCCCTCTGGCAGTGGGAAGCCATTCCCTGTGTCCTGTCCCTCCATCCCTTGTCCCCAGTCCCTCTCCAGCTCTCCTGGAGCCCCTTTAGTCTCTGGAGGGGGCTCTGAGGTGTCCCTGGAGCCTTCTCTTCTCCAGGCTGAACACCTCCAGCTCTCTCAGCCTTTCCTCACAGGAGAGGTGTTCCAGCTCTCACCTCACGTCCCCTTCCCTCTCTGGACTTACTCCTGACTTACGGAATAAGCCCAGAAGCTGGAAAAAGGAGCACAGTGCCCTCTGAAGGAGGAGGAAGCTGCTGTGGGGAGCCCCAGGCACATCCCTCAATGCTGGTAATCAACAGAGCTGAGCCCCAGTTATCCCAGTTTTGTCACTAAACCCTCCCACAGCGGTGCAGAGTGCTGAGGAGGCTGGAGGACAGTATCAGAGGATGTCAGCAATGTCAGTCTGCCTGCACCCTGGGAATGTCACCTTGAATGTTCCCTATTCTGGTGCCCAGAGCAGCTGTGGCTGCCCCTGGATCCCTGGCAGTGTCCAAGGCTGGGCTGGACGGGGCTTGGAGCAGCCTGGGATAGTGGAAGGTGTCCCTGCCTGTGGCAGGAATGAGATTAACTTTGAGATCCCTTCCAAACCAAGCCAGTCTGGGATTCTCTGATTTTATGATTCCGTGTTTCAGCCCCAAATATCCAGCTTCTCCTTGCTGGGTGATGCTTTTGATGGTTGACCACAGCTGCTCACCCAGTTTAATGGGAGCCAACACTGGCTTTTGTCTCTATGCTGAGCTTCACCCCTGGTGTGGGCAAACACTGACCTGTCACACGATGCTTTCACCTGGGCTTGAGGCATCTGGGAACTGCATTTTTAGGACAGGTCAGAGCACTCTGATAAAGGCCGCCTCAGCCTTTCCCACTGACTCAGATGCTCCTTATTGTGAAATACTTCCCTCTTTCCCAACACTGCAGTCCCAGCCAAGAGGATCATGCAAGAGCCAGGGAAAACACCGAGGAGAAAACAGGGTGTAAAAGAGTTTGTCTAAACAAGTTCCCATCGCAAATCTTGATCCTTAGTTCAGCAACAGTGAAAAATAAGATACCATTTCCTCCAGAGGTGAGATGATGGTGGGACATCCTGCTGCTCACCACCACGGTGAGATCAAGGGAGAACAAATCCCTTGAGGATGGGGGGAGAATGGTCAACAGAGCAAAATTCATCCGTTACCAAAGACAAGGAGTCTGAGAACAATGACCTGCAATTGGGAACAGGTGAATATCTCACCCAGCCATCGGTGCTGCCAGCCAGGGCTCAGCACCAGGGAACAGGGGAGACAAATAATTCCTGCTTACAGCAATACAGAGCTCAGTGCTGAGGAAGAAACTACATCCATTCACACCTGGGCTTACCCAAATGCCCCACTAGGGCCAGCTGACTGCTCAGGCACAGGCGATTTGTTTCCCAGGCAGCCCAGAAAAGCTGCTCAGAAACATTTTGATGTGCTCTCAATTACTTTTGGAGTAAATCAGCGAGGGCCTTGGGTCAGCTGGGAATCTGTGGGAATTTTAACAGAACCACTGATGGCAGTAGAGAGGCTAGAGCCTCCACTGTCTGTGAGTGCTGCTGCTCCTCCTGACCCCTTCTGGTCATTGTCCAGCTGTATTGTGTTTGCACAGAACTCTGAGATCGCCTCCCTCCTGTACAGGCCCTTTTAAACCTCTGTTTAACCCTAAATATTCCCCCAGACCCCACTGTGCTTCTTGCACTGATTCCCTCCCACCCCTCCCTGCCTTGCACAAATTCTAATGTTCATCACAGAGCTCAGAAGTGCCTTATGGCTTAATAAAATCTGTCTCAGTCAAGGGAAAAGATTTAGACAGGAATCAGCTCGCTCAGCAGAGGAAACTGTTCTCCTAACAAACTCATCAAGCCATTTCCCATAGGAAACCAGTTCCAAAGGCACGTTGGCAAGCAGCAGCCTAAGACAAAAGGAGATCAATTTGCTGGATAAATTGCACGCTGCAGACAGGAGGGTGACATAATTGTGGGTTTTCTTCTTGTGACAGGTGAATTCCAGACCCAGGACACCTTAGATCATACAAAATCACTTGTTAAGGAAATAAAGTTTTATGCTGGCTTACCAAACCCTAAACAATGTGGAAATGGGGAGGATTTGCTGTCAGATGCCTCAGAGCTGCAAGGAGCTAATTTATTTATGAGCACCCCCTCTGTGAGGGACTCAGTGGGGATGTGGAAGGTACCTCACAAATAATTCACCATGCACACAGAGCCTGGAGCTGCCCAGCATATCCCAGGGCTACTGAGGTCTGGAGGATGAGGGGTGGGAAGCAGTGGTCTCCTGGGGAACGTGAGTGAGCTGTGACAGCTGAGAAGCAGAGGTTTTGCCAGCACCGGGTTTTTCAGCTCATGTCCTCTGGTTGTTTGTAACTTGGTAATCAATATTAATGTTTACTGGAGCTTTCTGTGAGTGCAGAGGCTGCTGAGCCATCAGAGCACCCCGGGGTCCTTCTCATGGCACAGTCCTGGCTCTGCTTGGCTGGTGCAGAGGCCGGTACTTCCCATTCCTGATTGTCTGTTCACTGGGGAAGCTCAGGAAAATACTGCACTGGGCACTGATTATTTATTTGGTTTTACTTTTTCCAGGAGGAAAAGGAACAGATTTGTTGCCCAGAGAAGCTGTGGCTGCCCCTGGATCCCTGGAAGTGCCCAAGGCCGGGTTGGGCAGAGCTTGGAGCAGCCTGGCATAGTGGAAGGTGTCCCTGCTCATGGCAGGGGTGGCACTGGATGGGCTTTAAGGTTTCTTCCCACAAAAACGATTCTGTTTCTATGAATATGTTATTTCCAGCCTTGCTGTCTCTCACATAATCAAACTGTAACTTAAAGTCACTGCTAGAGGCACCACAGAAATTCTGTGTAAGTACCTGAAAATCAGGCACTTATCTCGACAAATTTCCCCTGTGGCTTCCTGCTCGTGCTCTACCAGTGAAATCTTCTATCCCTGTGTTTCCCTGACACGTTTTCATGCAGAACCCCTGCTGCTCCAGCTCTTCCCCTGGAGACAGACCTGCAGCCCGGGGGACATTCATCCCCAAAGGACTGAACAGGGGTTTTTAGTGGGGAGCTGTGCCCTGCAGCCCTGGCGCTCCGTGCTCCTGCTCTGTCCCTGCTGCCAGGGCTGCTGGCACAGGCACCAGTGCCTGAGTGGCACTTCAGCCACTGAGTCCCCGACAAAGGCAGGGTCACACATGGTCACTGTAATTAAGGTCTTTATTTTCCAACACGTTTCCCTGTCAGCCATGCTCCTGAACTTTTGAACTTCCCTGTCATTGGGCTGGGACTCCTGGGGACGCCTTGCTGCCACATTTGTATCCCACTGTTGTTCCCACTTATCCCCATCACCTTGGTGCTAATGGATACCCAGACCCCACAGCTGGTGGCTTTGGGCAGTGAGGTGGAAGCTCTGATCCTGCTGTCGCACACAGGCTCCCGGAGCTGGCTCCGGCAGCATTGCTGTGCCTGTGGTTTTGTATTCCTGGGGTTGCCCTCAGCCACAGGCACCTGCACGGCACACAGCCAGTCTAACCCCGCACTGTGCCCCTCGGGACCCGGGCACACCTGATGTTCCTACACAGGGCTCTTCCCTGCCAACCACAAGGACTCCGCACTTGGCACTGAACAGGGCCCAGCGAAGTCGCGGAATCTCCATCCTTGGAGATAACCAAAAGTCATCTGGAAATGGTCCTGGGCAACCAGGTGGCTCTGCTTTAGCAGGGACTAAATGACGTCCAGAGATCCAGATGACCTCCAGAGATTCCTCCCTGCCCCAACCAGTCTGTGATTCTGCGATTTTCTGCAGTTTCACTGAGGCTTTGCCAGCCCAGCCCTGTGTACAGATGTGCTGCTTAGGGCTCACCTCAGCTGAGCAGCCCAGTGCCACACGTAATTAATTCAGCTGCAGAACTCAACACCACAGGGTGCCTTTGTGCTGATAGTTGTCTTGGGTTCAAAACACCACTAGGTGGATTAATAAAATAATAAAATAATAAATACCACCTATTTTTTAAGAATATGCATGAGCTGCAGATCCTGAGAGGAGGTTTAAAGTATAGTTTTCTTCTGTTCTTGCACCCACCCCAAGGCCTCCACTCCTGGTCTTGGTGGAAGTTGTGTGGCCACCTGGAGTGTTCCTGCAGGACAACAGGGTTGGGAGTCAGACTGAAGGGTGTCTACACATATCATTCACCTGAAAATTAGACTTCTCAGGGAAGGCTAGAAATAAAACATCTCCTTCCAGCTCCAGCAGAGTGAGCTGAACCCCCAGCTTGTGTTGAGACTTCCCAGCACTCCACTCCTTCCCTGGGGGATTTTCTGGACACTTTGTTCTGTGACCTGGCCTCACACTCAGCAACGCTGGAGCAGGATGCTCCCTGTTCATCCCCCCTGAGGCTGTGTCCTCTCTGCCCCTTCCCTCCAGGTGTTCACACCTGAGCCTTCTCCAACTTGAACAATCCCAGCTCCCCCTTCAGCTGCTCCAGTCCCTTCAGCATCTTCATGGCCCTTTTTTGGGCTCCCCAGCATGTTCATGTCTCCTTTGGGTTTTCCCATGAGCTCTGGGGAGGGACGTTGCTCGCCAGGAGTACGACAGTGCCCTCTGTCCTTCCCCGCTCCCACCGCAGATCCCACGGTCCATGGGCTCCATGCCACTGCCAGCGCTGGCTCCGAGGGGCCTGGCACCACCTCCCAGGGTCCCCGTGGCCACCGCAGTGGGGTCCTTCCCTCTCACTGCGTGGGGCTCATCCTGGGAGCAGTGCGTTCATTTGTGCAGTGCAAGCTATGAGTAATGCACCTCACAGTGCAATGCATCCTGTGAGTAACACAGCCCACTGCATGCAGTGCATCCTGTGTGTAATGCATCCTGTGAGCAATGCATCCTGTGAGCAATGCATCCTGTGACTAATGCATCCTGTGAGCAATGCATCCTATGAGTAACATAGCCCACTGCATGCAGTGCATCCTGTGAGCAATGCATCCTGTGAGTAACACAGCCCACTGCATGCAGTGCATTCTGTGAGCAATGCATCCCGTGTGTAATGCAGCCCACTGCATGCAGTGCATCCTGTGTGTAATGCACCCTGTGAGTAACACAGCCCACCGCATGCAGTGCATCCTGTGTGTAATGCATCCTGTGAGTAGCGCAGCCTGTGTGTAATGCATCCTGTGAGTAGCACAGCCCACTGCATGCAGTGCATCCTGTGAGTAATGCATCCTGTGAGTAATGCAGCCCACTGCATGCAGTGCATCCTATAACGCATCCTGAGCAATGCATCCTGTAATGCAGCCCACTGCAGGCAGTGTATCATGTGTGTAATTCATCCTGTGTGTAATGCATCCCACTGTGTTACTATGAGTAATGTCACCCGCTGTGTGCAATGCAACCTGAGAGTGATGCATCTCACTGTGTGCAGTGTATCCTGTGAGTAATGTATCTCTTTGTATCTCAATGTATCCTGTGAGTAATGCATCCTGTAAGTAACGCACCTCACTGTGTGCAGTGCATTCTGAGTAATGCACCTCTGAGTAATGTATCTGGCTCTGTGAAGTGCATCCCATGAGTAATGCACCCCACTGTGTGAATGCATTCCGAGTAATGCACCTCACTGTGTGAATGCATTCCGAGTAATGCAACTCACTGTGTACAGTGCAAGCCATGAGAAATGCACCTCCCTGTGTGCACTGTGTCCTGTGAGCACCACACCTCTCTGTGTGCATCCTGTGAGTACCACACCTCTCCGGATGCAGTGTGGTACTACTCACACTGAGGTGCATTACTCAGAGTGCACCCTGTGTGCATTCTGTGAGTGCCACAGCTCCCTGTGTGCATCCTGTACCACATCTCCCTGTGTGCACCGTGTATCCTGTGAGTACCACACCTACCTGTGTGCATCCCTTGAGTAGCACAACGCTTGTGTGCAGTGTATCCTGTGAGTACCACACTCACTGTGGGCAGTGTATCCCGTGAGTACCACACCTCCCTGTGTGCATCGTGAGTACCACACCTCCTGTGGACAGTGTATCCTGTGAGTACCACGCTCTCTGTGGGCAGTGTATACCATGAATACCGCACCTCCTGTGGGCAGTGTATCCCATGAGTACCACACATTGCTGTGGGCAGTGTATCCCGTGAGTACCACACTCTCTGTAGGCAGTGTATCCTGTGAGTACCAGGCTCGCTGTGGACAGTGTATCCTGTGAGTACCACACTCGCTGTGGGCAGTGTATACCGTGAATACCGCACCTCCTGTGGGCAGTGTATCCCATGAGTACCACACATTGCTGTGGGCAGTGTATCCCGTGAGTACCACGCTCCCTGTAGGCAGTGTATCCTGTGAGTACCAGGCTCGCTGTGGGCAGTGTATCCTGTGAGTACCACGCTCTCTGTGGGCAGTGTATCCCATGAGTACCACACTCGCTGTGGGCAGTGTATCCTGTGAGTACCACACCTCCTGTGGGCAGTGTATCCCATGAGTACCACACATTGCTGTGGGCAGTGTATCCCGTGAGTACCACACCTCCTGTGGGCAGTGTATCCCGTGAGTACCACACCTCCTGTGGGCAGTGTATCCTGTGAGTACCACGCTCACTGTGGGCAGTGTATCCCGTGAGTACCACGCTCACTGTGGGCAGTGTATCCCATGAGTACCACACTCGCTGTGGGCAGTGTATCCCGTGAGTACCACGCTCCCTGTGGGCAGTGTATCCCGTGAGTACCACGCTCCCTGTGGGCAGTGTATCCCATGAGTACCACACTCGCTGTGGGCAGTGTATCCCGTGAATACCACGCTCCCTGTGGGCAGTGTATCCCGTGAGTACCACACTCGCTGTGGGCAGTGTATCCCGTGAGTACCACGCTCCCTGTGGGCAGTGTATCCCATGAATACCACACTCGCTGTGGGCAGTGTATCCCGTGAGTACCACGCTCCCTGTGGGCAGTGTATCCCGTGAGTACCACGCTCGCTGCGGGCACCCTCTGCCAGCCTGCGGGGCCCTCCCGACGGAACGGGCTCATTCCCGGCTCCGGAGCAGGCTCTGCAGCCCGGCCAGGCCCAGCAGCTCCCTCCGCCTCCCCTGCGCGCAGGCATCCATCCCGCTGCCTGCCCAGGGATGGGGCGTGAGGAGGGGAGGTCACTGCGGCAGCTCCCTGCTCTTCCCCCATCCGGCCCATCCTCCAGCCCGGGATGGATCAGCGGGACTGCGCGCAGCCGGCGCCAGCAAAGCCGTGTTTGGAGCTGGCACCTCCGTGGAATCTCGGCAGACGGAGTCCTGGCTTTGGTGTGACGAGTCCTGCTCCCCGCTTTCATCAGGACGCACCTGGGTCAGGGCTGTTTCTCCCTGCTCAGGTTTTCAAAGCCTCCACATCAAAGTCAGCCCGTGGGTTCCTCAGTTTCTTTCATATATCCCACAATGGCCTTGTTAAATCACAGAAACCTTTGCGGCTTTTCTCCTTTCTTTCCTTTCTTTCTCTATTATTTTTTTAAATAATCTTTTCATTTGGGGGGAATTGATAAGGGAAAGTGGTTGTTGGGGGAAGGAAATTTCTTCCATAACATTTCTTTTCAGAGTCGTGACTATCAAAGCAGTAGGAAAGAAGCACCAAGGAAAATGCAAGCAGATGGATGAAATGCTTTCCTTATATATATATATATATTTATATATATATATATATATATATATATATGTTGTTTTTTTTTTTTTTTTTTTGTGTAGCTTTGGAGATGTGCCTTTGATTTTCTCATTCTTCTCCTATTTGCCCCCAGTTTGAATCTACAAATTTGCAGCTGGGGAACTGGCCAGGATCACCCCAGTGACCCATGGAATATCCCTTTCATTTTTCTTGCCTCCAACTCCCACGTTACAGGATCAGAGAAAACTGTTAAATTCCCATATTTGTGCTGGGTCCCTTGAGCCCACAGGAACCTGATGCAGCTCCAAGAAGGCCAGATAATGCAGGGGCTCACACTTCTGGTGTGAAAGGTGTGAGTAATTTGGGCCAAATGGGGCATGCTGGGTTCTGTTAACTCACCTGGGTGTCTGTCAATAAACCCTGCCAGCTCCCACTCACCCATGGCACCCCTGCCCAACTTCTCCAGGGTACCTCCACCTGCTTCCAGGCAGATCTCTTTGGAAGTTGCCATCCTTTTTGTACCTCCCCAGAATTTTTCTCCCTCCTGACATGAAAGTGGAGGTTTTCTCTAGGCTGTTACTACCACTGCACCTTCCACCACCTCAAGTTTCCAGTCTAAAGTTAGTCTGTGAATCTTGCACCACTACCATCCAATTGCTTAAAGCATCTGCTCCCCAGGTAGTCTGAGTCCCCCAAAACTCTTACAGAGAGTGAGACGATCTCCTTCAGATCATTATTTTGCTTCTGGGCGATGTCCTCCAGTCTGCTCCCCTGAGTGTCAGCCCTGCTCTGGTGACAGCCCTCCCCAGGGACGTCTCCTGGCTGGGAGATGCACTGGGAATGCTGATGGGCTGGACAGGTATCCTCACCTGCACCCATGCAGATCACAAAAACAGATTTATGTGCAACAGAGATGCTCCTTCCCCCAAAGGCCACACAGCCCCAGCTGTGTCAGCAAGAGCACAGCCGGAGGGATGGTGCTGTTCCCACCTGCTCAGCATTCCTGGGGCTGCATCTGGAGAGCTGTGGGCGGTTTGAGGACACTCTGGGGAGGCCAGAAAAGCCTGAAAAGTCCAGTGGAGGATCACTGAAACACCCCGAAGTACTGAGTGTGTGGTATGGGAGGGAACTGGGGCTGCTTGGCCTGGCTGGGGAAGGTCTGTGGCAAAGGTGTGATCAAAAATCTCTGCCCCCAGGAATTTTCAAAATGTGACTGGACAAGGTCATGAGAAATCACAGAATCAGAGAAAGGCTTGGATTGGAAGGGACCTTAAAGATCATCCAGTTCCAACTCACTTGCCGTGGCACCCCCTAGACCAGGTTGCTTCAAGTTCCATCCAACTTGGACACTTCCAGGGATGGGGCTGCCACAGCTTCTCTGGACAGCCTGCTTTGACTTTGAAGTCAGCCCTGGGGACAGATCACGATGTTAAAGGTCCCCAGAGGGTTTTTCCACCTTTCTGTGACTCCAAGAAAGTCAAAGCCAAGGTTTAGGACAGACTGTGCTCCTCAGCGCCTGCAGATGCACCTTCCCAGCTCTTACAGCTGGTTCTCCACCCTCTGTCACCCCAAATGTGCCTGGCTGGAGGTGTGACACAGCACTGCTCCAGAGCTCCTGGTTCCTTGCAGGTGCACGACCCTGGGCTGGCAGGAGTGAAGGATTGCACCAGTCCTGGTCATTTCTCCTGCAAGTTCAGCCAAGGGAAGGCACCAGGTGATCACCCTCTGGGGACATGGTTTCCTGTTTCCTACAAGATGGGCTGTTTGCATTTCTCTCCTGAGCTCTCCCAGAGGTTCCTGCCAAGGTTCCTGTGCCAGCAGAAACTGCCATATCATGCAGGGACCATCCCTAGTTCTGCCTGCACATCACACCTTTGCCTGACCCTGTTATCCCACCTCGTAGGAGAGGCCATGCTGGGAAGAACATCCTTGTCTTCCTCTGGTTCCAACAGTCTCGCCAAAAGAGGGAGCAGATGGAGTGAAAGCAAAGGTTGGAAGGGGAGATGACAAGAATGTTCTGTCTTTCTGTGCCATCTTGGGTCAGTTCTTGGGTCTGCACACATCAAGCAGCTGCTGGGAGTTCAGGGGTGGGCAGTTACTGGGGTGGGGATCCTCAGAGTCTGTCTGAAGGGTCTGGGTTTAAAATCAAATGTCTCCAAGGCCGTGGGGCATTGCTGGATGTGGTGTGAGAGCAGAACAGTGTCCAGAGGCTTGCAGGGGGTGGGGGGGTGTTATTACCTCCTTTGCTCATCACAGACTGCCTCCAGCATTCCGGTGTTCCCACCTGCAGGAACACAGCCTCTGGGTCTCCCAGCACAGCCCCAGAGACCATTCTGGTCTGAATCCAGACTGGCTCTGTTTGCTCAGATATGCCCTTGAGCAATTGCTCAAAACTTGTCTTGGCTGGGGATCAAGCCCTGCGACAGCACATCCCAATCTCACATCTCATCGCAGCCCAAACCGGTCCCGGCAGCAGAGACTCCTCGCTGTTCACAGCCTGCCCTGCTCAACACCCACCCCAAAACCCGACAATGTCTCCTGATAACCTGTTGGTATCAGAGGAGATCAAATATTCTCAGAGGTACACAAAGTATTTCAGAAGTAATGAACCACTAGAGAAGGGTTCGGCAGGAATTTCCCAGCCCACCCAGACCTTTGTTCTCCAGGGCAGAAGCCAAGCACTGATTTCCCCATCCTGCCTGTGGCTGTTGTGGTCCCACTGCTGTTGCCATTCCCCTGTGGGTGCAGTTTACAGAGTCCATGCAATTGTCAGCAAAGGGTTTCCTCAGGCTGATCCCTGCAAGGGCTCCCTGCCAGGGTCCATCCCCAGGCTGCCATGGACAGCACGGAGCAAGGACAGGCACTTTCCTGTCCTCAGGGTCTGTGAAGGGACAAGAGAGCTGGAGAGGGACTTGGGACAAGGACATGGAGGGACAGCACAAGGGGGAATGGCATCTCACTGCCAGAGGGCAGCATTAGGTGGGATATTGGGAAGGAATTCCTCCTTGGGAGGGTGCCCAGAGGCGCTGTGGCTGTCCCTGGGTCCCTGGAGGTGTCCAAGGCCAGTCTGGACGGGGCTTGGAGCAACCTGGAAAATAGTGGAAAGTGTCCCTGCCATGGCAGGGGGTGGAACAAAATGAGCTTTAAGGTTCCTTCCAACCCAAACCATTCCATGATTCTGTGTTTCTGTGATCCAGGAAAGTGAGTTGTGTGGGATGGGAGTCACAGTAGCCTCATGGGGAGTGCGGGGGCAGCACAACCTGCCAGTTGTAAGCACAAACATGGCTTCAGTTCTTGTCTGCCTGGATTTATGACATCCCCCTGAAACCGGAGCTCTCCGGTGCCAGGGCTTGGCTCTGTGCCTCACTTAAGTTTAGCTGGAGGTGGGAACAAGACCCAGTGCCTTGTAGAAAAGCCCAGTGGGCAGGATATGTGAAAAACCACCAAAAATGCTGTGTGCAATCTCCAAATCCAGAGCTGCCCTTCGCCAAGACAGTGCCCCAGCTACAAGGAGGGTGTTCTGCTGGGGCTGGTGCAGAGCTCCCTTGTAAGTGCTTTGCTGGCAGGCTGGGAATTCACAGTCCCACTGTGCAGGGGGATACAGGAACACAGTCCTGGGATGGGTGAAATAAGAGTAAAATCCAGCATGGCTTGGAACCTTTCAGAGGCAGAAAGCAGAGGAAACAGCAGTGGGCTGGCAGCAGGATGGGAGGGTGGAGGGGCTGCTGTGAGGGAAGCTCATGTATAATTCCCTTCTCCAGAGCTGGAAAACAGGCTCCAGCCTGGCCACCCCCGCTGGGTCAGCAGACACAGCCACAGAGCAGAGGAGGCTCTCCTGCCCTCGAACACCTTCCTGGGGAGAGCGCCATCAAAAGCACGGCATTTTTGTGCTCAAATGCTCAAACAGCATTTCCCATCAAAAAGGTTTCCTTGATTATTTCCCAGAAAACTGCAAACCTTTGCAGTAGCTCAGACATCACAGGGGGACACTGGGGGACCAGCTGTGAAGCCAGCTCAGGGCAGCTCCATCTGCTCGATGCTGAGCTGAAATTGTTCCTCTCCCAGCCCCAGACCAGAGCACGAGGGACAAACACCCTCTGCCCTCCATCCATGGTCCCCCACCTGATCCAGCTCCTCCACAGCAGTGTGGATGACACAGCGCTGTTTTGTGCTATTCTTATGGCCATGTGCCTCAGTTTCCCAATTTCCTGAGTGCTGAGGAACAAGTGGCATAACATCCTTGTGCTCCAGGAGATAACAGGGAGTGGCTGCTTGGCACACAGGACTCCCAGTCTCCAAACACGGCATAATCAAAAGCCTTGTTTGGTGTCAGTGCTGTGCTCCAAACCTGGGCACAGAAACTCCCCTGCCTTCCACAGAATCTTGGAATCATTAAAGTTGGAAAAGTCCTTTAAGATCATGGAGTCCAACCATTCCCCCAGCACTGCCAAGGCCATCACTAAATGATGTCCCCAGGTGCCACATCCACATGTTCTGAACACTTCTCCACTGCCCTGGGCAGCCTGTGCTAATGCCTGACCATGCTTTCTGTGGTGAAATTTTCTCTAATATCCAACCTAATCCTCCCCTGATGTGGCTTCCTGACACCTGCTGTGTGGTTTAGAGCCTTTCTGTGGAGATCTCTCATCCAACCAAGTACCAAATGAAGAGGAAACAGGAAATAGGATGAGATCTTTCACAGAATCACAGAATCATTTAGATGGGAAAAGCCCTCTAAAAGCATTGTATTCAAGCATTATCCCAGCACTGCCAGGGCCACCACTAAGAAAAGAAGACATTCCTAACGAAGTCTTCCTCTTCCCAGAGTATCTCTGCCTTACAGCAAAGCTCTGGCTCTCACTCACTCTGGGACTGGTTTTTGAAGCAAGCCTCTGGAAATCTCCAGTGGGGGCACAGTATTAGGGAAACCCAAATTATCTGTAGGCAGGAATGCAGGAGAGACACCTGGCAGGATGGGACAGAGCAGAAGGGCACAGGGGCCATCAGCAATAGCTGTTGGGAAAGGCTGAGGTATGGCTGGAAACAAATTTATTCATCATTCCCACTGACCATGTCTCCTGAAAGTTTAGAATCATCATATTTGGAATACCCTGAGCTGGAAGGGACTCACAAGGATCATTGAGTCCAGCTTCTGGCCCTGCACAGGACAGCCCCAATTTGCCTGACTGAGCACCTTGCCTGCTATTAAAGCTCATTTTTTCACCCTTATTCCCCGTGATCCTTCTGCAATGGGTGTAAGGAGCCAGGGACAGGATTCAGCAGCAGTGTATGGCAATTCCAGTCCCATAAGGTGCCAGGAATTAGGGAATGGGGACAGTGTGGGCAATGGATCAGCCAGTGGAGAGACACACACACGGGTGCAGAGTGAAAGAACATGTAAGGAAAGTTACCAGGAAAATTCCTTGGAAAGGATGGAGAATCATAAAACTTAATGCCTAGCCCAGAAAATGAGGAAAAAAGAATAATTGAACAAGAAAGAAGGGATGCTCAAAGTGAGGAGAGCCAGTCACATGCACGGCTCAGAATACAGGGAAATCCAGTAGGCTGGGGTCAACATTCCACAGCCCTCCCTAATCCCACCTGCCTGGCTCTTCCAGCAGGAGCCTGGGCAGAGCTCTGACAATTCAGCATTTCCAATTAGAGAGGAGCCCGGGCTCTTCCCAGATTTGGCTTTGCAGCTCATCAGCCGTGCAGGGAGAGAGGGAAGGGGGCAATGACGGGAGTCAGGGGTGGGAGCCCCTCTCCTGCACTGGGACCATGGGCACGGCTGGGGAGGAATCACCTTGGCCCGGGAGTACGAGCTGTTCTCGCTCTTAATGCGCTTCCCCAAGGTCTCTGCGAGGGTGTCAAGGTGAATATCAAACAGTCCTGAGGAGCCCCAGCAATTGGGCTAAGGATGCAGTCGCCATGGCAACAGAGTGGCTTATGGTTGACGCTATTGAGTGATGTGTCACACTCATAAAGTCAAGGCGCAGAGGCAGCGCCTCCGAGGAGCCTCTAAAGCAAACCAGGATGGAGCAGAGAGAGCCAGGGCTGGGGTTTGGGCTGGGACTGGGGTTGGGTTTGGGGCTGGAACTGGGGCTGGGGCTGGGACTGGGCCCACTGGGACTGCAGCTGGGGCTCGGACTACTGGGACAGGGACAGGGACAGGGACTGGGACTATGGCTGGGGCTGGAGTTGGGACTGGGGCTGAGGCTGGGGCTGGGTCTAGAGTTGGGACTGGGGCTGGAACTGGAACAGGGGCAATGGTTGGGGTTGGAGTTGGAGCTGGGACTGGGGACTCTGACTATTTCTGGGCAGAGGTGTTCTCAGGTTACCTCTTTCCACAGGAAAGCGGGCAATTTCCACTGTTACTCCACACTGTGGCATGCAGAGAGGTAGGGAAGTTCAAAAGCCAACAGATGGATCCAAACCACCATGTTCTATTTTACATTCATGCCATGACCTCGCTCAAGATTAACCTTTAGGACAAACCTTCCTGAAAACAGCTGAGCAGAGGCATTTTCTTCTGTTAGCAGGGGGCAATAGAATTGTGGAATGTCCTGAGCTGGAAGGGACCCACTGGGATCATTGAGTCCAACTTCTGACCCTACACAGACACCCCAACAACCCCACCCTGTGCATCCTTGAGAGCGGTGTCCAAACACTCCTGGAGCTCTGGCAGCCTCAGGGCCGTGCCCATTCCCTGGGAAGCCTGGGCAGTGCTCTGGGGGAAGAACCTTCCCTGATCTCCAACCTAAACCTGACACAGCTCCAGCTCTTCCCTCGGTCCTGTCCCTGGTCACCACAGAGCAGAGATCAGTGCCTGCCCCTCCTCTTCCCCTCAGAGGAAGTTGTAACTGTGATGAATCTCCCCTCAGTCTCCTCCAGCTGAACAAACCAGGTGCCCCCAGCCACTCCTTACAAGGCTTCTCCTACAGATCCCTCCCCATCCTCGTGACCTCCTTTGGACACTCTCTAAGAGCTGAAATGATACCTTAATGTACTTACCATGTTTATGTTTCTCCTCCACGCCTGGAGGGTTCAGGTGTCAGTTCCCTGAAGCCCCGGTTTCATTCACTACCCGTGGTCTGGGTCTCTCTGAGCTGTCGCAGAGCCCAGCCCTGACAAGCGAGCAGCCACACACGGAGATCCCGTGGCACATCCTCCACTCTCAGCTTCCCTGGACTCAAACTGGGCAGCTGCTGCTGCTGAGCACAGATCTGGACATGCAGAACATGTCTTGCTCTCAACCAACAGCACAGAACTGAGCTAAGCTCATCCCAGAGATCTGTTGTCAAGTCTCTGCCCTTTGGATATTGAGGTTTTTTCCCTTACCCAGTGAATGTCAGATGTAAAACACCTAAACAGTTAGAGCAGAGTCTCAAGGCAGTTTTTTTCCAGCAGGTGCCACATACGAGATTTCCCACCTGCTTGTTCCATACACCTGTGGGTTTTGTGCACAGTTTCAAAACACACACACAATGTATTGATGCTCCTTTCCCAATTTCGAGTGCTCACAGTGAGTGAGGGTGGTGGGGGAGGTACTTCTGTTCTCCTGTTCCCAAATAACTGCAGTGATCCCTCCAGGTCCCAGGCGGGATGTAGGGTTTGCCCTTGGTCTCTCGGGCAGGTGCTCTCATTGCAGGATACGACACAGCCGTACGCGTTTTATAAGAAGACAGAGGTCTAAGTGTCTAAACGTAGGAATAAGTTTCATGCTCCAAATCCCAATTTCACAAGTTGCTTAAGTGCTGCTCTTGGATAGACACGTGAACTCATGTGGAAGAAACTCCACACAACCTGTGTCATTGTCATCTCCAGCGCAGGGCTGTGGACATCCCTGTGTTCAGCATCATCCTTGTCACAACCCTGCTCTCTGAGCCCGGGCTGTCCATTTCCACTCCAGTGTGTGCAGATCCCCCCAGCTCAGCACTGCAGATTCCACCCCTGGAGCTGGGCTGCTGCTTCTCAGTTTGGGAAGTGCTGCACACCATAGAACAGGAGCCCATCGTGAATTTAGCCAGAAGAATGTTGTCATGATGAGGGATGAACATGGAGGAAGAAGGAGTTGAACATTAATAACAGAGGACAAGACTTGTCTGCATTGATGGATGATTCTACTACCAGGAAATCAAAACAGATTTAGACTGGACTTGGGATAATCTGCGAATTGGGCCAAAGCAAATGAACCCAAGAGCACCTTTTTGTACCTCTGTGCCCTTCATGTGCAGAAACATAAAAAGAAACCTCTTTTCCCCACTTGGATCCCAAATCACTGTTTCAATAGACAGACCCCCTTTGAACAGTGTCTGTGGGGTGTTTGTGGCAAGGCTGTGATGGGAAGAGCTCCATGGCAGAGCAGGGGCTCCCTGCCCTCCGTGCAGGACCTGCCCCGGAGCAGATGGATATTCGTGGCAGGAAACCCAGCCTGTGGAGGACCCAGGCCAGAGCAAAGGAAGAGAACCAGAGAGAAAGAAGCCTCTCTGTCCTGACTGCAACCCTGTCCTGCACTGCCTGCTCTGTGATGAGGGGCTTGGGTGTGACCTTTGGTGGCAACAACAGGGGCAGAGCAGGACTTGGAGTGAGGTCAGCCAGGGAAAGGAGGGAGGAAAGGCTGTTTCCCTACGTGCATTAATAATTGTCTTTCTGATTCCACTACCTAAATCAATAATTTAAAATATTATAAAAATACATTTTTTTATGTTTACATATATAATTTTGCACTACATTAATTTCCCCAGGCTGAGTCTGTTTATTTCACAGCAATGGGGCCCTGAGCAGCCAGATCTAGTGGGGGCTGGATGATCTGTGAGGTCCCTTCCAACCCAAACCATTCCATGATTTCTAGGATGATTTCTATGATACTTGGTAAGAGATCTTCCATCTTTATCTCAACCTACAAGTTTTCTCACTCCTGATCTTCCAAACCCTCTCTCCTCCTGCTGCAGGGAGCAGTGAGTGAGCACTTATACCACTGCAGGAATTTGGCCACTTACTGGGACCAGCACATCAGTGTTCACTCCTTCCTACCAGAGGTGTGAGTCTGCCTACCTAAAAAGCCTTTTCACTAGACTTTGTGAACTGTTATTTGCTCCTCTCTGCCTGTGCCGGCTTGTCAGTGTGTAATTAATTAATTACCACTCTGATGCCTTAGGTTTTAAAGTTTATATTTTTCAAATCCTGTACTGCCTAGTGTGTAACTCTGAAGTTCCTTGTAGCCTGTTAACTTCTGCTCTCTCGTGCTAGGTAGACATAACAAAGCCTCTCCGGGCCTGCTCTCCGAGGATACCCAGACCGTCCTAGGCCCAAAAAGTATAAACCAAAAAGCCTCTAAAGGGGGGCAAGCTGAGGGGAATTACATCATTAAACTGAAGCTTTAATGGGAGAATTAACCCTGATATGCAAATGAACCACACCTATAAAAGTGTGGAGAACTCATGATCTGTCTTCCATCTTGGGGTCCATCTTGGCAGTAGCCTCTGGCTCCCCAGGGTGTTCCTTTGAAGGCCTTTCAAATAAATACCGACCTTTATTCCCTTACTCCTCTCTAGTCTCCATTTCTAGGTGGCCTCTCAAGGTATCAACTCTAGCCAGTGCTTCACCCACCACAGGTCTGAGCTGTAACACCCAACTTGCCTTTAGTTCTCTGGTCCCAGAGCTGACCACAAGGATGTCCAGCAGAAAATCCTACACGGCTTTTATTGGAGAATTAAACTTTGAAATGTCAACTTGGTTTAAATCATAGAATCCCAGAGTGGTTTGAGTTAGAAGGGACATCAAAGCTCATCCAGTCCCACCCTTGCCATGAGCAGGGACACCTTCCACTGTCCCAGGTTGCTCCAAGCCCCACCCAACCTGGCCAAAATCTAAAGGTAAGAAGACTGCAGTAATTACACATGCAGGAAGTTTTTCTACCATCAGGGCTATTCATTCCAAATCAGTTCTCTAAGAACTCTATTAGAGACACACAATCCTCTTTGCCAACAATAAAGTCATCAATGACATAGTGTTCTTTAAGCTGCTTTTTCCCGAAATACAGCACAAAACATGCACGCACACACACACTTTTTTCATCCTTATTGAGCAATTCTCACCTCGCACTGGATCTGTGTCATCACCAGAATTTTGGTTTCTAATGTACTCGAAAAACTTCTTTGCTCTATTGATTGCAACTGTGGATTTTTCACTGAGGACCTTAAACCCCTTTATCAATTTTCTGTTCTGTTAAGTGTCTCCTTCTCAGAGATTGTCAGGTATCACCCCCTCCTCCTGTTATTTACAGCTTTTCTTTTTCAATAGTTCAGCCCAAGTCGCTGGGAGGTGGGGACTCGAGCAGCAGGAGCTACTGTTGCTGGAAGGAAACCATGGGCCCTGAGGAAAGCAGAATGTGGGACAGACAGATGGGGCAGGATGGAGGGGGGTGGCTTGACTCAGATACCTTGAGGGTCTGGGAAGAGAGGAAATGGATGGGTGCCTAAGAGATGAGATTGCTCTTGGCAGCATCACAGGCTGGAGAGTGAGGAACTGCGACAAGCAGTTTACAAATGCGAGCCATGGGTGGTCTCCCCTTGGTCTGCAGCTGTGCTCCAGAGCTGCTCCGGCCACTCGGGAGCTCAGCAGTTTATGGGGTTGGTGACATGTTGTCACTTCAGCAATGAAGGCAATGCTGGCCGGCCGCAGGGAAGGGAGGCAAAACACAGGGAAGAAGGAGAGGGAATGGAGAAAGATGCTCAAGGAGCAATAAAATCAGTGTTGGACACAAAGAGAGAGGACAGGAAAAGACAAAACGCTCATAAAGAGGAGAAATACCCAGAGGTTAAAGAAAGTAAAGCAAAGCACAAGCCTCATGAGGTGTGAGAGGGTCTGGGAGAAAGCACAGCTCCAGGAATGCTGTCCTTCCCATCCCCCAAACTCTCTTCAAATTAGGAATAATGAATGCCTCCATCTAATGAGAGAATGAGGTGGGGAACTCCTGCACAATCCCCCTGCCCTCACTGGGTTTCTGGAGCACATTCCCTTTCCCTGCCCCACAAAGGAATTGTCTTTGCAGCCCACTGCAGAAGATGAGAAGCTTCAGCCCAAAGCCAGAGAAGCCATTGCAGCACTTTGTGCAAAATGTGGAACACATCCCTGTGGATCCCAGAGCTCCAATCCTCCTATTCCCATAGTCAGAGATGGAATTTATGCTCTAAGGCCAGTGGCTGTCTTCTTCCCTAATGTCTTCTCCTCCTTAGAGCCACAGAGCCCCAGACTGGTTTGTGTAGGAAAGGACAGCAGAGCTCATCTCATTCCATCCCCTGCCATGAGCAGGGACACTTTCCACTGTCCCAGGCTGCTCCGAGGTTGGTTGACCAACCTGGCCTTGGACACTTCCAGGGATGCAGCAGCAGCAGCTTCTCTGGATGTTCTTGTGGTGCTCCTCTGTCCTGCACAGACCCCCTTCCTTGGTCAACCTATGTTCCTTACCCTTTCCCACCACTACCAAACATCCCTCTGCATTTTTCCTTACAAGAGATTATGAGAGGAGCACCAACATCTGAGCCTGTCCGAGGGGTGATCCAGCAAAGCAACCTGTCATAGAGATACCTCTGGCCAGGAAATCCTGCTTGGAATGTGGCACATCTGGAACTGAGCCAGAAACTGGAACTTGCAACCAAAACCTGTGGGTTAAGAGTTGTTGCAGCTGCACCTGCTGCCTGTTTTGCCTGGTCCTGCACAGCTCCACACACAGCAAGCTATGCAAATAATACCTTCAGCTACTTCTTTTTTTGTGTCTTCAGACTGTTTATCCACAGCTTTAAGCATAAAATTGTGGAAATGGGAAGCAGAAAAGTATAATTTTGTTCATGGAACACCTGGATTCTTCACATGTCGCTCCTGTCGCCTTTCTTAGGATGAGGACCCACTCCAGGTAACAAGGGGCAGGACAAGAGGAAGTGGCCCCAAGTTCTGCTAGAGGAGGTTCAGCTTGGATAACAGGAAAATATTTTTCATGGAAAGAGTGGTCAGGCATTGGCACAGACTGCCCAGGACAGTGGTGGAGTCACCATCCCTGGGAGAGTGTAAAAAGTTTGTGACTGTGGCACTTGAGGACCTTTAATGGTGACCATGGCAGTGCTGGAGCAATGGACTTGACCTTAGAGGACTTTTCCAGCCTCAATGGTTCCATGATTCTGCAAATTACAGAAGACAGCAAATGCATAGGATAGCAAACCTTCCACGTGGAAAGGTTTCCATGGAAAACCACACGCAGAAAGCTGTATCCCATCCCCTGACTGGCTTGGTTTGCAGGGGGTTTGGTTCCTTTTTTGGCTATTTAGTCCCAAAAACCCTGTGCATTTTGAAAAGTGGGACAAGGAATAGACTTCTGCAAACAAAAGGTGCACCTGGAGATAGGGAAGGGAAGAAGAACATGGAAACAGTCACCCAGTCTGTAGGGGGAATAATAAAAAAAGTAATTTTCCTTTGCAAGCAGAACTTTCTGGGTTTTTTGAGGTCTGTGTTGATTGTTTCAGGTATTTTTGTGTGGGTTTTTGGTTGGTTGGTTTGGGTTTTTTTGTTGCTCTTGTTCTGGTTTGATTATTTTTTTTTAATTTTGGTTGGTTTTTTTTCCAGAAAGATGAATCTGACCTTGAAAGAACTTTCAACTATTAAAACCAAAGCTATGGATCTGTGAAAGGAGCTGCTAACCAGGACCAAAAGATATTTCCACACGAGTTTTCAGGTAGCTCCTGAGGCTGCTTTTCCAGTGGACTTTGCATCAGCCCTTGTATCCGAACCAGCAGCAATTACCAAGAAGATTAAAAAGCTGCCCACTGGTGTCAGGAACAGCAGTCCCAGAGAAACAGTCTAATTAAGAATCAAATAATCCAGCATTTAGATAAATGCAGAGTAGCTTGATTGGGTCAAACCATCAGAGCTGCTGAAGGGAAAAGCATGTCTTGTTAACCTGGAAAAGTTAATAAAATCCGAGAGCAAGGTGACCCAAGTGCGTGTCATTTCCTTGGATTTTGAAAACACTTTTTATAAGGTTCCTCATAAAAGACTTAAGGAAAATAAATAGGTATAGGAGAGAGGGACATGAGTCATAATAACTGATTTCATTAAAAGATACAAACCAAAGAACTGCAATGGAAGTTTGTTCCCCAGAGGAGCAGAGGTAAGAAAAGTGTTTTCTCAGTGTTGGTTTTTATAGTCTTTAATTAAATATTAAAACCAGTGCTAATTATATTGTCAATGGAAAACATAAATTTAAAATATAGGAAATTTCAAATGTCCAACTGTCTTTTGTAAAAAGGCTCTGAACTGTCCACAGCTTTCAAATGGATTTCCTTGGTCCTTTTCCATAAACACCCAAAGAAACTTCCCTTAAAATCAAAACCAACAACAAACCACACAGATTTTATCTGAAAAAGGATAAGAACAAGGAGGACTTTTTTTCCAGTCCAGCAATCTGATGCTGTTCTGGGCTGGGATATCTCTGCTCAGGAAAAGCCATGGCAGTCACTAAGTCTGATGTCCCCTTCTGGCTTCAGGAGCTCTGGGGAATGAGGACTGTCCATGAATTCATGCTTTAAAAAAGTTGGAAAGCACACACACAAAAATGTCCTGGGTGCTGCAGTTTCTCGTGGGTTCACCAAAGCAAACAGAATATTCTGAATATTGGGAAAAGAGGAAAGATGTGTGATTATCTGCACTCGGGTCACTCATGGACAAAAGCAAGGTTCTCTGAGGAGCTGGTACCCGAGTGTTTCCTTTTAGCTTCACAGGAGATGGGGAGATGTTGAAGCACAGCATCTTTTGTGGCAAACAACGAAAGCCCAATGAGTCTGAATTATTTCAGGTGTCCCATCCAGGTGGGTGTTGTGCAACTTTTGGAATTCCTGGGGAAAAAACCACAACAAAACCAAAACAACAAAAAGAATCCCAGAAGGGTTTGAGTTGGAAGGGACCTTAAAGCCCACCCCCTGCCATGGGCAGGGACACCTTCCACTATCCCAGGGTGCTCCAAGCCCTGTCCAACCTGGCCTTGGACACTGCTAGGGATCCAGGGGCAGCCACAGCACCTCTGGGCACCCTGTGCCAGGGCCTCCCCACCCTCACAGGGAAAAAATAGGAAATGACAGATATATCTGAGAAATGTTTCAGTAGAAATTGTGTAAGTGTGGGGCCACTGCCCTCTCCATGAAGGTTGTCAGCACTGTAATAACCATTCTCAGATGTCAGAGATGTTTCCCAAGACAGGAATAATGACAAATGGTCAATCTATTGTCATTTCATGTAAGAATAGACAAATCCTGGGTTGGAAAGGACCCGTGGAGATATCGTGGATTACCCCATAGTCTGAGCAGGTCTTTAAAGACCCATCCTGCTGCTCGAGTCTTGTCCAGTCATGTTTTGAGCACCCCCACTGACAGAGATCCCACAGCCTCGCTGAACCCCTGTGCTGGTGCCTGGCCAGGGTTTGCTTCCCCACTGGTCCTGGCAGGCTGAAGTGACAGGGGTTTGGAGAAACCAGAAGTTTATGTGACTGCACGAAGTACCTGCTGTTCCTGCCCCTTAGCAGTGGTGTTTTTACAGCAAGTCTCATTGTCTGAAATTCGTCCACAGTCTGACTGACACCTGAAATATCCCAATATTAGATGATAAATAGGACTTCAAATAGGATAAGAAGACTGGTAACTTCCTCAGGTGCTCTCTGGAGAAGTAACACAATTGCAGAACCAAACCCACACCAAACTAAGCTTCAGCTGAGAGGGAGCTGAGAGAATGGGGCAACCAGGGAACGAATAACCAGGGAACAAAGCCTTCTAGAGGTGACAGATTGTCAGACATTCTCCTCTTGGGAATGGACCACGGGAGACCTGGTGAGACTGCCCTGCTGCCCCAGCACCAGGAGTCACAGTGCCTGCCATGGCATTTCTAATCAAGCAGCACGAAGGAGGGGTTTGTCAGATCCCCAGTGGCAGTGAGGGAAGGCACAGCTGACACATCAGACTGATTAAAAGGTTCTTTTTCTCAGGGCACAGCTAATGATGCAGGGCTGCAGCAGTTTGACCGTAGGAATTACACTCATGATCACTGCCCGTTGATTGTGGGGCGGGGATGCCTTGGAGGAGCCTGGAACCACGTTGTGATGGTGCTGCACAGACACGTCCAAACCAGTTTGAGAGACAGGGATCTAAAGGGACAGGGAGAGAAGGGAGAGCGGGAGGAGAAACCGAGGCACAGAGGGAAGAAGAGCTTCCTGTCGGTCGTTCAGGCTTTCAGCCGTGATCCAAAGCTATCCAGGTCTCCAGTGCTCTGCCCACCCAGCTGGGGGAATGGACAACATTCCAGCTTTGAAAAAAATTCCAATTCTCCTAATTCTTTGGCCTCAATACTGTCATTTTAGGCATTAGATCTTTTTCTCCCCTTGTTCTGACTGGAAAAGGTGGACATTTCTTATATCAAAATATCATTTTCATGATCATGTTTCTGGTTCTTTGACACTATTCATGGTGACTTCTGCACTGGAAATAAGAATATAACAGACCATGAAATTGCAAAAGATGGCACAGGACTTCAGAGCTTTGGTAGAGAGGAACTTTCCTGGTTCCAAGTGAGAGGAGGCTGAAAAGACAATAAGTTCTTGAATTTTGTGTGATGTTCTAAAGCCAGTGGCAGTTTAAGGTATGGAAGTTGCCTTTCAGAGAGGATGGATGGTTAGAGAGATGGAGCACCTCTCCTATGAGGAAAAGCTGGGAATGCTGGGGGTGTCCAGTCTGGAGAAGAGAAGGGAGTCCTTAGAGCCCCTTCCAGGGCCTAAAGGAGCTCCAGGGGAGCTGGAGAGGGACTGGAGACAAGGGCCTGGAGTGCCAGCACAAGGGGGAATGTCTTCCCACTGCCAGAGGGCAGGGTTGGATGGGATATTGGGAAGGAATTGTTCCCTGTGAGAGTGGGGAGGCCCTGGCACAGGGTGCCCAGAGCAGCTATGGCTGCCCCTGGATCCCTGGTAGTGTCCAAGATCAGGCTGGAAGGGGCTTGGAGCAGCCTGGGACAGTGGAAAGTGTCCCTGCCCATGGCAGGGGATGGAATGGGATGGGCTTTAGGTCCCTCTAACCCAAACTATTTAACAATTTGTAGGATTCTCAGGGTGAATGGGCAGAACGAGGCCTGAGGCGGTGGCCATGGTGTGGGCTGAGGAGATGTTGGACCACCAGCACGAAAGCCAATGTTGAGAAGTGAACCCAACAGCCCATGACTGCTAAAAGAGACACTTGGTGACAGGGTAAGAAAGACCCAACCCTGAGGGACACTTCGAGCTTCTCCTCTACAGGACTTGCAGCAGTCACGGCTCTGAACCCCAGAGAGGGTTATCTTGGAAGGGACCACTGTGGGGTCACCTGGGCCAACCTCCCTCTAAGCAGGGTGGTCCTGCAGCAGCTGGCACAGGCTTGTTCCAGGTGGAAGGGTGGAACAGAGCCATGGAAGGCTCCCAGGTAATGGGAACCTCAGGGATGCTGGAAACCAGTGGATGGAGGGAGGTGGTGCCTTGTGCCAGCAAGAAGCGTGTGGAGAAATTAAATATTGAGTTATGGCAGGGGCACAGCAGGGCCAGGGGGGAAGGCTGGGCAGGGCAGGAAAGTCTCAACAGCCTCCTCTGCACCCCCAGGTCCAACCTAATCATGATTAGTTCCCCACAGTTATCAAATGCATGGGAATTGATGGGAATTATGGGAGCCTTTAACGTCTCAAAAATGGATTGAAAGGTAATTACTGCTTATATTGGCTCAGGTATTTTAGGTGATGGATTTCTTTGCAAAAGTCAAGTATAACACTGCTTTAAACCTTGCTCCTGTACGGTTATAAAAGTAGTAAAATTTGAATAAAGTGTGATCTTGAGCTGCCTTTTCTCACTTTAACTTTCAAAATGGGCAAAAGTAGGTCTAGAATGAAGGTTTGGAAGCTTAGAAAGGCAAACTTTGAAATCTAAGGAAATGAATTATTGAGTCTGACTAAGCAGCTCTGGGATCTGTGAGCAGAGAAGGCACAGGTACTTAAAATTCAAAATTCAAAAGGGAGAGAGAGCAGTGAGAAGAGGAATGTTTGAGAGGTTACAAACTAAAAAAGAAAGTTAGAATGACCAAAAACCCACCTCACACAGGAAATTAAAATTAATAATAGTAAATGGCACTTAAGCCACAGAAACCAAGGAAAGCCAAGAGAAAATTAGGACAGTTGCACACTTGAGACAAAAATAGATCAGAAGTTACCTGCTGCCAAGACTGAAAATCTTATTTACCACAATTAACAGCAGCACCAAGGTGACATCAAGGACATTAACAGAAATCCCAGGGTAAATTAGGGTGGGTCACGAGGCCTGATATCATCTGAGGAGAAGCCACAATTTGGCTTGATTCAAGTGAAAAATAAACCACTGATTTCTACCTGGGCCAGTAACAGCGCTGGCAGAACAACAGATCGAGTGGGGACCATGGATAATGATTATGGAAATCAGGGATAGTCCCCGTAATGAGACGGGTGACAGATAAAACACCTCTGTCAAGAAGAGGGTGAAGCATGGTTCAGACAAATGTAGGCTTTTAGTTGGATGTCAAAGTTATGGAACAAGAACAGATAAAGGCAGGGGAGCAGGGAGAAATGTATAAAGTACAAGACAATTTAACAAAGCTAAATCGTTTCTGGATAATTCAGCAGCATTTCCTGGTAGGATCAGTGCTGCCATGCATAGGGCATACATGAACTAAATCCCTCTCACTTTCTGTGAGATCCTAATAAGTTAGCCATGGATTTGGGCTCTGGAGATGAAAGTGAATAAAAGGAGTCTGCAAGTGTTCCCACTGAAACGGGAATTACCAGAGAAGGGAATGGTGGTGCTCAGAGATTGTTCTGAATCCAACAGGACGTGGACTTGTGGGGAAACGTCTGCTGGGAGGGATCTCTGGGGGGAAAACTCCTTGTAGGGCAGAGCTGACTGCAAAGGGAGATCTCTTTAGTATGGGATGGTGAGCAAAGACTAAAAATTAAGTCTGAGCTTCATGACTGGAATGTGACACCAAACTGGGAAGTGCTGCCAGGCCTGGCAGAAGAACTGGATCTTACTCTTTGAAGTGGTTCAGATGGGGAGGTATTTGGGAGCACAAATCAGACTCGCATCCTTAGAGCTTCTCAAAGGCTGTCTTTCTTGATATTTGCTCCAAAATAGGGGCCAAGAGTTAAATAAAAATGCATGAACTACAGGCATAAGGAAGGTGGAAAAGTTTTAACCATTCATAGGCTGCATATGGCTTTTTATTTTTAACACTGGACCAACCAGCTCTGACACTCATTTGAGACTTCATGTACAGTTAAAGAATCCCAGAATGGTTTGGGTTGGAGGAACCTTAAAGCCCATCTTGTTCCGCCCCTTGCCAAGGGGAGAGACACCTTCTACCATGTTGATCTGTCCCTTGTGTTCGTAATTCCTCCAGGCGGAAATGCTCACGTGACAGACAGAATGTAAATCCCATGCATGTGTCAGCAGGAACTGGGAGGTAGGTCTACAACAATGGCTGGAGGTGGATCATGAGCCAGTTTGGACTGGAAATTAGGAGAACCTTCCCATTTCAAGAGTAAAGTGCACCATGGGTGTCAAGTCAGCATTCAACTAAAATCCGGTGGCCAATTCATGGTACGCCAGTGGCAAGCATTGGGATCAGAGTCACAGAGAAGGTCCCAACTCCCTCAGCACCTGCAGAGGTCTCAGAGCAGTCAGTGAAGCACCTGGGTGCTCTTGCAGCATCGTCTTCCTTACATGGCTGAAATATTATAACAGCATTGGCCAAGAAGGTCAAGGGCACCTGGTCCCAGCCATGGTGTGGCAGCAGGACCAGGCAGTGATTGTCCCCTGTGCTGGGGGCTGCTGAGGCCCTGCCTCGAATCCTGGGTCAGTCCTGGGCTCCTCATGACAGGAAAGACGTTGAGGGGCTGGAGTGTGTCCAGAGAAGGGAACAGAGCTGGGAAGGGTCGGGGCACCAGAAGCAGCTGAGGGAGCTCAGCCTGGAGCAAAGGAGGCTCTGGTTCTGCCCAACTCCCTAACAGGAGGGGCCAGCCAGGAGTGTTGGGCTCTGCTCCCAGGGAACAGGGACAGGAGGAGAGGAAATGGTCTCAAGGTGTGCCAGGGAAGGTTTATATTGGATATTGGGGAAAATTTCTTCATGGAAAGGGCTGTCAGGTACTGGCACAGGCTGCACAGGGCAGTTCTGGAGCCACCATTCCTGAAAGTGTTCAAAGGGTATGTGGATGTGGCACCTGGGGACGTGGTTTTGTGGTGGCGCTGGCAGTCCTCGATGATCTTGGAGGTCTTTTCCAACCTTCGTTACTCTGTGATTCTGTGAGTTCCTCCTTGAGGGAACCTGGCAGTAATCCTGCAATCCCTGTGTCTTGTGGGATACAGATGGTTTGGTTGCCCCATCCCTCTGCATCTCTTCATCGTTCTGCCCCACCTGACTCCTGTGGAACAATTAGTGCCTTTTTTAATGAATCAGAGCCCTGTGGCTCCATCATCCTCTGTAACACACATGATACCAGGGAAGCAGAGATCCTGGTGGAGCTGCTGGCAGAGATGGAATAAAAAACATTCATTTTGATACTGGAACATTTTCTGAAGCTTTTGTAATTCACCATTGCTGAGAAACCACTACAGGAGCTGCTCTGCTCAGCCCATCAACCTGGAGAAAATGCTTTTCCCTCTTGAGTCACATTTGGTGTCACGAAGCAGGAGTAAATGTTTGAGTGAAAATGCTCACAATAATAGAGAGGTATTTTATCTGCTAGAACGAGGTACAAGGTGGTTAAGCCATTATCAAGTCCTTAATGTAAAAAATGCTTTAGATAGAGGGAAACTGGCAAAAATGGGAAAATTACTCTTTATCAAGATTATGAAATGCTTTCCATTAACTGGATCCAACATATGCTCCTTGTTCTACACAATCTATCAGATTTTAAGGAAGATTTCTTCTAAAGCTAATAAAACCATTTTTGAAATATTCACTCTTTGCTCATTTGCATTTGCTTACAGAAAATTGTGTCTACTGTAAAGACAGCAAAGCAGTAATTATTTAAATTAGTTTGATAGATGTTTAGTAATGCTTTGATTAAAATATCAATTTTAGATACCAGTAAGTTTGTGAAAAGCAGAGCGTTTAAATGATAATGAATTTTTCTTCAAGAAATAGTTTCATTCTGCACACATGATTTGGAATGAAAAGCCCTTTTCATATAAAAATTTCAGGCACTCGAACAATGGAGCCAGAGCAGAACTGAGGTCAGTCTGGTGACCCAGCTGGATCATTATAAGACAGAAAAGGGGCCCATCTCTGTCAGATGAAATATGGGTGAATCCCTCTCTGCAAGAGAAGGGTTTTATTATGTGGGTGATGCCCAAGTAGTGCCAGCTTGCCTGGAAAGTTCTCCTGTAGGACTGACAAACTTTGCTTGGGGGTGAAGGTCATTGGCAAAAGGCAAAGCCAAACCAACACATCCATGGGAGCAACTGAGCCCAGGCCACCCCAGGGCTCCTGTTCCAGCCTACAAGGGGTCGGTGAGCTCTGGAATCAAAGAGTAGGAATTTGTGGGGATCCGTAGCCTGTTGCTCCAGCTCTGCACGTTCATCTCCCCGGATAAATATTCATCTAATCTCTACATCAAAATATTCCACAATCTCCCTGCTGACTCTGACCTAAATCCTGTTATGCAAATGAAACCGAGTCATTTCTGTCTTATCCATAATGGGTTTGGAAACAAGGCTATTTGTGTAAATCAGCTCTTCCTCTGGATAAACATCTCAAATCCCTTTTTTCCCCCTCGTAGTTCTCTATCCAACTGGTCTGCCTCTCCCCCAGCTCTCTAAACTGGCAACATCATTCCTGCTGTGATCCTGCCCTTTCCGAGCACAGCACGATGATCACTGCACACGGCTAAAAAGAGGCAAAGAGATCCTCACCCAGAGCGCCTGTGGCCGCCCCTGGATCCCCGGCAGTGTCCAAGGCTGGGTTGGATGGGGCTTGGAGCACCCTGGGACAGTGGAAGGTGTCCCTGCCATGGCTGGGGGTGGAATGAGATGGATTTTAAGCTCCCTTTCAACCCAAACCACTGTGGGATTCTGTGATTCCGTGACTCTATGACATGTGAATGTTTTTTTCCCCGTGTTCTCTTCCAGCAGCAATGTGTTCACACGCCTTAGGACCCATTGCTGCTTCCCAGGTCTCTTGTCACCAAGCTTCATTTTTCCTGCCCAAAGTTTTCTGGAATATTGATTCTTACCTGGAAAGAACAGCACATTTAATTGGTGTGTATCAAGCCATACCTGCATTTTTCAGGCCCTTTTCCCACATTCTCAGGGTTTTGCTGAATTTTAACCCTTTTCCCCCACCTTCAAAAGGAGTGGGCAGAGGAGGAAGATACAGTGACACAGGTTAGCTGAGGATAAATTCTCATTTGGAAAATGTAAGGCTTTGGTGGGAGATTTGAACTGCAAATGGGCAACCAGGGCTAGATTTGGTCTCTGGATTAAAATGATTACGATTCAAAGTTCAGAAATGTTGTGAATGAAAAACTAGGAGTGACCCCCTCCTCCCACCTGGAAATTACTTCTGTGTAGAGGACACAAGCCCTGTTACCTATTGGAGCCTGAGCAGTCAGCCTGGGAGCAGTAAATTAGATGTGGAGCTGGCCAGAAAAACAGGATTTCTGTCTTCTCTCAATAAAACTGTGCTTCTGAGACAATAAATTTCTGAGTAATCAGGAGCAGTAAAGGTGATGTAGGTGTCTGTTGCACTAATGAGCAACATGGCAGGCTCTGTGCCATGATCAGGAACCCAGGCAGGGGTGCACCATGTCCTCACTAGACATTTAGTGCAGCAAGCCTCAGATGCTCCTAAACAAAACCCAAAATGGAAATATTTAGAGCTCAGTAAAGGATTTTTTGCTAACGAGACTTCATTTAATTAGCAAATCTGTGAGCAAGGCTGATCTGCTATGAGAAAATCCCGTTTGGCTCTCACTGTGCCGATGTTTGCTGTCGGGTAGGAACACCAGGGAAGTGAAGCAAGCCCACAGCCAAGCTGCAGTAATCACTGAAAACTGTCTGGAAAATGGCCTTTGCTGAATTTCATTTCCCCATCTTTTTCTCAGGCAGTCACCCACGCCAGTTTTCAAGTGAGGGCTGAGAAACGTTTCACTGTTCGGTCCTCCACAAACCAGCACCTTCAGTATTTCTTTCACTATGCAGCTAAAGGCACCTTGCTGCATCAGATTGCACCAAATAACTGTGGAACAGAGAGGAACAGACAAATGCTAAAATGAAAATAATTCAGCAACAGCAAAGCCAATCCCATTGCCACGAGCTCGTCGTGAACCATTGGGAATTTGTGCCAGCAGCTCATGTCTGCGCAGTCCCAACCACAGCAGAGTGAGTCTCAAAAGCCATTCAAGGGGAAATGGCTTTATGCTGATAGAAGGCAGGGTTGGATGGGATATTGGGAAGAAATTGTTCCCTGTGAGGGTGGGGAGGCCCCGGCACAGGGTGCACAGAGAAGCTGTGGCTGCCCCTGGATCCCGAGCAGTGTCCAAGGCCAGGCTGGATGGGGCTTGGAGCAGCCTGGGATAGTGGAAGGTGTCCCTGCCCATGGCTGGGGGTGGAATGGGATGGACTTTAAGGTCCCTCCCAACCCAAACCCTTCTGGGATTCTGTTATTCTAAGAGCTGTCAGTGCTACACCATCCTCACAGATGGCATCATCATGGAAAGTGGTACGAGATTAATCACTGCTGTGTCTCAGAGATCAACTCCCACCGAGTTGTCCTGGTTTTTTTTTTCCTAGTGAGCTTTGCATTCTTCAGGAAGACCCATGCAGATATTTTATGACCAAATCCAGTCTCTTGTTTCAGCTGTTGTTTGAAAGAGGAAAATTGGCTTTAACAGGCTCATTATCACAGCTGAGGAGAGGAAAGAAAGTCCAGCTGCTGATGCTGGAACAGACAACATATCTCCTCTTGACCTTCAGCCCCCTTCACCCCTCCACCCTCTGTCCCTGGAAAAATCTCCACCCCATCGTGCCATGGTGTGAATCAGCACCTTTCTTGAGAGCTCTCCAATTAAGATTCAGCAGCGCTTGGAGAGCAGCAGTCGGCCCACACTGGACTAATTAATTTTTCCTGCCTGAGTAATTACAGTCCAGAGGTGACCATGAAAGCCAAGCAAATCAATTTGTGTTTTACTGAGATCCTCATCAGTCACGGAGCACTAACCAAGAAGAAAAAAAATGACCAGGGACAGAGCTGGCCCCTGAACAGCAACCAACAAAGGTTGCTCTGAAACTGCTAAACTTTGGTGCTGGCAAATGCAGTCCTCAAAATCTTTTTGGTTTATTTTTATTCTTTTGGGTTTTTTGGCCCAATCACTCTGCTGCTCAAAAATTTAAACTCCATCTCTCTCACTGGCACTCACATTCCCTGCAACTGGCTCATTCCAGCCAAAAACCCTTCAAAGCTCAGTTTATGAAGATGAGCACAATCGTTTTGCAAATGTCTCAGCAAGTGTTGGGAGTGACTTTCCCACTTTCCAAACAGAGGCAATCTGCTGCTCTGCTGAGCCAGTGCGGTACCACCAGCAGCTGAACCTATCTCCCAGGAAAAGCTTTCCCTAATGTGCCAGGGATGCAAACAGACAGCTGTCTCCACACACCACTTGTTGATACACTCGTGAAATGTCTTCCCAGCCGTAACAGAGAACATCCCAGAGAAATACTGTCTCCTGAATCCAAAGACTGCTTTCTTTCCCATCTAAGTTTTTCTGCGGAGTTCGTGCAGTCCTAGATGAGTGGTTTGGCTTGGTGGTATGAGGGAAAAGATCAAGTTTTCCCTACACTGCAAGGAACTGGGACACCGGGTTCTCCCAGGAGGTGTGAGGATTCCTGGACAGGAGCTGTCTCACCTGGAGTGATGCAGGTGGGAGGGATCTCACTGTGGAAGTGCCAGCTAAGAGTGACCTTTAAGGTCCCTTCCAACTCAAACCATTTTATGATCCTGTGATAGGACTGTGGGACTCTTCTGCCCAAGCCAAACCAGGTGGAGGAGTCCAAGGGGGTGCACGTGTCCCAAAGTCACTCCTAAACATTCACTCAATCTGTTTTTTGTGGCCAGCTGTGGCAAAGACAGTCCCGCTAACACTGTGTGTTTGGGCTGTCCTGAAGTCTGTCTCAGGATGCCTCATCTCTTGATGGAGTCTAGGAAGGACTCACACCAGCTTAGGTAGGGAGGGTCACCGTGGAAGTCAAATGTTCCAGCTCTTCTCAAGAAATGCAGCACCAGGAAACACAGAAGCAACATCCAACCAATGCCCTTTTCCCTGAAACACTTGGGTACCAGCAGATACCTACAGACCCTCCACTGAACATTGTTGCAAAAAGATTCATATCAAGGGAGACGTAAAGGCCCCTGAACAATCACATGATCCCATGCTGGAGCCTACGACCTGTGCCAGATCCAAGTGCAACCCCTCGAGTTCAGAAAAGGCTGGGAGGGCTGTCTGAGGCACATCACAAAGAGAACAAACACAGAGAAGGGAGCAGGAGCCACCCTTTGTCCTGGGGAAGGTCTGGGTCTGCCTGGCTGCAGAGATGTTCCTGATGAGCTGACAGGAACTGAGGTGCTGCCCACACAACATGCCTGTTACTGCTGGTGTCCCTGCTGCTGTCAGTGAAGGAGGGCTTGTTTGTGGGTATTATGACCTGGAAGTAGAAATTTAGGAATGTGTTATCCCTAAGGAACAGCACAGTCTCTTCCCATGCAGCCAAGAACACTCACAGAGGGAGAATGATTTAGATCAACACAAGGAAGCTGCTGAGTTCCCAGTCGGAAGTCAGTGACATGTGGATGATACTGCAAAGAGTCCAACAGAAATCCCTATTTCCAGTACAGTGGCCAAGGCACATTCAGCTGGGTCTGAAGGATACTGCTGGTGTGTTTAAGAAGATCTGACTGAAAAATGTGTCACAGACTGCAGAGATAGCCAAGTTAGAGATATGAGGTCTGGGTATTTGCACAGGATTGCACTGGGGAAGTTAAAAAGAGAAGTCAAAACAGGAGAAATGAAATAGCAAATTTGTCACAAATGTGACATCCTGGAGTTTTCAGGGAGAAGAAGGGGATCAGACTGGGAGTCAAAGTGTTGGAAGGGAGTGGCAGGATATGGCTTTGTCACACCAGATTTGTGAGCAGCCAAAGGAAGGTTTTGATGATCAAAGTTTTGCCTGTCATGGGGGTGAGGCTCCACCTGCAGTGCAGTGGAATGAGCTGCCCTTCTGCTGATGTCCAGAGTGAACCACCTCCTCAGCAATGTTTGGCTGCTGCCCCTTGCTGTGTTGTTAACACCACTGAGAGCGGGACTCCATCCTGTCTGTAACTGCCTTGGGGTCACTGCAGCTGCTCCTTGGAGTCCCCCTGCTTAACCCCACCCAACCCAAATCTGTGCCAGCCTGTGGGCCTGGAACCTGGGTCTGACCCTTTCCATCACCCTCTGGCCTCTCTATTTTTTTCTATTACCCTCTGGAAGCAGGAGAGTATCCCCAAAACTGGCCACAAGTCCATTTGTCTTCCCCAGCACTGATCAGAGGGGAAGTTACTTTCCTTTAATCTACTGGGCACAATCCTCTGATGTTGCCCAGGCCATGGTTTGCCTCATCTGCAGTGGGATCAAGCTCTTGGCAGACATCTCACCTGATATCCACAGCTTCCTCAATAGGACCTGTGACTTTTCAGCAAGACTGAGAGAATCCAGCGCTGTCAGACGAGGGAGCTGGGCTGATCCAGACTCAGGGATGTTACAGTGCGTGGACAGACCTGAGCAAGAGGAGAAGGCTGCTCAAGCGCATCTGGTTTTACCTTCCTCTTTAAAATAAATGTGTGCCTGCAAACATGTCTGTGGTGGTGTGGGATGAGCCTCACTCCCAGCCCCTCATTCAGGGACAGATGGTTGTCTCTGCCAGTCACTTCAAGGCTTTGAGGGTCCTCAGATGTGACATCAGCTGCATGTTTTATTTGAGCAGGAAGTGGAGTGCCTTTGGAGCTGTTGTGCACACAGGACAATGCAACTGCTGCCAAAGGCTTTCCAGGATGCTCCTGTCACAAACAATCCTGCTGCAGCCATTTCCATCAGGGCTCATCAAAGGTCAGTGGCAAGGATCTCAAAGCCCGGATCAGTCAGGAGGAGAATGGGATGGAGTGGGAAGAACACTTCTGCCCCAATACCACTCTCCACATCCCCTTGTCCAACAGGCATTGGGCAGTGGGGCAACATTGCCCTGACAGATATCACTGGACAAAACCACCCTGCTACACCCTGAACAAGCACTGGTTCATGGAGAAAATGCCAGTGGCTGGGGAGCAGCCTCAGGCTTGTTGCTGAAATCCCATAATGGGGCTGGATGATGATCAAAGTCACCATCAGGGGGTCTTTTTCCAGATTTGAGCAGCATGATGGGGATTGCCTCATCCCTGGAAGTGTCCAAGACCAGGCTGGATGGGGTTTGGAGCAAGGTGGGATAGTGGAAGGTGCCACTGCCCATGGCAGGGGCTGGAACAAGATGGGCTTTAAAGTCCCTTTCCAACCCAAACTGGTCTGGGATTCTATGATTCTGCTGATGTCCATGGCCCATCGTCCAGAGGAGCCACCTTCTATAAAAAGCTGATCCTATTAACTGCACTGAAGTTGGCATTTAGGTTTTTTGTTGGTTCTTTTTCTCCCCACGCACAGAAGCTGGTTGGGGTTTTTTATGGCCACCCAAAATGATGGCCTTTTTCCAGAACGGACTTTTCCTGCCAATACATCTATTTTTAGACATAATTGCTCTTCGGTTCCTCCTGATGAGCGTGCTTTGAGGAAACGCTGCCTTTGGAAAGGCCCAAGCCCTGAGTTCAGCAAGAATTTGCAGAGAGGGACGGAATTGTTGGGATTTTTCACTGTGCTCTTTCTCCATGCTTCCTTCCCATCATGCCCTCTGCTGTCAAGGCAAAGACCTTGTTTTTTTGACTCTACCAACCTCAGCAAAGCGCAGACTGAGGGACCCTGAGGCGCTCTTACCGCGATGAATGGCGCACCAAGAGCTCTTTGTCCTTCAACGCAAGCAACTCTGAGCATGGCAAACCCACCCCGTGGGTCATGGAGGGCGATAAAAACGCAACAAATAATTTATCAACATGGTTGTGTGAAAGCCAATGGCTGTGACAATTACCAAACTTGCACCCACAAGAATTATTTCTCACCGTAACATAAAAACCTCCCCAAAATTTGCCCGCCCCTCGCGCAATGGCGCCAAGAAGATGATTTCTCTTGACGCGCTGAACTTTTGAACC
Organism: Monarcha castaneiventris obscurior; assembly: GCA_026261815.1. Classification (NCBI taxonomy): domain Eukaryota; kingdom Metazoa; phylum Chordata; class Aves; order Passeriformes; family Monarchidae; genus Monarcha; species Monarcha castaneiventris. The sequence goes on along the minus strand of JAMPIT010000898.1, from coordinate 3,174,795 downwards.
CGATGGAAAAAGTCTTTTTTTTTTTACAAGAGAGTCATCGAAAGTTCATTGCCCTTTCTCACATTTGCACCACCAAAGGGACATAAGGAAAAACATCAAGTGTAATATCCGTCAATGTTAGTGAGGCATTCAGAATATATCACCGATGCATAAATAACCCCCATGAAACTCCGGTGGCAGGGGGAGGTTCTGGAAGAATGGAGATACACAACAATATTTAATTATAAATTGCATCAAAATGATTGTCTTTACTCATCAAAGGGCATCTCACAAACATTCCTTCGGTTCAGATGTGAGCCTGAAAATCCTGGGTGCCCCCATCCAAAAGCTCAGGATTTTTCTTGGTTCACTGGCTACTTTTTCCTGCCAAAGCTCATAAAAATCCAAACACCAATTTGCTTAACACGAGGGGTGTGAAATCCCCACTTAGGGAAGGTGAAGTTAATTGGAAAAGAAAAAAAATCATAAATCCAGGCCACTGAGCAGTTTGAATTGGCGAGCTCTCCTGTGGCCTTGATTTGTTGTGGTTTTATTTTCCTGAAATGTTTTTCCCAACACAAGTTGGGTGGAAAAATCCACTGGAATCACCAAACATTGGGTTTTCCTACCCTTTGTATGGAGCAGTGGGTGTGTACTCTTTGTGTAAGGCAAAGGCTGATGGAAAAAGCTTCCTGGTAGGAGCAGCAGGACGAAGTGGGTGGGAGGAACCCCAACCCTCTCTAGGGTTTAAAGACTTGGAAAGTTTTAGCTCTCTTCAAATTACCACCTCCCACTGTCTATTCTTGACTTGAGGCTGCCAGGGTCATCTCATCCTTAGTGCAAGACCAGTCCATAGTCAACATCCTCCCGACTTCCCTCGGCCTCCCTGGTGCTGTGTCTGTGTCCGGAATCCTTGCCCCGCTGGGGCGTCTGTGGTGTAGGATCACAGCGGGGTTTGAGTTGGAAGGGACCTCAAAGATCATCATTCCCATTCCATCCATGGCCTGTGGCCACATACCTGCAGCAGTTTTGTCTGAGAGTCTCCAAAGTCTCCCGCCACAGACAACGTTGGGACCCAGGGTGCCGAGCTGCTGCTGCTGCCAATACCTGTGCAAGGAAAATTCTCTGGAGCACTTGCAGTGCTATCCCAGGAATTCCATCAGGGATGACCCACAACACGTGCAAGGGAGAAGCTCGGGCTACACAGGCCCAATGTTGTCTGTGGTGGGAGATTCTGGAGGCTCTCAGACAAAAGTGCTGCCCACAGGGCCGTGGGTGGAATGGGAATGGTCATCTTTAAGGTCCCTTCCAACTCAAACCCCTCTGTGACCCTACATCACAGACACCCCAGCAGGGCAGATTCCCGTCACAGACACAGCGCCAGGGAGGCTGAGGGAAGCCCAGGAGGATGTTGACCCTGCTCTTGCACTAAGGATGAGATGACTCTGACAGCCTCAAGTCTAAAACAGACTATGGGAGATGTAAATTTGAAGAGAGCTAAAGGCTTCCTGGTCTTCAATCCCTAGAGAGACTCTGCTATTGCTTTCAAACACACATGTTAAATAATGTGGGTAAAGCACCATCACGTGGAACTTGGAGGAGGCTGAACGTACTGCACCCCCCGTTTTTGTACCGCTGCTTGGACCGTTTGGTGAGGGACCCCTTCACTGCTTCCAGGTACTCGCTGCCAACAACAGCTCCTACTCTTGCTGGTGAAAATGCACATTTACCCTTTGTACAACTTCCTTCCCATGAACCTCTGTGGGAATACAGCAGGAGAGGGAAGAGAGGAAAGAAACTGCCCCAGCTGGAGAGAGCCCCACGGTGCTGCCTTGTTGTCAGACCCGGCTCCCAAGTCTCCTCAATATATCTGGATGGGGAACGTAAAAGACAAATGGAAATCTTACCCACAAGGTGTGAATATTCCACTCTCTAGGAGTCAGCCACCATCTCCACAGCTTTCAGAGGGAGAGCGTCTGTAAAAGGGGCAGGGAACAGCTCCAGGCAACGTTTCCTGCGGGAGTATCAATGTACTGGCTTGAGGATGTGATCAGAAATCGTGTGGGGTCATTAAAACTCCCCTTTAGCCCGAGCTTTGTGTCAGTCTAGACCCGGCGGCTCTGACAAGGATCTGCTGTGGGAGAGGGGCCACCAGCACATTCACGGAATCAGCCTGGGATACCCAGCTGACATTCACAGCACCATAATGAAGATAGGCAGTGGAAAAAAAGGGAAATATAAAAGGATACGAATGCAGCAGAAAGAAAGCTGAGGCTCAGTGTGGAAAACTAAATTATTAGAGAATTATCTGGCAGATATTCAACAAGTGAAGTACCGAAATGGAGATGCTGAACTTGGATAGGGATGTACAGCACAAGGCATGGGAAAGGGGACACAGCTTTGAATAAACTTAATATTTTGATATAAAAACAAGACATCGTAAAGCATTATATCTGATTGGGAGTGGCAAAACAAGTGAGCAGGAGGTTTCCAAGAGGGAAAACCAGCTTCTTTCTGAGTGATACAGAATGCAACACCTTTTTAGGTGTTTCAAAAAGTTGCAGAACTTAAGTTAGGGAGGAAATTAAGTCAGAGCAGCATCTCCTCCAGACACCAAGGCAGCAGAAATAAAACAGAAATATACACAAATAATTATTTCCTATCTTCAGGTATTTTAGACATCTTTTGTTTATTGAAAACCAAGTGCAAACACAAACTCTCTTTCCATGTACCAGTGAAAAATGAATTAAGTTTACATCTTTTCAGCAAAAGAAATTAGTTGTTGTTTAATCTTCCTCCTCTTCCCCTCCTCCCCGATAAACAGATATAAAAAGAAGATTTCAATCAGAACAAAAGGGTTTCCCATATTTAGTCCCTCCTGCCGTTGTCGCTCCACCAGGCTGTGCTGTCCATGTGGATTTATTGTCAAGCCCCAGCTCACTGAGACTCACTGCTGTTACCAGGGTTTGGAACATGCTTTCTTTGTAATAATCCACTGCCATTTTCTACACCATCCCTGGATTTCTGACATTATTTATACTCTATAAATTTCCACTGCTTTTTTTTCTAACGGCAATTTCATCCTTTGTTTCCCCCCAACAGTTGCCCAGAACCGTGGGCTGGGGGTGCAGGACTGAGGGCTGGTTGCACTCAGGAAATGCAATTATTGACACGCCCCCAGCACACACATCCATATGTGTCCAGATTTGCTGCTAATAACACGTTTGCAAAGGAAAAAGGAAGAGCTCAGGAAGGATGGAAATTAGCAAAAAAATCGCATTGTGTGGCAAATCTTTTCAACCAGAAAAAATGGGATTTTTTTGAAGTCCAACCAATCCTCCTCTGACTATTGCAGAGAGAATCATCTGCCTGACCAGCCAAACCAGTGACTTGTGACATTTCCACATGAAATGATCTTACCTTTGGTTCAGAATAACATCTGTAAGACATTTACATTTGGAAAACAAGCAAAAGAAATGACACTTGGAATTTTTATTTTATTTCACTCTTATTTGTGGAACACATGAATTTGTGGAACCAAAAAGGGTCATTTTCAGCCTCATTAAATTCCTCAGGGATCGTGTGCGCGGTTTTATTTTTTTATTTTATTTAACCAAACCAACAAAACACAGCCAAAAAAAAAGATTTCATTTTGATTTGAGCATCCTGCCCTCTCCCCGTGGTTTGGTAAATGAACAATTGATTATTCCCTTTCCACTGTACGACCACTGACACTGCATTTATTTCCCTCTCCGCAAATCTTCCCATTGAGAGCATTCCCAGCTCCATAAATTCTCATGAATAATGTACTAACCAGCATAAATGTGACACTTTCATATATGTGGCCTGATCTGATTAATTAAGATCCACAACATCCTATTATCTATGTTATCTCACCCTGGCAGTTTGTATATATTAGATTGACCTGAAATACACTTTTAATTGATTTTTATCAACAATTCCAAAGAGCTGTGGTTTGATTTTACTGTGCTTGTAGTGAGCCTGAATCTTCACTTAAGCTGAGCTGCATTTCATACTTTGATGGATTTTCCATTAAGATCACAAGAAAGAACCTTATTTAGATATTAAAATGTTAAACAAAACATGGCATAAAGGAGTAAGAGAGGAGAATGCAAACCAACACCATTAAAATCCTTACTAAAATAAATATACATCAACAATGACAAAAAGCAGTTTGATACAACAGAAAATAAAATTAATAATAGTCAGAACTGTGAAACAGCTTGGCTAGGAATTAAAAAAAAAAACAAACCCCAAGGAAAAAAGTCCAAATTCAGTGCTAATAATCAGTGAAAGTGTGGAAGGAAGAGGATTGATAGAACACTACATTTCTTCATTTGAGTCCCTCCAAAGAAAGATATTTATCTCCTTCTGAAGGCTGGTGGCCAAGGAATGACACCTCAGAGGCTCCTGTTGGAGCTGGGACAGGGTCATTTCTGAGGGGGAGCTGCAGCCCTAAAGAGGGGGCACGTCCCTGTTTGGGTTCCCAGACTCACCTGCACAAAGCCCCAGGTCTCTGCTGGGCCAGTCCTGCTGCGGGAGGTGGGGTCGGGCCTGAGGCTCCTTCCACCCTCCCACTGAGCTCTCTGAACAACGGGATAATTCAGAGGACAGATGGCTTTCCCTGGAAGGTTTCTTCTGCTTCTCTGTCAGTCCAAGAGGCCGAGAACTTATAGCTGGCAAGACATATTTATCACTTCCAGGGTCCTTTTGTTATTCCACCAGAAACACACTGAGGCAGCCTTTGGCTCAGCATCCTGGATGGAGGGCAACTCCTGTGGGTGCAGCAGCAGCTCAGTCCTTGCTCCCCATTCCCATTGTGTCTCACAGTACTGGGATGCCTGGGAACATATAGGAATTCACATTCAACATATGGAAATGGCAGAGTCCCTTGCAAATGTGCCTGGGAAGACCTGAAGAGTCAAAGCTTTCATTGTGTTTTGCCACTAAAAGTGCATTGGAAAGGAGTTACAGCTCCTAAAGCTGCTGGAGGTTGTAGGAAACTCACGTGCACTTGGTCTGTCCCTGAGCAAGAGCATCATGAAAAGAGTGAGCTCTTGGTGGAACTGGCTCAACAATGAGCCAAGAGGCTCCTTGTATTTGGTTTGGCTGCTGAATGCCCTGAAAGCAAAGCATAAAGGATAAAAAAGCCTTGATGAGAAGAACCGAGGCTCTCACTGACTTCTCTTGGTGGCAGAGGGATGACCGAGGCTGGTAAGCACAAAGTGAAGTGGAGCAGACCCAGAGTGAACTGGAGAAAACATGAAAATATTGGGTGTTAGGAAGGAATTGCTCCCTGTGAGGGTGGGGAGGCCCTGGCACAGGGTGCCCAGAGAAGCTGTGGCTGCCCCTGGATCCCTGGCAGTGCCCAAGGCCAGGCTGGACGGGGCTTGGAGCAGCCTGGGACAGTGGGAGGTGTCCCTGCCATGGCAGGGGTGGCACTGGGTGAGCTTTAAGGTCCCTTCCAACCCAAACCAGTCTGAGGTTCTAGTCAGCAAAAAAGTGTCAAACTGTGAAAAGCAAATAAGAAAATATACAAGAGGGGAGATAAATATGCAAAGAAGGAGCAGTGCAGACAATGGATAAAATGCCTTAAGAAAAATGCCTTGTATCTAATAATCATTGGAAAATCAGCTGTTATACAGGAGTCTGCAGACCAGAAAAAGCCAAGGAAAGGAAACACAATAGAAGCAGTGCCTCAAAATATCAGATTTTATACATTTATGACACCATCACATTCCAAAAAGGCAGACATATTTTTTTTTACAGCTCTGACTAGCACCAGATAAGGAAAAAACCAGGCAGAGGCACACAAACAAGCAGGAAATTGCATGGGAAGTCGACATCAATGCTCTGTGAACGAGCAGAGCTACAAAGACTTCACTGCATTGTGCCAAGGGAGAAAGCAAACCCAGAGCTAAGCAAAGAGAAATTAAAATTTCATGCAAGGTCTAAGACAGTGTAAGACATAAACACACCAGAAAGGATATTTATCAGCCAAACAACGCAGGAATCGTTACTTTCAGCAGTAAATTAAAGGAATGCTGACATGAAATCAGAGAGAAATATTCCATACAAACCCATAGGAGTGAAATGGGTAAGCAAACATAAAATATTCAGTCAGGATGATGCATCTGCCAGCAAGGGAGAAATTGTTTCTGCTACCCAGAACTGCAGATATTGGTGTGACTTCGGAGCCAGCAGTTCCAAAATGGAACTGACCTCCCACACTTTCTCATGCACAGAGAGGACCCTGAACTGTGAAAGGCTGTGAAAACCTTGACCTGGCAGGAGCTGATATCACAGAAAGCATCAGCCACAGCAGTTGTGGCACAGGAGCCTGGGAAACTCACCAGGAGCATTGCTGGGATCTTTTCAGGGAGCTACAGAGGTGGTAAAACACTGAGAGAGGTGCCCAGTGAGGCTGTGGCTGCCCCTGGATCCCTGGCAGTGCCCAAGGCCAGGTTGGACAGGGCTTGGAGCCACCTGAGACAGTCAAAGGTGTCCCTGCCATGGCAGGGGGGGAACAAGATGGGCTTTGAGGTCCCTTCCAACCCAAACCATTCAGGGATTCTCTGATTCCGTGATTATTCTGTGATTCTGTGAACCACATCTCAGCACAAATACCGAGACATGCCGAGGGTTCAGGGCTGGCGTGGCAGTGAAAGCAAACACACCCCCAGATCCCAGTGACCGGGAAGAGGAACTCAGTCAGGAGCACAGGGAAGCCATTCCAAGCTGAAGGCTGACCCTCAGGGTGGACTTGATTATGAAAGGTAAAACTGACCCCATCAATGAGTCCCTGGCCACCAGGCTTTGTACTGGGTGGAGCTGAAGTCCAGCAAACCAAGACTCTCCTGGGGGAGAAATGCAGGTGCTTAAAAGACTTTGCAGTTTTGGGGATCAGGATTTAGCCCTCTGGGGTCTGAGCCCACATGTGGGTCTCAGGCAGGGATTGTTGAGCTGGATCTCCTTCAAATTCACTCTTTAGGTCTCTATAACTTCTGGAAATTGCAGCCCTCCACTCCCAGGATAGATTCTGATTACACAGCAGTTTCCCTTCAGTGTTTTTCCACTGATTCCCACTGAGTTCTTCCTGACTTGCATCAGTGCAATGGGAGGGAATTCTCAACTACTCAGCACTCACTGCTGTGTCTTCTTGGGGTGTAGCAGAGAAGCCTGGGGGGGATTTGGGGCTGCTGTTGGCACCAGCTGGTTTTCAAAGCAGGGCAGTTACTGGTAGAAGGGATGGTAGGGGCTAGAACAGCACTGTGCTGTCACCTTCCCTTCCTGGATCAGGAAAGGAAAAGTTTACAGCCTGGGAAGTTCAAGTTTTTACATCAGAGCCATCCAGCTGAGATTCCTTTTTAATGGTTTGCTCTGAGAGCAAGGAAGCAGTCTGGAAACAGCCCAGGCAAGACCAGCTTCACATTTGGACAGCAGCAAATCCCCTCCCCAGCGCCACAGAACCAGGGAATCATGGAATATTCAGAGTTGGAATGGACCCACAAGGATCACGGAACCCAACTCCTGAACCTGTCCAGGACACCCCAATGGTCCTACCCTGTGCCCGACAGCTTTGTCCAAACCCTCCTGGATCTCTGTGCCAGACATTTTGCCTGGAGCTACATGAAAGACCGATTGCTCTTTTTTTATTACCAGCTTCCAGTACAAGTGTTCCACCTCCCAGAATGTCCGGCAAAGTGTCACCTCTCTCAGGTTGGTCACATGGTTCTGGGCTCAGGAGCCTCCCTGAATTGTTTGCAGGTTCTTTCTAAGCTCACTGCAGATGGAGGAAGGTGCCCAGGGCCTCACAGCGCTGGACATTACAAAGACCCCTGGGGAGAGGGAGTGACCTGATGCTCATGCAGGGCCCAGAGGGGAAATGGGAAGCTGAGAGGGCTCATGGTCCAACAGGAGAGCCAGGAGGAGTTGCCTGCCCCGGGCCAACCTGGCACCAGTACTGCTGAATATGTGCCTTCCTTGGGAAGGGTTTCGGGTGTGCCCAAAGAAGTCCCTGGGAGCTGATCCTGGCCCCATCAGCTGTTCAGTAGGTTTCCAACAGAGATCAGGTCTTACCCCAGGCAAAGACAACACTCTTCCCTCATAGACTGAAGTGGCCAGTAGGGTAGGAGGTGAGCTTTAATTTAATTTAAGGCAATTAATGCCTTTGCTGCCTTCCTGGACCCTCCTCTGTGCTTGTTCTGCTTGTGGGCTCAGGGTCAGTGTCGGGATGGGTGAACACCAGCTGCACCCACTTCCCTACAGGTCAGAACGACCTGGTCCCTCTCAGGGATCCTTTTTTTCCAGTCCTCCTGCTCCTGTGACTTGTACCTCTTGCTGCTCACCAAGGGCTCTTGGGAAGAGCTGTCCCTGCGGAAAACAAGGTTCCCTCCCTCCCCAGGCACCTTTAGGGCCTTTCCAAGACCCCATGAAAAAGGGAGAACCTATGCTCCGCTCAGCAGCACCCAGCTGTGTTGTGCCAGAAAGTCTGGGGCGGGTTCACAGCCCAATAAAGCCTTGCTGGGCTCACTGGTTTCAGTCCAAGGCTTCCCATCCATCTTTCCTGCTGACATTTCAGGGCTGTGTGGGCTGATCCTGAGCAGAGATCAGAGCTGGCAGGTTCAGGCCCTGACCCAAAGATCCAGGAGCACCCCAGTTCCTGCGCCCCAGCTCCAGCTGCACTGAAGGGTCTTACGGCTGCAGAAATATTTGCCTTGGTTACAAACATCAAACCCAAGCTTCTCCTGACAAATCCATGCAAAAACTCCTTTTTCCTTTGGAAAAGAAGTAGGAGGGTGACAGAAGCAGACACACACAGGTCTGTGACTATGAACTAAATTATTGATGTTCTCTTCTTATGAGTCGAACTCTTTATTGCAGCTGAATGTTGGATTATGACAGCCAATGGTCTGTGCAGACTGTTCACTGCATTATTTATATCAATCATCTGAGCTACACCTCATTCTCTCGATGGGGGCTCTTTTGGGGTTGAAAGATCATTGCAGAGAAGAATTTGTGGATAGTAATTAAAATAAAATCAAATTCATTTCCATAGGACTTGATCCTTTCACTGATTTACAATAATCCTTCACATATGTGATTTCCCCTTCGGTTTTTTTTTTTTAGTTTTTACACACAGGATTGTCAAGGGAACAAGATTCCCATGAAAACATGAGAACAGCTGTGATTTACTCCCAACACGGGGTTCAAGCTGGGGGGTGGTTGCTTAGACACTGAAATGCCTTCAATTTCCTTCTCCTCTTTACAACTGCTTGTCAATCCATCGGGCATTGACACCTCCATGAATAATGAAGAAAAGGAAAATCATCGCCGAAGTTCTAAGCTAAAATACTCCAACACATGCACATATAAATTTTCAGTGTATTTTAACTTAAGAACAAGTTAGTGGCAAACAGAGTGGATGATTTATTGCTACACCTGTCAATTAATTATTCAGACTAAATGGTTTAAGCAGGGTAACAATGATATCTGTTTGTCTTGCAGTCATTTACCAGGCACTAAACAAGTTCTGGACATTCCCCCCTTTCAAGAAATCAATATCCGTCTTGTTTGTTTACCTTCATATTTACACCCAAGCAGGATTATTGGGAAATGGAGAAGTTGGGCAAAGCACCTAGAAAGGAAAGCCACAAGCAAATGCTTCAAACTTTACAATTCACATTTATTTTGAAAAAATGTTTTGTTAAAAATACTCCTACAAAGGCATTGGAGCAGCAGGTTTCTGTTTCCTTTATAAATACATCTGATTTATTTATTTATTTATTTATTTATTTCTCAGTAACATCGAAAGACATCTGACAAAGCCAGGGAAGCCCTGGGCTGAATGGAAGACACATCCCTGTGTAACAAGGACCTGCACACGATCTCCCCATTCACAATTAAAAAAAATACAAATACTGTCATGAAAAGTGTTCTGTTGTCGACAGGGTCACAGCCAACACACGGGAAGAGCAGGAACCCAGGGCTGGGGACACTCTGGAGCCCAGCTGATGGATCCTGGGGCTGGTGGCAGGGGGGGACAGGACGCAGTGTTGACTCGACACCCTTGTCATTGGGTGCTGAAGGACTCACCCCAATTCCCCACCCCAATTCTCCAGCTCCTGCCAGAGCTGTGACCACGAGGTCCGAGCCCGACAAAGCCTCCTGTCCCTGCAAACCTTCCCTGTGACACTGGCAGCTTCTCCACAAATCTGCCAGGGAAGGACATTTTCCAACAGATGCTGCCACACCATGTCCTGTCGGAGGACCCCATGAGCAGGTCACGGGAACCAGTGCCCCGATGGACAAGAGAATTCCCTTCCACACCTCTCTCCTCACTGTAACCTGCCACCTCGCTGACACCCTCCCTTCCCTCTGGGACCTTCCTGGGATTTAGTGTCTGAGCTAGGAAAAGATCTTCCCTGCAAGGAGTCTTTTGGAATGGGAGCATGGACGTTGGCTCTTCAGTTCCTCAGAAGCCCATGGGTAGATGATGGCACAGGAGGGAGGTTCGGATACCTGTGCCCAGCTCATCCTGAGATGAGATCTCTGAGCTCCCAAACTCACCTGTCCTGAGCCCCAGGGGCTCTCCGAGCTCCCAAACTCACCTGTCCTGCACCCCAGGGGCTCTCTGAGCTCCCGGACTCCTGAGTCCTGCTCCCCAACTCTCAGACCAAGGGGAAGTGAGAGGGGTCATGCCTTTATTTGGGACGTGCTTGGAAGCACCAGGCTCATTTATCCAGCAAGAACTATGACACCTCAGCTCTGGCTTCAGGTGCTGGAGCACCCCCAGGCTCCCCAAGCTTAAACCAGGGCCTCAAAGCACTCCCTGGGTAGACTGAGTTCATATGCAATCCAACCAGCATGGCAGGGAGGGACACACAGTCAGCAAAGCCTTTCCAAAGCAAACCTGGAAATACAAATCGTGTCCTCACACTGATGGAAGTGCTCATTCACCCGTGGCAAGAGGCAGGGTTGGACCCTTTTCCTGAACTATCCCACAGGAACATTGGCCGGGGATCCTGACATGCCAGACCTGCTTTCACACAACTTCCTACTGCTTCATCCAGGAAGATCTGTGATGTGAGGTGGATGTTTCCAGAAAGAAAGGGAGGCAAAGGGGGGATTTCTTCATGGGAAGAGATGTAGCTAAGCACAGGTTCCCTGCAGAGATGTGCTGAGTCAGCTCCAAGGAAGGGAATCCTTGGCGATGGCCCAAACCTGAACAAACCATCCAGCCCTTCCATACTGGGGAGGGGACAGAGGGCAGGGAAACAGCAGAGAGAGAGAGAGCTGAAGGTGGAGGCCAAGCAATGACAAAGAAAAGGGTGCGAGAGTCACAGGCTGAAAAGTGGATGGAGAAGTCACTGCAGGAGGGCACCCAACAGAAAGCTCCTCCAGTGCAGGGGCTATGGATCCACAAAAGAAGTAGTAGATGCAAACCCCCATCTCTGATCCTTGATTTTTCCCCCTCCAGCTCCAGCAGGATGCAGGGGATGTGCTGCTGAAGAGGGGAGAAGCGAAGCCAGGACTCGGGCAGGAGAACGTGGGTAATCCAGGAGGACGCCCACAGCCTGGCTCCAGGGGCTGCTCTCCTTGGCAGGGCATCCACAGACTGCAGCTCTTGCTTAGTGTCTCCAAATCCCTCACCCTCCAAGGAGTCTTTCCTTCCCCCCCCGCTCAAACCAGGCTTTTCGCTGCTCAGATCCCACTGTTGGATGGGACACGGATGACCACGCTTGCCTGTCCCTCTGCCTGTGCTGATTCTGGGCAGGGGGAGCTGGGCTGCCTCACTCCCCTCCACTGTTGAACAGCTTGAAAGAAAACTCTGGAGTTTGAAGGATGGACAGCCAGTGCTTCTATAGACCTGAGGGACCCAGCCGCACCTGACAGCCTTGCCCCGAGCAAGCTCTCACTCCAGAACCCTGCAGGATTTTGGGAACTCCTGCAATCTGAACTGTATTTCTCTGTACCTCAGTCCTGTGGAAAGACTAGGCTGGGCTCTAGGACAGACTGGGAGGTGCTCAGTGGTCACTGGGAGCTGGGCTGGCCAACACGAAACCCACAGCCCTGAAACTTGGCTGCCTCACCTGAGAGCTGGACTGTCCTTCACTAAAAGCTGGGATTTTCCTATGATCCCAATGCTCCTGGGATCCCAGACACAGAAGCTGGGATTTTCAGAGGAGAAAAGAACCATCAGAGACCACCAAATGTGTCCCTTCCCTGGTCCCCTACAGCTCACCAGGGCCAGGAATACACAGTCAGGGATCCTTCAGCTCCAGCCTGGCCCTTTTTGCACATTCCTGGGCTGCTCTGCAGAGGGACACAAATCCCTGCCTGTGCCAAAGAGCTTTTCACTTGTGCCATCAAGGCAGACCGAGCAACAGAAGGGTTTTAATGTCTGGATCTAAGTTGTCCCCAGGACATAAAGAACAAATTCATCTTCAGAGCTGGACCAGCACTCAAAACTGAACCATGCACTTAATCCCTGCCTGGATCTTGTCCTGGAGCCCTCAACACTCAATGCCTGCTCTGGGGCCCCTCTGGGATTTCCCTGCACTCCCCCAGCCCAGCCCTGAATTGCTCCATTGCACCAAGAGCTTTCTGCCCATTTTAGAAGCTTGTCCCAGTCTCCTTTCCTGCATTTTCACCCTTGAGGCAGCTCTGACAGGTTCATTTGGACTCTTGGGCAGATTCCCAAACAACCAGCAGGTCACAGGGCTGAGCCAGCCAATGCAGAGGGACAAATCTCACCGTCAGAAACCACCCCAGAACGGAGGAAGGGAAGGACAGGGATCACTCACACCCGGCACTCCTAAGGTCCTCTGAGTCATGAAAGAAGGTTTGAGGTAAGAATGCTTCCACAGAGAGCTTCCACATCCAACACACGATGGACCACCATGTCAATCTCCCTTTTTGTGCTTTTCCAGCTGTTTGAGGCACTGATGTCCTGCTGCAGCTCTGAGCCCCAGGGACACCCTGGGATACACAAGGAATTGGGAGGAGGAAGCAAGTGGTTGCCTCTGACATGAGAAGCCCTCTGGCTCCACACTGAAATTCTTCCCCAGAAAGAGTGAAAATGGAAAATCAATGATGCTTGATGGAGTGTTTGGGCTTTTAAGAGATGTAGAATGTGTCAGTCCCAAGAATATGATGGTATAAAAGAATTTCTGCAGGAATCCTGTTATACACCCTGTGCCCACGGGCATCCGTGACCCAGAAAAATTGGAAGAGGTATTTTTGTGTCATTATTCTTTCAAAAGTTTGTCCAGTCACCTTTTGAATCACAGAATGGTTTGGGTTGGAAAGAACCTTCAAGCTCATCCCATCCCACCCTGTGCCATGGGCAGGGACACCTTCCACTGTCCCACGCTGCTCCAAGCCCAGTCCAGCCTGGCCTTGGACACCGCCATGGATCCAGGGGCAGGCACAGCTTCTCTGGGCACCCTGTGCCTCTCTACTCTCACAGGAAAGAATTTCTTCCTAAAATCCAATCAAAACTTATCCTCCTTTAGCTTAAAGTCATTACACCTTTTCCTATCAATTCATCTAATGCTGGGTGTCCGTGTTCCAGCCATGAGTTCCACCCTCCAATCACTGCGCTTTGTGCCAAGGAATATCCTGCTTCCCCTGCCTTCGAGCTCTTACTGTCACAAACAGTGACTGCTGCCTTCTCACCTTTCTCACATCTTTCCTGATTTAAGGGCATGAAATTTTTATCGTTGTGGTTTGCCTCTGCCGGAACCAAGAATCAAAATCTATTTATCTTTTATACCTCCCACAGAGTTCTGGCTGTTCCAGAAGCCCTGATCTGGCTGCACTTATCTGTATATTTATTTCTTCATTTCTGTGCATCCCTTTTGAGCGGAGGAGAACAAAAGCATCGCCAGCATTTGCAGAGCCAGCACATCAAAAATTCACTGGCTCGTGACTTTGTGTGAAGGCTCTGAATGCCAATATTTGATAGCAATCAGAGATCTCACATTTATTCTCCATCAGCAAAGGCCAAGCCCGGCTGTGGGTTTGCCACACCATCTGTCCCAGGCTGGTGATTTTATCAACCTCCATCTCCCAACCCAGCCCACTCAACCTGGAGTCAGTGAGCTGGAAGTGCAGACCAAAGGCAATTTGTGGAAAAGGGGATCTGACCGTCAGCTTCATCCTCAGGCAGAATAACATGCTTCCCCCAGTCCTCATGGAATCCTGGGATGGTTTGGGTTGGAAAGGACCTTAAAGATCATCTCGTTCCAACCCCCTGCCATGGGCAGGACTCCTCTTTGAACCCCTTCCATTAGTTTTTCCTAACACAGCTGTTTGGCTCTTAAAGACAAAATTTAATCCTTCCCTCCCAGACTCAGCTGGAATAACCAAAGGATATGGCACAACATCTGTGCGAGAGCTGCAGACTGACCCCAGAGGTAGAAGTAGAAGCTACAGTTGAGGCAGTAGTGAAGAATTCCTGAAGTGTACTGGAACGAAAGAGCTGGAAATGGTTCAACCAAGTGTTCACTGTTCTTTTTTTCATGAAGGCAAAACGAGGTTCCTGACAAAAAATGAGGCATGCAAGGCCAAGCCTTGTGGTTTGTTTGCAGGGATGGCAATGGGGGCACTGGGGTGTCCCAGGGGAATCAGACAGGGAGACAGAGGGGCACTGCTGCTGCACTCCTGCAGAGCTCACAGAGGAATTTCTTGCAGAATTTAAAAAGAGGAAAAAAGGGAGAGATACTGCTGAATCAGTTGTAAGACAGCAGGAATGCAGATTCAGGAAAAGATTTGTGGGGAGGGAGGACTTCTTGCTTCGAGTCCCAAATTTCCGCAAATAACCTTTGTCAGTAGAGTTGGCAGTAGTAACAGAGGGACAGCAAGGAGGTAAATTCCAGGAAATATTTGGAGAGTGCAGCGAGTTTTCTAGGAGAGCAGTGGAACATTGGAACACATATGGAAGCAAACACAGGCCAAGGTTGTGTCCTGTCTTTGTGAAGGGCAAAGAATTCAAAGAAGCAAAGCCATCCTGAACAAGTTTAAATAAAAAAGGCCAAAACGTGACTGTAGATAAAAAAAAAGTTGAATCCTGTATGTGAAGAACTTGCAAATATATAACATTTTTGAGGATGGAAAAAGACCTACATTAAATCAGCCTCGAGTTAGACATGCAGGAAGGAAGATGATTTACATTAAAACAATAAACTCCACTAAACCAAACCAGACAGCAGTGACAGTTCCAGTACTCTGGATTTGTACATCCAAGGCAGTCCCAGATTTATTGCATCATCAGAGGATACAACTGTTAACGATGCAGCCGAGTTCAAGCCCTGACTCCGGGATTCATATAAATCAGCCAGGAAAATATAACAAGAAGTTTCCTCAGCTGCTCAAACCCTCCAAGAGGTTCTCTCTACAGGCCACTGCTAATCTGCAGCCTGGGTGATGATTCCTGGGAAAAAACCTTCCCTTTAACCCAAATTCCAAGAAGGGCTTCAGGGAGTGTGGGAAAAGCCCTGCAGTCCAGCCAGCAGCTGACACTGATGAAGGTCCCTCTCCTCCGCTCAGCTCAGGCCAGGCCAGCAGGGAGCTGCTCTAGGTAGTGCTCAAGCAGCCAGTGAAGAGAGCAGGATCCTGCTCTGGGGAAAGGGGTAACAGGAACCAACAGCCCCTGTGTGGCTGATCTGGCAGGCAGAGCTCACAAGAATGAAGCTCTGCTGTGTCCCCTGCTCCTCCCTGCCCTGCCCTGCCCTGCCCTGCCCTGCCCTGCCCTGCCCTGCCCTGCCCACAGCTCTCCCTCACCCTGGTGTGATGCCCTGAGCTGACCCTGCTGTACAGCTGCAGTGGGGCCATGGGATGGATCACAGCCCAGGCTGGGATTAGAGCACTGAAGGAACACTGGGAACCCCGGGACAGCCACGTTTACCTGGATCACACGGAAGCCCCAGGCATGGATCGCTGCCTTTGGAAGCTACTGCTCGGCAGTGAGGATATTATGGAGAGGAGAAGCTCCTCAGCTGCTGAAAAGCACAAATCTCCTCTGCTTCATGAAAGGCAGTTCTGAGGGTTCACTGGGGAGCAGAGCAGATCCTTTAGGGAGGGGACGCACAGCTCACAGTGCCCTGTTTTGTGTCCCCACAGCCACAAGGACAAGTGATTCCTCATGGCAGTGCTGCATCTCACAGGTTTGTTTTTCCTTTCTCCTTCACACCCCGGGGCTGTAACTCCAGCGAATGGGCTGGTGGCAACAGCTGGAAATGACCCACAGAGTATATTTTAACTTTTTACTATCCATGTATGCTTTGCTTCCTCTGCTCTGCCCTGTGATGCTCTGCGAGATTTGAACTTATCACTGTCCAACCGAGAACTTCCAGCCCGCTCAGCATTCCCACCAAACTCCATCCACAGGGCCACCCTCAGCAGGAGATGGGAACTGGAGAAGGGAAGGGCTGGGAGGTAGCTTGAAAGGTAGAGGGGAAATGTGAAAATTGCAACGAGCTGCCTGAAAATCTCCATGTGATGATTTTTGTTAAGTACCCACACATGCACACATGCACATGCACAACAGCATTTCACAGTGTCAATGTTACCAAGTGCCTTTTCCCCTTTTCCCCTGGGAACACGCTGAGTTTTCCACTAGAATCCCATTTCGTAGCAGTACATTGGAGACCCATGAAATAAATATGTAATTGTCACTCCAGTGCCTCTGCCCTCACTCTGCAGCGTGTGCCAGAGGCATTTACAACCACAGCACTTGACGGGAACTCGGTTCCTCGTGCTCCCAGGAGAGCTGAGGGATGCAGAAAACTGCAGTGTTTTCTGAACCATGTCTATTTTAGTCCAGCTCTCCATTAGTCCTACACAGGCAAATGCAGATGTCACAGCCATGTCTGGTAGAAACAGATGGGAAGGTGTTACTTTTAGTACCACCACCATGTGATTTTTGGTCAGAAGAAGAGACAAGGATGTGCTTTCTCTGTCCTGCAGATGGCTGCCACAGCTCTGGGGGCTGTGGCACTGGGACCTGTCCTTCACAGTGGGCTGGGTCTGGCAGGTAGATGTGTCTGAAGCAGCCAGGGAGGAGATTCAGTGCATTGAGACCAAATGTCTCCAAATGAAGAAGACCTGAAGTGCCCTTCCAAGGCCTGGGTGGGTCTGAAGGGATGCTGCCTGGGCATTGCTCCTCCTTAGTGTCTGCAGGAATGTAGGGGACGGCAGAGAACAGTCAGGAATTGTCTGGGGAGGACAAGTGAGGGGCATCATGTGCTCCTTCCACATGGCTGCCCCACGGGAATCTGCTGGTGAGTTTTGTAGGCAGAACTCCCCTGGCAGAGCTCGGGGGCACAGGGCCACTGCTGGCCATGGCTGGACAGTTGGCACAGCAGCACCCTGCCCTCACCCTGCGCTGCCACCCGACAGCTTCACATGCCTTTGGGACACAAGGACAACTGCTCCTTGTCAGAGCACAGCGGCCACCATGTGGGACTGATGCACTCGGGGAGGCTCCCACACCACGCTGGCACCGGGCACACCTGGGAGCTCCCAGTTTCCCTGTGTGCCCTCTGCAAACACTTCCTGTCATTTAGTCAACTCCAGTGACTTTTGATGTCCTTTCAAAGTTGAGCCCATCACCTGACCAGGAGCAGATGCTTTTTGGATGCAAAGGCATTCCCAGTATCCCTCTGGACACACAGGCTAAAACAGGCTGGATTTAGGGCAGAGAGCTGGCCCATCCAGGTACCACCTGCACACCCCATGCCCACTGCCCCTCGCTCCGCACCACTCTGTGCCACCTCCAGCCATGCGGGGCGATGCTGGGGCTGTCACAGGGGCACCGTGCCCTGTGGGCACTGAGCCCTGGCACCCAGCACACACCTCCTGCCGTGCTCCCATCACTACAGGCATGCCCAGGGCTGCACACCCAGGGCTGGGCTGGATGCAAACACAAACACAACACTGCACTGGGGATTCTGGATGAACTGGGGCTGGAGGACAATTCCTCCAGTGAAACCCCCTGCTGCTGGAGCACCAAACCCTGGGACAGGTCAAGAGCTCAGGAGAGAAGAAGTCTCGCTTGTAGGGACTGCTCTGATGCCACTCGCAAGGACTTTGTTGTTGGATCTGGTCTGGCAGTAGAAAACGCTAGAAGCATTTTATAAATGGCCTCATATTTTACAAGCAGTCTGGGGAGATGATGTCTGGCCACAGAGGTCTAGACAGCTCGGGATTTTCATCCACAGCAGATACACTTCCCCTTGGATTCAGCTCCTGGAAAATATAGCCAGGCAGCTCCCACTGAACGTGCCTTCGACACTCCTCGCTGCCAAAAACAAGAGGAGAAGCCCAGGAATGACATGGCAATGGCACACAAGGGCTTGTAATCACCAGTCCTGAGGCCATGGCCAGGAGATGGGTGGGAAAATGCCACGTGTGGAACGTTTCAAAGGATGTGAGGTGGTGCTGGGCAGGGAGAACAACCTGACTCCCATCTGCACCTCCCTGTGCTCGGCTGGTGGCATTTACACATCCCAAAGACCTGGTCAGTAACTAAAGAATTTATTTCAGTTATTTACAAACCCGCTGATTGATCATTCAGCTGCAACCAGAGCATTTTGCCTCCAGAGAGCTGGGATTGGCGCTTTTGCTGTCCCGGGCTCTCTTCGAGGTGAGGGGCTGAGCCTGAAGCTGCCTCAGAGCGCCCAGTGCATCATCCAGCTAAGGGATGGGGTCCCCGAGGCACAGAGCCCACCTGCACAGCCTGGCACCTGCAGGGGCCCATCCCCACCTGGAGATAGCACAACCCCCACCCCAAAATGCTGCGCCATGAGCTCCTCTGAGAGGACTGGGCTTGCCCTGCCTTTCCGTGCTCCACACACCAATCCAACACTTTCCTCAGCAGCCAGACATTTCCAAAGGGCTGTGACAGCCAGCTGTGGAGTCATCATTCCCTCACAAAACCCATCTGCCCTCCCTCCCTTCCCTCCCAACCCCCCGTGATGCTGCTTACCCCCG
This sequence comes from Monarcha castaneiventris obscurior, assembly GCA_026261815.1. Lineage (NCBI taxonomy): Eukaryota > Metazoa > Chordata > Aves > Passeriformes > Monarchidae > Monarcha > Monarcha castaneiventris. The sequence goes on along the minus strand of JAMPIT010000898.1, from coordinate 3,155,799 downwards.
AGTTGAGCTGGTGGCCATTTCACCTTGGCCAACACCTGGAACCCCGAGAGCCACAAACGTCTGTCGTGCCACGACCAATTGGAAAGAACAAATAAGCAAACAGGAGGAAATGTGCATATAAAAAACCTTTTTCTCCTGGCATATGGTCAATAAGCTGCAGTTTTTCCTTCCACAGGGAAGGGATCTAAGTTCTTGGGTGATATGATGCTTGGAGATGTCATTTCTTTTTCATTAAAAAAACCAAACCCCCAACCAACCAAAAATTTCCAACCCCAAACTCACAAACTGGTGTTAACAAAACAATGTCAAAGGACAAATCTCCCAACAATGACAACCGAAAAATAAAGGTACACGTCAGCATTTGTAATCAAAAACTACTACATACTGTACTTGGGAAGTCTTCTGGGAAAAGATCATTGGCATCTAGAAAGGACATCACTAAAAGTCTTGAGCAATGATATGTATGAGACACGATGCCATTGGAGGGTGGATGGACGGACCCTTAGGAAACTGTCACTCACAAAACTGTTCCATGACAAGAGAAAATAAGAGATGTAAAAAGGATTGGTTTTCCCCATCCCCACCCCCCCAGGCATTACAGATTCCTTCTCATTTGTCGGAAACAGCCTCCTCTAGTCTTAGTTTATTTGTTGTGGTTTTGTTTTTGTTTTTTTTTTAAAAAAAAAAGTCTTCAGCTTTTGAAGAAGTCCATCAGTTTCTGAGATGCACTTGGTTCCACAGCACCAAAGAGCTTCAGCTCTCCCTGTTTGACTGGGGAAGGGTCTGGCTCACGGCGTTCCCAGAGCCCACAGGAGGAAGAGATGTGCTTCTCGGGGCCTTTCCTTGCATTTCTCTTCCTGGAGAAGTCCCACTGCTCCAGAGGTGCCTGGGCCCAGCTGCAGCAGCCTTGTGCAAGAGGAAACATGAAGCTGCTCTTTTCTCTTCCTTTGGAGACTCCCATTGGTCTTGGAGCCCTTTTCAAGAATGCAATTGCTTTATAATTATTTAAAAATATTTCGTAGGTTTTTTTTTTTGTCTTTTTTTTTCAAAATAGTTGTATTTTTTTTTTGTTCCCTTTTTCCATTGCTTAAATTCTAGAAGCTCTTGGCAACTTCTCATTGTTGAGGACAGGGTGTTCCCTCCTGCTGCCGTGATCCTCAGAGCAGCTGCCTGTCTCTGGTCCATGCAGAACACGCAGGAACTGGAGCTTGGACATACAGGGGCAAAGGGGAGCAGGGCCTCGAGGAGGAGGAGTGGGAGGACAGGCAGCTATCAAACCTCCACAGACTGGATTTGGTTCATCTGTGCTCTCATCACCTGGATACTGTTCAGAATTTTCTTCTGGTGTCCTGCTAAAGTGACCCCGACTCGCAGAATGTCCCTTGGGGAGGAAAGGAAACAAACACAAATATCAGGAGATACTTTCTCACAGCAGGACAAGATCACAGATGGTATTTAAAATGACCTTTAAGGTCCTTTTCAACCCAAACCATCCTGCGATTCTGTGATTCTATGATTCACTGATTCCAGGAGTCCATGAGAACAGTAGGGAGCTGAAGCATCCATAGATTTCTTCCATGAATGCAACTAACAGATGCAAGCCCTGTGAAACCTCTACTCTTTCACTTTTTCTTGCTTATTGTCCAATCTTTGCACTTTCCACCTACCTGCAGCACCCTCAGAGTTCTGAACCTCAACAGAGTGTGAAAGCAAATGCCACAGGCTCTGCTCTCTGCTTGTGAGACAATTTGTCTTAAGTTTTTTACCCTGGTACCATTGTGGATTTTGGATTCTCTTTCACGTTGTGGCACACTAACACATTTTTTCCAACCCTGGAGACAGGACAGGGCTGTCCTGCCCCTCCTCAGTGTGGATTTGACCCCCCATATGCAGATGATGCTATTCTTGATGCTTTTTCTCTTTGCTGCTAAGACCATGAAGTGATCAATTTTTGCACTCATCCTTTTGTTAAATCATGGCAATCTCATTTTTGGACAGCTTCTATTTTTCATAGATTTAGACATCTGAGAGAAATAAAAGTCATGCCAAGAGCATGAGTATGGCTCTAAATTGGTCCTATCCATGTCTCCAGCTGAGCTTGCCCATCTCCCCCTTGGTGGACAAACCTCAGTCATGAAATCTTCAGATTTTCTTCTTCCCACCAGGGGATGGGAGGCCACGTGATCCATACCTGACTTGAAGGAATTTCAGGTGCCTTTTGTCCTCGAGTGTTAGGAGCAGACTTTTAAGGGGAAGATTGGCAAAACCTTTGCCATGTGTAGAGTGGAGGTTATTGGGCAAAGAAAGGTAAAGAGAAGCTCCAAAGGGTGGAAAAAATTCTTTACTCGTGTCTGTAAACCAGAATAAGACTGTGGCTCTGCACGAGCCTGGGATTCCAAGCTTTTCCCTGGACATTAAATATTTGATTGGATATTGGGAAGGAATTCTTTGCTCAGAGGATGGGGAGGCCCTGGCACAGGGTGCCCAGAGAAGCTGTGGCTGCCCCTGGATCCCTGGCAGTGTCCAAGGCCGGGTTGGACATTGGGGCTTGGAGCAGCCTGGGGTAGTGGAAGGTGTCCCTGCCACGGCAGGGGGTGAGGCTGGGTGAGCTTTAAGGTCCCTTCCAACTCAAATGGTTCTGTGATTCTCAAAAGACAATTTGGTGTGCCAGGTGTCCAAGGCTGCAGGCAAAGCTGTGAGAACCCTTCCCAGCAGGTCACCGTTGAGACCATGGGGATTTGGTGAACTGAATCAGTTTTCAGGAAACATTCACACTTTGCTGGCTCTCCAAATTTGGACAAAGCAGCAGCTGCACTGACATTCCTTTCAACTTCTGCAAACGCCAGTGAACATCAGGGGGTGGTGTCAAGTCCTGTTACACCACAATTCTCCAAGGAAAAAGGCCTTGGACTGTCCTCTCTATTTTACATCCCAGCTGAGCAGGTGAGGAATGTGGAATGGAAGTTTGCCAAAACTGGTGGGACATGAGCTGAGGATGCCCTTGGAATTGTGGTGAAGGCTGTTGAGGAGGACTTGAGGTAAGGGACTGGGAGAAGTGGCATTTAAGGGACACAGAGGATGTCTGTGAAAGAACAGCTAGCATTAGCTGGACTATCTGCATCCTGCTTGCTGTCAGATATTGCCAACACCAGGACCCAGGCAGGGCTGGGTTGTGGTCTGATAGCTCTCTGTGGTCAAAGCTCTTCCCTACCCTTCAGATTTTGTGGACTCTCTCTCTTTCTGTTGCACAAACACAGCAAATACTGTGCCAAAATCCTCCCCAGGGCCTTGGGATTGTACCACAGATGTCCCAAAAAAGTCAGAACTGCCATGGGAACTTCCCAGCAGCAAATAAGAACAAAAAACCAGAGAAGGTCACAGTGGCTGTTTGAGTGAATGGATTCTGACTCACTGGTACATTTAAGATCTGGATGATCCAAAAACCTCTCTGGCCACCAGGCTCAGTGGCACTGCAGCCATTACAGATGGAGGGTTTCTACAGGTACCTGCAGCCAGCCACAAATCCTTCAGCAGAGGCATCAAAGCCCCAGCCAGCCCCAAGGGATTTCAAAACCCACCAGAAGTGGGATTTCAGCTGCCTGCATTCTCCAAAGAACTTGATAAGAATTTGTCACTGCAGGATGATTTTAGTGGGTGTGGGACATTTTTGAGTGGATGCAGCACAAACTTGAAACCAGCCTCCACAAGGGGATCTTATCAAGGTGTGTGAGGGGATGTGCCTGAGGCTGGAGCCGGGCTCTGCTCAATGTGGCAGAGCAACGGCATGAGAGGCAATGGGAAGAAATCAATGTCCAGAAAGATCCACCTGAACATGAGGAAGAATTTCTTTACTGGGAGGGTGGAACAGGCTGCCCAGAGAGGGGGTAAAATCTCTTTCCACAGACACAACCCTGAGTGAAGAGCTCTAGAAGACCCTGCTTGAGCAGAAAGGTTGAACTGGATGACCTCCAGTGGTCCCTTTCAACTGTAACCACTCTGTGACTCTGCCTTTCTTAGGCAGAACTTTGCACCATGCTTGTCTCCATCAGTACATCAGCCATCCAAGAGGACTACAGAGTTCAGAAGTGCTCTGGAGAATTGTCTGATGCCAGCCTGAAATCTCCATTTGTTCTGTGTGGGGGTTTGGACACTCTTGGGGGTTGTTCATTTCTACAATGTGGTAGTGGAGAGAGGAATTCTGCAGGTGCAGAGTGACAGACACATGATCTGGAGACCGAATAGATGAGAAGTGGCTCCACAAAGCAACAATTCTATAAAACTAGATCGTATGAAAATAAAATCTAATTCAATACCAATTGTTGTAAAACTGCTGGGACTTTCCCTTGTGCTTTGGGACTCAAAGCCTGGGCACTTACTCTACAGTCATCTGAGATACTACATCAAAGGTGGTGAAACCAGCACTGGCAAAGCTCTCCTTGTACTGGCTCATCTTGATGGCATCCAGCCACTCATCCACAGTGTTGAAGCTGGTGTAATCCGGGATTGTGCGGTCAAGGAGGGGGAGGTTCATCCTGAAACACAGAAATGGGCAATGACAGACTGAGAGCTGTTCCTGCACCCTCCAGCAGCTGGAGGCCCTGGATCAGCATCAGTCACAGCGCAGCCACTGCACTGTATCGTGGAATTCCACCCAGAAACCACTGTCTTGCCGAGCGAAGGGCTGCAGAGCAGCAGGGAAGCCTTTCTGGAGCAGCTCATGCAGGGGAGGCAGGAGCCATCAGAGATGATGGGATGCAGCTTTAAATCCTGGCTGTGTAAGGGGAGAAAGTTCATTCTCGTAACAGCACCAGTGCTTCCCACAAGCTGGTGCATCCCAGCCAGCCCAGGGCAACTCCACACTGCCTCACAGGGCTTTATCTGCTTCCAGTGCAGTGGGACTGGAATATCAGGACAATCCCACTGCTCCAGCATCCCCATGTACAGGAAACCAAGGTGCTCCTCCATGTGCAGAGTGCACTGTTCATGAGCTGCCTGTGGTCACCAGAGCTGTCCAAGGAGAGGGACCCTGACATCTGTATCCCTGCTCTGTGGATGCCCCAAGCCCAGAAGTGTCCAAGACCAGGCTGGACAGGGCTTGGAGCAAGCTGGGATAGTGGAAGGTGTCCCTGTCCATGGCAGGGGGTGGAATGGGATGGGCTTTAAGGTCTCTTCCACCCCAAACTGTGAATCTATGATCTTTCAATGCCCTCCCTATAATGGATCAAACACGGGCCAAGCTCTAAAGTAGCTCCTGAGAGGCGCAGGGATGGTGCCACCAGGACCCTAAGGACACCAGACCTGTTCAGAGGAGCCAAAGGACAAGAGGAGGACAGAGACACATACCCAGAGGAGAGAGGTGCCATGGCTTTCAGGCTGTTCGGATTTCGGATCATTTTATCCAAGGTGTTGACAATCTGCCCAAATTTCGGCCTGTGGTTTCGATCCTTCTGCCAACAGTCAAGCATCAGCTGGTGAAGGGCATTTGGGCAGTCCATGGGTGGTGGCAGCCGATAGTCCTGCTCGATGGCATTTATCACCTGCAGGAGGAGAAAGAGGCATCAATACAGCTGATAAAACCTATTTAATTCATAATGTGCCTTTGCTTGGATCCTGAGGGTGACTGACATGACTGATCCTGCAGCCTGTACTCACTGCTGCCTTCCCATCTCATCCCCACCTCACATGGTAACTTCCAGCCCTCAGCAGGTCAGGTGAGGTGTGAGGTGTCCTGGGAGGTGACACCAGACTTGCTCAGCCATCCGGCCTGGCTGGCTGATTGTCATGATCAGCCTCCTGATCTGGGGACAGGAGCGTCCCTGCTGGCCTGACAGGACATGTGATCCCACAGCTCCAGGCAGGGCAGTCAGAGGGAAGGGATCGTGCTTCCTGACAGGACACAGCACAACAGCTCGCCAGGAGAACATCCCCACCCAGAAAAGGCAGGGAGTTACAGACAGAAACCTAACCCTGTGTTTTCCATCCTCCAGTGGTGTTTTCTGCTCCTGACACAAACCAGCTCGTCCAGGTGACAGGGCCGTGCCATGGGCTGGGTGTGCTCAGTCAGCAGAAACAGCTGGATCTTCCTGCAGTGCTGTGCAAGTGCAGAACACCATGGGGAGGACTCAGAACCCAGTCAGCAGAGCCAGGCCCAGGAGAACTTGGCTGCAGCATGCACAGAAGGGCTGCAGCACAGCTTGCCAAAGCCCCATTGCAGCTCCAGGCTCGTCCAAGAAGGCTTTGGTCCCTTCTTACTGCTCCACGCAATCCGGGAAAATGTCTGGTCTTGCAATGTCCAGTGGAACAAGGGCTAGAGGATCTTCTTCAAGGGGGACTCCACCTCCCTGCTGCTCTGCAGCCCTCCATCCTCTCCTGGGTGACAAAGCAGGATGAAGCTGCTCCACTTCTTCCAGGAACATCTGTTCCTCCGGCAGAGGCATGCGCAGGCAGGGTTCTCCTGCCTCCCTGGCCATGCACAGCACAGGCCGTGAAGGACGAGCAGAAGGAGCCTTGGACAACAGAGATGGGCTCGTGCACGGCAACAAAACCCAGAAGGACAGACAAAAACCAGAACTGAGGATGCTACAGAGAACAGGAGCGGATCTCGAAATGACCAACTCTCCACAGGAATGATGGAAAAGGGGAGGAAGAGTGACAGAACCTCCCTCAGGGATCCCGAGGAAGGACCTCAATGTCTCTGGCTATTCTCACCATGGGATCAAGGCTGCCATGGCTTTGTCCAGCCATGTCTTGCACAATTCCAAGGACAGAGATCTTCCTGATGGGATTTCCCAGGGCCGTGCCCCCATCCTGGGGAAGGACTAGACGTACTCGTGGTGGTGGATATATTGTTGAGCAGGGAGACTACACAGAGAAAATTAAGGATACTGGGAATAGGAATGGGAGAGAAGCAGGGAAGGGCTGGTGGCTGATCCATGCCAAACAACCCAGAGTGTGAGGTGGGGCATCTGGCAGGGTTGGGATGGCCTGTGGCTCCAGGCAGGGAATGGATTGGGAGGTGCTGCAGTCGTGTGTGGCAAAGGTGCTGGGCAGGCTGACCTCAGACACAGGACTGGCACTGCTGCTGCCAAAAGTTGCCAGATGGAAGAGTCCTTCCCCAGCTCTGCTGTGCTGGCTGGACACAGTGGTGCCCCACAGGGCCTGTGAAGGTCTGACCAGAGGCAACGCCTCTACAAATCACCGACAGGAGGGTGGAGCCGGGAAGGGTTGGTCTCTTCTCCCAGGTAACAAGTGGCAGGACTAGAGTAAATGGCCTTAAGTTGCACGAGGGAAGGTTTATATTGGATGGCAGGGAACATTTCTTCATGGAAAGGGCTGTCAAGCATTAGAACAGGCTGTGCAAGGAAGTGGTGGAGTCACCATCCCTGGAAGGCTTCAAAAGGTGTGTGGATGTGGCACCTGGGACATGTTTAGGGTGAACGTGGCAGAGCTGGGTTGATGGTTGGACTCAGTGATCTCAGAGCCTTTTCCAGCTTCAATGATTCCACGGCTACTGACGTGCTTTGTGCAGCTCAGGGATCCTCCCAAGGGGTGCTGAGCCCCAGCCCAGCTCCCGGGGTGTCAGGTCTGCCCAGGACAGCGGCAGGGGAGGCACAGGTGGGGACCAGCCCCACACAAGCACCAAGCGCTCATCTCTGCCCAGGCTGAGCTGTTCCCAGCCAGTCCCGCTGCCATCAGCCACATCCCAGAGGCAGCTCCAGCTCTCTCTGTGTCCTCTCCCAGCAGCCGCCCCAGGCGCTCACACCCCAGGGTCAGGAGGGTAATCTGCCCTCAATATCTGCCACGCTCCTCCGCAGCAGGACCAGCTGTGCTTAAGTGGTGACAGCTTCTGGGGCGTCGTGTCCTGCGGCAGGGAAAGGGGCAGCAGGGGCTAGGGACAGCGACGCGCAGCGGGAGGTGCCAGGGCACAGGCACAGCTCTGCCATCCCCGGCGCAGCAATCGCGGCTGCTGCAGCACTGTGGCTGTGGCAGGAGAAACCAGCGAGGCAAGAGCTCCAGGACAAGGAGCAGGGAGAGGGAAGGTACAGGAACACCTGGTGCAGGACATGCTTGAAACTGAGGTGACAACGAAGGCTTAGCGGGAAGGGAGTTCTCCTTGCTGAGAAGGACAGAGCCCTAAGTCCCATCCCTCTGCCTCAAAGAACTGATGGAAGCATTTTCCTGGTGTGGCAGGGGCTGGGGCAAGGCTGTGAACAGCCAAAGGTTCTAAGGCATCATCCACCTGCTCCAGGCTTAGGAATTCATGCTCATAAATTTCCCACCAGGCATTAGGGAGGAAACAGTCCCACTCTGGAGAAACCTGATGTGGCATGGATGGAGATCTATTGAGATGGAGAAGGTCTGATCTTTTGCAGGGACAGGAAGAGGGACAGGAGACAGGTGGGAGACAGGCTCTCACTCTCTCCCTTAGGAGCCCCCAGGATGGTGGAGATGGATGTCTAAAGGCTTCCAAAGGACTGCCCAGAAGCTGCTCTGAGACACACTGGAAGCCAGGCAGACACTGTCACGTGCAGGTCTGCAAGAGCCAGGACAAGCTTTCTGTGTCCCAAGGGTCCACCCAGGAGCTTGGCAATACATCCTGAGTTCTCATGAGGGGAGGAAGGGCAGCACCTCTGAGAGACAGTGTTAAAAAAGCCCTTCTCACACACACGTGCAGGTGCAGCATCCTCACAGCACTCACTGCCACCGGCCAGGTGGGCTCTGAGCCCCAGGTACCCGGCCAAGAGGAGCCGGGGGAATGGGAATGGCATTGCTGTGCTGAGGGCAGGGACTGCTGCCATGGGCAATCCTTGCAGGGAGGCAGGGAAACTGCTGGATCCCCAGGAGCAAGGACTGCATGTAACTGTTTGACCTGAATTAGAGCAGAGCAATGAAATATTTAAAATTGAACATTCTGAAGCACCTTGTGGTTTTGGTTTCTAGCTGTGTCTAAGTGACTTGGCTTCTTACAGACCCCAGTCTGAGCTTCCCATGGGAGATTTAATGACCACCTAGTGGAAGATGTCCCTGACCATGGCAGGGGGTTGGAAGGAGAAGATCTTTAAAGGTCTCTTCCAACCCAAGCCATTCTGTTGTAACAGACTTTCCTGGAGCGCTGTGATCCCTGCAGATGAAGCTCTGCTCCAGGGGCTCTCAGCTCAGGGACATCTCCTCTTCCACCCACCTGCTGCTTCCCTTTCTCAGCACCTGCCAACACCCCTGGGGTGCTCCCCTTAACCCTGTGCAGTGGGTGCTGTGCCACCCCCAACCTCTGCCACAGCAGCACCATGGGGCCAGAACAAATCCCAAAATTATCTCCATTACTGCGTCCAAAGGTGTTGACCTTGGACACCTCTGCCATGACAGAGAAAGCTCTGGACATGTCACAGGCTGGGACAGGCTGTGGCCATGCTTTGGCCTTGCAGTGCTCCCTGTTCCAGTGTTTCTGCCCCTGGTTTCCCAAGAACTCACGTCCTGGTTGGTCATGTCCCAGTAGGGCCGCTCTCCGTAGGACATCACCTCCCACATGACTATTCCATAGCTCCACACGTCGCTGGCCGAGGTGAACTTGCGGTACTGAATGGCCTCAGGTGCTGTCCATCGGATCGGGATCTTCCCTCCCTGCAGAATAAAAACAGGGGATGGTGACGGAGAGAGCAAGAGCAACTGAAAAACAGCAGTGTCCACAATATCTGCCTGTGATATTCTGGTAAAATCCCACAAGGAAAGGAGCACAGGACTATCTATCCCTCCGGGTGGATGTGGATTGTCCAGCCACTCTGGAAGCCTTCAATGCTGATGATTTTCCCCATGTGGTGACCTCTCCCACCACCTGAGGAAGGAGCTTTTCCTGTTGCTCACCTTGAACTTCCCCAGCCATGTTTTTGTCTATCACCCCTTCTTGTATCCTCTGGTGCCCCTGCAAAGAGTTTGGCTCTGTCTCTTCATTACAGCCCTGCAGGTCACTTAGAGGTGTCCCCTCAGACTCCTCTTCATCACCTTAACCAAGGCCAGCTCCTTCCCCCTGCCTCCTGCTCCAGTGATCCTCAGCATGGCAAAATGCCCACGGTGCTAAGAGGGTCTTTGGTAGGAAAGGGAATGGCCAGGCATGTAAAAAACCCAAACTCATCTCCCTCTGTCCTTTTGCTGACACCTGGCTACCTCCAGAGCAAAGGGAATTAGAACACGTTCCTCCTCAGCCTTCTACAGCTTCCTCTCTTTGAAGCCAGCAGTACACTGTTCCTGGGCTGAGTCCTGGTGTCCCAGTCTGGCTGTGGATATACACCTGATCCAGCAGGTTCTGATCCTTCAGCATGAGATGGGGGGTCACTGGTGGGAAATGGGATGGACTGGGTGGGCACTGGGGTCTCTGTCACCCAGCCTTGGAGGAATCAGGACTCTCCATTCCCACTGAGGAGTTAAGCACAGGAGTGGCACACACAAGTGGGGACACAGGGACTGCAAGGCTCTGCTTAAGCCCTTCCTGTCTCCTGATTTTCTACCAGGGGCTTTGGACTTGAGCCATTCACTCGAGGGACATTCTGGAGGGAAAATCTTCCCCCATGCCGAAAAAATAAGCAGAAGTGTTTGTGTTTTGTGGCTGTGAGAAGATTAAAGAACATTATATCTTGTCAATGAACAACTGCCACGTCTTATTAAGGGTCTCCCAGGACTCAGCCCCAGTACACGCCAGAATAATGAAAAAAGATAGTATTCCTTAATCTTCTCACAGCCACAAACCTCAGACAAAATATTATGTTTCCCACAAGAGGGGAAGACGAAGCAACCCATACCAAAGAGGATGTCCTCTCCATCAGGCAGACTCTTGACAGGGCTCCTGGCAAGCAGTGGATTTTAAAAAAGGCTAAAAAGACGCCCTAAAGTAGAAATTAGATTTTGGGAAATCCTTGTGGGGTCTTGCTTCAGCGAGACCTCCCATCTCTGTGGGGTCTGACCCGGAGCTTCACCACTCTGAAGACTTTCCTAAGGTCCAGCATGAACATCCCAGGCCAGAGCTTGTGGCTTCTGCCCTCCCATGGACACAAGGTCACTGGGAGAATGATGATAAAAACCATTTTTGCAGAGGAAGATACTTCTGATACATCAGGTGCACATAATCTGTCATTATGGATGATAAACGTCCTGCTACAGTGCCCACAGTTCAAGGAGAATAAATTAGGGATGACGAGTTTATTATTAGAGAGAAAAGCTACAGGCACAAAACCAGGGATAGAGAACAGCAGTAAACGCCATGTATTTAGTTAACGAAGGGAAAGTTAATTGGCTGTAAGGAACATGTTGTGAAAAATAAATGTTAGTAGTGTTTGTAAAAGCCATTGATAGCTGTGTGAGATGGACGAGTTGATGTCTGAAGCTACACAGATGAGAATAAACCCACACATTTTTAGGTGTTTGTTAGGTATTCAGCTACTGATAAAATTCACTAAGAGCTATGCCAGGCATCTCATCGCTGCCAGCTTCAAGAGACCCAGGAGAGGTGATTTCCTACAGGTCATGCCCCAGCTCTATCAGCACTTATTTCCAAGAATTCCTGTCGTGGGCATTGATCCTGATGCATTGTGCAGAGTGACGCTGTATGGTATTTATGAGGACTCCTGGCTGAGATCTCACTGAGCAAAACCAAATAATCCTATGGTCCTGGTGCACCTTCTGCAGCCGGACACGAACCATGGGTTATTGGTGGCACTTGTGTCTGTGGCATCGGGGTGTTCCTGGGAAGTTGCTACATGATCATGAAGTCATTTCTAGGAGTGTTTTTCTGGTTAATTTGGATACTCTCTGGAAGATCAGTATCCAGTATCTGGCGCCCACCCACACTTCCTACACTTCAGTCTGTCCTTCCTGGGGCTGAGCCAGTGAGATGACATGAGGAAGGACAGCAGGGTAGCACAACTGGACAGTGATGGTAAAAAACCCAGAGTTGCTGCCCTGGCAACAAGTCTGTCAGGGCAGGGTCTCATCCCAAAGGATCCCAGCTGAATCACATGGGGAGGGTGCAGTGCATGATCCCAACCAGGGGCTTTTCAGGGACATTCTCATTTGGGACCTTCCCACTGCTGACACCCTAAAAAAGGGCTCCCCACTGTCCAGGGGGAGGTCTCCCCTTTCCCTCTCCCACTCCTTCCCTCACCCCTGCCCCTTCCTCGCTGGACCAGCAGCATTACCAGAGCACTGGTGTAGGTGGGGTCGGAGGTGTCATCCTCCAGGAAGCGGGAGAGGCCGAAGTCGGACACCTTGCACACCAGGTTGCTGTTGACCAGGATGTTGCGGGCGGCCAGGTCCCGGTGCACGTAGTTCATGTCCGCCAGGTACTTCATGCCCGCGGCGATGCCCCGCAGCATCCCCACCAGCTGGATCACCGTGAACTGCCCATCGTTTTGCTGAAGGACACAGGGACAGAGGTGACAGGAGCAGATTCACAGACCCTCGTGGCCAGGCAAAGCCAGGAGCCTCTTTCCACAGCCATGGCAGGATATGCCATGAGTACGTTCCCTCCCAGGGTGGGTGGGGAGTGTAGAGCTCACAGGGGCTGGGAGTTACCTCACACACCCCAGGGGCACCACTACAGCGGCTGCTGTCACCCCAAAATGCACCCACCCTGCCCAGGAGAGCTCAGAAGGGACAATCTATTCTTATCAGCCAGGTTACTTCCCTTCAACTGAGTCAATTACCCACTTCAAACCCAGACCTAGAAATATTTGGACGGAGCAGCTGGAGGCGGAGTCCTGCTGGGTTAAAGCTGTGTCAGACTGTGCCTCCGTGTCCATGGGTCGGTGTGGATGTGCACCTGTGGGCAGGTAGGCACAGCCTCTCGCTAGGATGAGTGGACAGACATGTAAGAGATGACAGCCCTGGTGCTGCCACCCCCACAGACCTCAGGACTGTGCAGCAGCTGCCCCGGCGGCAGGGCATGCTGGGCAGGGAAGGCCTCTGGGAAGGGCACCTTCCCCCCAGGTCCCCTCTGTGCTAGCACAGCCTCTGGAGCTGCACACTCTCAGATCTCGTACCCGCAGGAAGGAGTCCAGCGAGCCATTCTCCATGAACTCAGTGATGATCATGACTGGAGAGCTCTTGGTGACCACGCCCTCCAGGTGGATGACGTTGGGGTGGTCGAACTGCCCCATGATGCTGGCCTCGCTCAGGAAGTCCCGCCTCTGCTTCTCCGTGTAGCCAGACTTGAGGGTCTTGATGGCCACAAAGATCTCTCTTTTGCCAGGAAGCTTGAGATGCCCACTGCACACCTCGCCAAACTCCCCTGTGAACACAAGGTAGGACCTGTCAGCCTCCCCCACCTCTGCTGTGTCCCCCGAGGGACCCCCAGCCCCAGCTGTGCCTGCCCTGCCCGTCCCTGATCCGTGTTCCCTCCCTCCTGCACCCCTGCAGCTGCACTCATCCATGAGGAGCACTGCACACGGCATTACGCGCACACGGGAACTGATGGTTTTGCTTCTCCTGCACTGGACTCCCCTGCTCCTTCTAGTGCAGCCTGGGGCTTAGTGAGATCTTAGTGAGATCAGTCTCCCCAGGGCAGCTAAGGCTAAATCCTCCCAAATCCTGGCACCACAAAGGAGCCCGTGCTGCTGAGGGTCAGCCAGCCATTCCCAGGTCACCTACCTGCCCCAATCACCTGCTCGATTTTGACACAAGAGATATCGATTTCTTTTGCAAATTCCCTGACAGCCTCATTGGGATCTTCGTAGGTGAATGGATCGATATAAATCTTCATCCCTGGAGTCACTGTGTAAAGGTGAGGGAGAGAGTCAGACAGATGGATGCAACTGGAATGGTTGGCACCAAGGAAAAGAGAAACCTGTTTGAGTGACAGACTTTTTACCTCAGCAAGTTGCATAGTCAAGGTATGAAACAGACAGAGAGAAACAGTCTGAGAAAGAACATGCAGAGCCATGTTTCGCAGGACGGTTAAAGCTGGATTTCATTAACATTGGCCCACAAGTCACTGTTGGGGCAGTGGGGAGCTACATCATGAGCCTGGTCTACAAACTGCAGACAGACTCCTCCATGGGGGATCTGTGGCCTTTCCAGGAGCTGTGCAAGCAGGAGGGACAGCCCAGTCTGCCCCTGTTCTCCTGGTACCAGGGCCCAAGGCTGGGTTCCCTTGGGACCCCCAAGAGATGTAGTGGGGCACACCAGGAAAACCACAAAAGGCAGAGCAGGGGCCACAGTGACACATCATGGGAAAGGCAGTGGTCACGGACCTGGTGAGGCTGGGATGCTGCTGCCACATCCCAGCCACCTGCACTGTGGGACAGCTCTTACCTGTGCTGTCCCCTTTCTATACCCACTTTGTGGCCCCTGGCTCACTCCAAAATGGGCTATTTGGAGAGCAGAGCTCACACCTCCCTAAATAAGGAGCCCCACATAGCACCAGGCTATGCCTGCCAGCTCCAGGGTGCTGCTGGATTCAGGGGCTCTGCAGTGCTTACAGGCTCCCTGGGCCTTGGCAATTTGCTGCAGTGTCTGCACAGCAATCCCTGTTGGGGACTGAGTGGGGACTGAGCCCTGGCCAGGGGTGCTGGGTGAGGAAGGGGCTCAGAGGCACCCCAGGCTGTACCAGCTCTGCTGCACCCCGTGGCACCAGGCCTGTTCCGAGTGGTGCAGACACAGTAATTAAACCCACCCCAGCCTGGAGCTGTCATGTCCCACACCAGGCCCAGGAGAACTTGTGAATGTGTGTTTGCAGCCCAGACTGACAAACAACCGAGAGCTGCATTTACATAATGTCTCCTGAAAAGTGTCATTTTTCCTGGTAAGTGATCGCGAGGCAGCCAGCACAGGCTGCTGGGGCACAGGGCTGCAGCTCTGCCCTTTGGGACATGTTTCCCAGGTAAAAGCAGGAGCAACAGTGAGTCCTGAGTGGAAACACTGCTGGTGTTTCCCATGCTCTGAGCAGGGCCTGGATTTGTACAGGAACAAGGTATGAAAAGGGCGGAAATCCTGAAGCTGCAAGTAGAACATGAAGAAAATCACAACTGAGAGTGGAATAAAGCAAGATTAGAGCAACGGGTCTCTAGTGAGGGGGGAGAAAGGAATTTCAGGGACATGCAAGCAGGGGTTAATCATAGAAGTGTGGAATTGTTTGGGTTGAAAGGAATTTCAAATGACTTAATCTCATTCCATCCCTGCCATGGGCAGGGACACCTTCCACTATCCCAGGATGCTCCAAGCCCCGTCCAGCCTGGCCTTGGATGCTTCAAGGAATGGGGGAAGGAGCATGCACTGGGATGAGGCAGGGTGTGCAGTGAGGCTGAGCAGGAATGCTGGATGTGAGGGAGTGCCTCGCACAGGGATTTTGGAAGAGACAGGCTGCAAGAGAGGGCATGTTAGGTATTATAAACCTATATAGAGCTACAACTCATATCTTCTGGGAATCTGGGAGCACTGGGATGGGCTCTAGCAAAGGTGTGTGGGCTCCTGCAGGAGGACAGCACTCGGCAGGACAGGGATAGGTCAGGGAAGGGAACACTGCTGCCCGGGAGATGGACAAAGCTCAGGAGCTGGGGGAGCAAGCCATGGTGTGGAGGCAGAGGCTGCAGCACAGAAGAGGGTGATGCTTCAGGGGGTGTTGGTTGTCACAGAGGTCTGGAGGACATGGCCAGGGGCTGGCATCTGACAGCGTGCAGGGCTGAGAGCAGGGCAGGAAGCAGGGGCTGGGGGGATCTGGAGCTGCCCTGCCCACACACACATGCACACCCTGCCCGGACCCTCCCCGCAAGCCCCGAGTGAACAGGAGCACGAACCGAGCAGCGAGCGGCCCCCCGGGGCCGGGGGGGGCCCCCAGTACGTACTGTGGCCACTGGTGTAGTGCTGCAGCTTGTCCGTGTACTCCGAGTCGGCCCGCTCGAAGCCCCGTCTTCTGGAAGGGAAGGGAGACCTGAGCACAGCATGGGCCCCTCGGGGCTGAGGCTGCGCTGCGGGGGCACCTCTGCCCCCTCACTGTGCCCTGCCCAGCCTCTTCTGTCCCCAGTGCCCGGCCCTGCCTGGCCCTGGCTGTGTCTCAGCCTGCCCTACCTGCTGCACACGATGCCGATGACCACGACGGCGATGAGGAACACCAGCCCTGCCGCCGAGGAGCCGATGATGAGCGGCAGCTTCTCCTGCACGCTGGTCTGGTACTCGGCTGGCACACAGGGACAAGGGAACAGGTTACTGTGGCACGGGATGAGCCATCATGCACACGGTCATCGCAGACAGAGAACGGCCCTGAGCACGGGCCATGTTTGCTTCCTGCAGTGGCTTTGGTCTGGGACAGTCAGGACCCCCCTCTGGTTGGGGGATGTGTTCCAGAAGGAAGGTTGGATGGAGCTACTCCTTCTGGGAGAAAAGTTTAGTCCTGTGAATGCATGCTGTGCCTTGTCCTTGGCCCCAGGGCCAGAAAACTGGCTTGGCCTGTTTTATTTAGCAGCACAAATTTAGAAAATTAAGACATGGCTCTGTGTTTGTCATCAGCAGCTGTGCAGGTAGAAGACATACATTTTGCTTCCTCTATATCCAGCTGAGCAGACACATCCCCACAGCACAAAAGCTGGGCAGAAACTGGGGCACTCCCTGCATGAACCAAGCACCCAGGCCTCTCTCTGGATCCTGAATGTGATTTGTCAACACACCCTTGAAGGGACCGACAGCAAGGGGACCAGCACATCCATCTCCATGTCTCTCTAGACCCTGAGCCACCTCTACAGAGGCAGCTGCAGACTCACCTTCAGTCATGGTCTGGAAATACATCTTCCCACTGTAGCGGCCGTACCCGGCCACGGTGCGCGCCCGCACCTGGAACACGTAGATGGTGCCGGCCTTGAGGTTCTGCACTGCCACAGTGTTGGTGGGGCTCTTCACCGTGGTTGAGTTCAACTCACTCAGATCCTGCCGAGAAAACAGATCCGTCATCGGAAAAATCAGTCCAGAATCAGGCGCTGCGCTTCTGGAAAGAGGAAGGGGCAGGAGACCAGGGTGGAGAGACCACCAAGGTATGAACAAACAGGTCTTTCCTCCTGGCAGGGAGACACAGACTCAGGGATGTGAAGGTGGATATCCCTGGGCTATTCACCTCTCAGGAAAGGCTCTAAAGAAGGCAGGAGCTAGAAAACGCACATTGCTTATCTAAGCCTTGGAGTCAATGGAGATGGGAACTTCTTCCCTCTTCTGTGCCTTTCTCTTAGCACTGTCCTCCTCCCCCACCCCTCCTGCTGTGCCTCATCCAGCCTCAGCACACTCCATTCGCTCTTCCCCATCTTCCATCTCCCTTTGTCAGGAGGTAAAACCCACCCGAACACTGGGTTCTGGATCTCAGGAGAAGTTCTGCTCCCACCCCACTGCCCAGGGCCTGCTTCTCCAGAGGCCACGGCCAAGTTTCCAAGGCTGAGGACCCCAAGAGCATATTTCAAAGTGGTAAGAAGACTATTTCCAAACTTTTGTTCTGCCCCCTGTCTGCAGTTTTGTAGCTGAGGACTGGAGCAGTCACACACTGGCGCAGATGGCATCGCACTCGCGTAGGTGATGGATCCATCGCTGCCCTTAGGAACTGTGCCCTTAACCCTGGCACTGGGGTACGGGCAGGATCTCCTCATACAAGAGAACTGGCAGTCCCTCTCTCCCAGGGATTTGGAGTCAACAGAGGAGGATGACACAGGGTACTGAGTGTGGCCAGAGAAAAGTGGCCGGGAGCCTGGCTGCCATTAAGTCCCAAAAGTCAGGGCAAAACAGCAATGCCAACAGCACAGTGCTTCTGGGAAATGGAGAGCTCTTAGGAAAGCCCAGCTGTGAGCAAGCGCCCAAGAAAAGGAGGTGCAGGCAGAGATTTTGGAAACCAGTGCCTGTAGTGACACTGAAGGAGCTCATCCCTCCTGGCTGCACCTCGGGTCTGGCAGGTCAGACTGCCCTGGCAGATCACCAGATGGAACAGAGGAGCAGCAGCTCAAAATCTGAGCTGGCAAGTTCCCAGTGAGTCCCTGAGATCTGCTGACTTCAAGTCACTGCACGGGACCATCCCTGAACCCTCAGTGAGGAGGGGTCACCTCGTGAGACTCTGGCAGGGACTGGCAGAAAGTGAGACAGGAGGTTTGAGGAGCCCCGTAAGTGTGCCTGAGGGTGTGACCAAGGGACTGACTTCTGTCCCAGCTTCAAAATGACATGGGTGGCATGGAGACATTTCTGCTTTTCCCATGGGAACAAGAGGTCAAAGTGAAACTCCCAGGAAAGAGAAAGCATCTACTTCTCCTCACCAACTTCTGCAGTGGGGTGCTGATGGACAGAGGGTAACAAAGGGGCAGTCAGGAAGAAGGAAGGTCCCACAGAATCACAAAGGTTAGAAAAATCCTTCAAAATCATCAAGTCCAACCTTTGATCGATCCCCACCTTGTCACCAGTCCAGAGCACTGAGTGCCATGTCCAATCATTTCTTGAACACCTCCAGGGATGGGCACTCCAAACCTCCCTGGGCAGCCCCTGCCAAGGCCTGACCACCCTTTCCATGAAGAAATTATTCCTGCTGTCCAACCTGAGCCTCCCCTAGCACAGCTTGAGGCTATGTCTTCTTGTCCTGTTGCTTTTTCCCTGCAAGAAGAGACTGAGACCCACCTGGCTGCACCCTCCTGTCAGGGATCTTGTGGTCGTAGAACAGTTTCAGTTGGAAGGGGACCTTAAAGCTCATCCAGTTCCACCCCCTGCCATGGGCAGGGACACCTTCCACTAGACCAAGTGTCCAGCCTGGTGTTGGACACTTCCAGGGATGAGGCAGCCACAGCTTCTCTGGGCAACCTGTGCCAGGGCCACCCCATGCCATCCAACCTGGCCTTCAATAGAGTTAATTTCCTGTCTCAAGCTATTGGTTGAGCAGTGCTCTGGTGTGGATGATGGTAAGAGAGGGGCCTGGCAGGAATGTGTTTCTTCAAGTGTGTGGCCAAACCCAAAGGGTGGAAATGCTGATGGCAAATCCTTGTGCAGGGAGTGCAGGGGAGCTCTGCATTACATGTAGGGGTATAGAGGAATAGGACAAGAGGGAATAGCTTCCCACTGCCAGAGGGCAGGGATGGATGGGATATTGGGAAGGAATTGTTCCCTGGGAGGGTGGGCTGGCCCTGGAACAGGGTGCCCAGAGAAGCTGTGGCTGCCCCTGGATCCCGGGCAGTGTCCAAGGCCAGGCTGGACGGGGCTTGGAGCAGCCTGGGACAGTAGAAGGTGTCCCTGCCATGGCAAGGAGTGGGATGAGATGGGCTTTGAGGTCCCTTCCAGCCCAACCATTCTATGATTCCATGAAACACCTGGGAGACCTCCACTATCAACAGTGTTCAGGAACACTTTTCTCTTCTAAAAGCTACAATACCTGTTTTATGCCTCTGGATCTGGTGCTAAAGGTTGCTGGTTATCACTGGGGTCTCTGGTAATGAGACTGATGACAGGGAAAGCTCAAGTGCAGATACACACAGACCAAGCAAAGGGGAGCACACAGCAAACTCATGGCCTCGTCTGTCTGATCAGACCTCAGCACCCCCTTGAACCTTTCCCAGGGAGGCCAGGAGAGAAATAGGTCAGGAAATGTTTACAGTTTTAGAGCTCAAGGATTCGGATGAATCCTCCCAGACCCTTGGAGGGCACTAACAACACAGGTGTTTTAAAATCATTTGTCCAACTCTTTTGGAGAACCTCATCCCTGCTCCTGGAGGACTTTAAATGGAATGTAATGGCCAAGCCTACAAGGTGGTTGATAGCCTGGGAAATTGATGTCTGCCTGGCTGAGGAAGGTGCGCTTGTGAGGTGCTCTCCTTTAATCCCAGACCACAAGGAAAAAGCATTTACACCTCCCCACCCTCTCTTATCGAACCTGTTCCTTCTCCTTGGCATCACCTCTCCAGAACCTGCACATTCACCTCAAACACTTGTCCTGTTCACCTCTGGGCTCCTCCAGCAGGCCCAGTGCATCCCAGGTGGCTTAAAGTCCAAGTCCAAGCAGAGCTTTGTGGTGTTTGGGGTTTTTTTCCTGCTGATTTTGGTTAGAGTTTGGAAATCCTGATTCAAAACAACACACTGGTTTGATTTTGAGTCCTCATCTGGTTCCCCTTCCCATGAGTCAAACTGAAGCTGAAACCAAAGTCTGATCAACAAAGAAAGAGTCTCTTGAAACACGGGCAGGCTGTGAGAGACCCGAAGGATTTACAAAAAATGCTTCTAAAAAGTCGCATTAAAAAAAATTAAAAGTAACAAAGCCAAGGAAAAAATGTCAACCGAGTGAATTTGGCAGAGCTCCTGTGAGCCTGCACAGTGGCATCTGCCATGGCCCTGGGGGCAAACACAGCAGGGCACAGCCACGCCAGGGCCGGGCGCCAAACCGTCACACAGCTGCATTTCGGGATGCCCACGTCGGGGACCAGGGTCCTGCCAGCCACGCTGGGGCTGCATTTGGGGGATCCACAGCACCTGGACTCTCAGAGGGATCCACCACTTGTGGGGGCAGCTCAAGGACGCCTGTGCCCCCAGCCAGGTACCCCATCAAGTGGGACAAGGGGAAATGGCCTCAAGCTGTGTCAAGGGAAGTGCAAGCTCGATGTAAGGAAACATTTCTTCATTAAGAGGGTTGTCAGGGATTGGCACAGGCTGCCCAGGGCAGTGGTGGAGCCCCCAGCCCCGGAAGTGTTCAAAAAATGAGATGTTGCACTTGGCAGTGTGGCTTGGTGGGCAGCGGGGTTTTGGGTGAAGGTTGGACCTTGGAGGGCTTTTCCAACCTTAATTATTCTTTGAATATTCTCTGAGTGTTTGAATGCCTCTCCCAAACCAGCTGAGTCCCGGACAGTGCCCAGTGCCAGTGTGGCCCAGGGCAGGGACTGGCAGTGCAGGCAGGCTATCCCTGGGCTCCCTGGCACGGTCCTCTCTCCATCTCCTTGAACTCACAGCTTTCTCGGGACAGAGTCCCCTCCAAGGACTTGGGCAGCACCAGGTGGAGGGGCAGCCCCACCTCAGGACAGGCAGCAGCTTTGGCTCCAGGCTCAGGGATTCTGGTGTCCAACACCGCAGGACAGCGTCCAAAATGTCAGAGAGCCATGGAATCCCAGGATGGTTTGGGTTGGAAGGGACCTTAAAGACCATCTTGTTCCAACCCCCTGACATGGGCAGGGATGTCCCCTGAGTCAGCCCAGGAGCAGCACCTCCAGCATCCTTGGTCTAAGCCCTGGGGACACCCTGTCCTGGGGCTGCTGGGCTCTGGCCAGAAGCTCCTGGGCACCAGGAGGGCTCTGCTTCCACCTCCACATCCACCTTCACAGGTCACCTCTCCCCCACCCTTCATCCCCCAGCCAGCCCATGCCTCTTCTCCATCCAGCACTGGCTGGAGACATCAAAGGGCTCCTTTGCCTCCTAAAATCTTGCACTGGTGACCAAACTGGGCTGAATGTCTTGGAACAATTACAAAATGGGTGACTTTGAGCATCATCAAACCCAATCATTTTGCATAATGAGGAGAGCTAATTACTCTTTGCAGTGCTTGACACTGCAGTGGGTCTCCAGTTCCCACACTGTGGGATGAGTTTGGCAACTTTGGATAAAAACTGCTACGCCCTTTCTAAATGAAGACAAGAGACATTTTTAATAAGACAAATGTTGGCAGGTGCCTCTTGGAAATGAAAAAAAAGCACATTAAGGCGAGGGCTGCAGAGAGCAGCCACGTCAGGCAGTGTTTGTGCAACAATCTGCGTGGATTTGCTCCAACTCCACGTGGAAGAAACTCATAATGTTGCCTTTGTACAGGCACTTTTAATGGCATCTAAGAATAGCAGTTTTATAAATAATCTGTGAAAGGGAAACAAAAATACACCTTTGTTTCAAGTATTGTGAACAGCTCTTTTCTGTCAACGCTAGAATAAATTCTTCTATTTTTTTCATTTAATTTATGTCTTTACATAGAAGAGAATCTATTCAAAATGAAGAGCCAAAGTGCTTCTTAAACACAATGTGTACACTGCTATTCTTCATTTGAGCTGTTTTCATGAAAATAAAATATAATTCTCTACTGGGGAAAAAAAAAAAGTCCACCAGAAACAAGTTAACCAGCTCCAGAGATCTTTGCTGAGGATTCAGAAGCACATGGGACAGTTTGAAATTAAATATTTGGAAGGAAATCACCTCTGCACAGACTGGCAGTGGAGTGAGAACACACCTGGGATGTGTCACACACCACATCCAACTGCTGGATTGATAGGAAGCAGGGGAAGAGCAAGCACAGCCAAAGACCTGCATTTTGGGATTGTTCCCAGGGACCCAGTAAATGGCTTTTGATTGCAAAACTCAGCATCGCAGTGGCTGGACTAGCCTGGGACTCAGCCGTGCCCAGCAGCCAGAGCAGGACCCAGTGTCCCTGTGCACATACAGACATCGGGGTTGGGAGATGGATCTGGGCCTTCTTCAAACCAAAAAATAGCAAAGAAAAAGGTTCCGGGGGGTTCAAATGACTCTGCTCTGCTCTGGTGAGATGCCCCTGCAGAGCTGCCCCCAGCCCTGCGGTCCCAGCACAGGAAGGATGTGGAGCTGCCAGAGAGAGTCCAGAGGAGGGCCTGGAGGTGCTCCCAGGGCTGGAGCCCCTCTGCTCTGGAGCCAGGCTGGGAGAGCTGGGAATGTTCCCCTGGAGAAGAGAAGGCTTCAGGGAGAGCTCAGAGCCCCTTCCAGGGCCTAAAGGGGCTCCAGGAGAGCTGGAGAGGGACTGGGGACAAGGGCTGGAGGGACAGGACACAGGGAGTGACTTCCCACTGCCAGCGGGCAGGGATGGATGGGATACTGGGAAGGAATTGTTCCCTGTGAGGGTGGGGAGGCCCTGGCACAGGGTGCCCAGAGCAGCTGTGGCTGCCCTTGGATCCCTGGCAGTGTCCAAGGCCAGGCTGGATGGGGCTTGGAGCACCCTGGGGTAGTGGAAGGTGTCCCTGCCATGGCAGGGGGTGGGGCTGGGTGAACTTTAAAGTCCCTTCCAACCCAAACCATTCTGGGATGATTCTATGGTTCTCTGAAATACCAGGACAGGGAGCACCTCAGCCCAGCTCTGCCCTCAGTGCCAGGCTCAGTGCTCCATGAACAGCACTGCCTGAGAGTGGGGCCACTTGTCCCCATCATCAGGGACGTGCTGTGCCCTGACTCTGACAACGGGACAGGCAGATGTGGCTGCCTGCAAAGACTGGCCACCAACAGCAGCACCATCTTTTAGACAAAAATTCCCTTTATTTACAGCCTCCCCCAGAAAACAGAGGATAGGGAAGAAAGAAAGAGTGTGAGAGACTATGATAAAGCAAGAGGAGGAGAATGAACTCCCTGAGATCTTCTGCCTCTACATTGAGGGTCCCCAGGGAAAGGACCCCTCTGGCTTCCCAGATCTGTCTTGTTATCTACTCATCCATCTTGCCACGTATTCTGGGATCATTTCCAAGGGTCAAAATAAATGGCTGTGATTTATGCAATATAGGTCAGGACCTATTTAACAGCTTACAAAGGAGCCCCCCCTCCTCCCCATTCTCCCTCTGGCTCTTGGTGATGAGAAAATAGGTCACAGGCAGGCAGTGGGGGGGATTAATCATTTCTTCCGGCAACTGCTGGGAAAAATATTTTCAGTTCCATTTAATCATAAAGCTTTTTAATTAGTTAGTTTGCAATTTATAATGTATTGTTTATAAGCTCTTGTGCAAGGGGGCAGGTTCCTGGAAGGAGAAGTCTCCTGCTCCCCATCTCCCCTGGGTTGCGTGGATGAAGCTCAGCCGGGCAGGGCCTGGCAGGTCCTGGGACCAACTTTCACGTGGTCCTCAGGTGTCTGAGCAGCCACTGGTGGGATGGACACCCTGGCACAGCTCAGACTGAAATCCGGCTGCTTGCCTGGACAGGGGGGTTATGGAAGGAGCAGGTTCCTCAGGGATGAAAGAGCCAGAGCTGCGGGACCCCTTCACACTGACTCCATGGTGCAGCGTGGACCCTCCAGGGGAGCATGGGACACCTTCTCCCTGTACATCAGGATGCTAAAGAGATGCCAAACTCGCCTTCGGTGTAAATGTACCCAGGGACAGCGCTCCATAAAATCTCCAAGACAGGACACCCACAAGACTGGGCACCCACTGTGTGTGCTCCAGCCTGGGACTGGATGTTTCCTGTCATTCCCATTTCCTACTGATGCCCCACTACACAAAAAGGAAAAATTAGACCCTGGACCTTGGCTACCCTGCTCTCCCTGCAATGGGTCCACTTGCCACCAGTGCTGTGGAGGTGGCAAGAGAAGCTCCTGAATTACCAGTGGATTTTCTGCACTTGGGCCACTGGAACTATCACTGGACCCTGCAGGGTTGATGGCCACTGTCACCCACGTGGCCAAATGCAGCAAGAGAAGTCTCCTACTGACCAGCCAACCACTGTACGTCCTTAAGTGAAGCTCTGCACCCCCTCCTCTCCCCAAAACCTGTGCGTGACCCCTGCCAAGGTCCCTCAGTACCTTCTCATAGTACTGCAGCTCATAGTCGAGGATGACTCCGTTGGGCTGGTCGGGCTGGGACCAGGACAGGGTGATGCTGTCCACGGTGCGGCTCACCTGGTGCATGATGGACACAGCAGAAGGGGCTGGAAGAGAGAGAAAGAGGGGGACAGTCAGGCACCTGCACGGGTAGGACCCTCACCCTGGCAGGACGTGGGCAGGCAGGTTATTGCTGTTTGGAGCTTTGGAATTCACTTCCTGCACTGGGAGGGCCGTCCACGGGTCAGGAGATCCTGGATTTTGCTGTTTGTAGAGAGCAGTTAGGGGAGAAAAAAAAATGGTTCTGCAGAATTGGTAGTTAGAAAACACGTAAGAGTGCCTCAAGCTGGAAAATGGGCAATTAATTCCAAGGCAAAAGCAGCCCAAGATTGGAGCAATCACAGCATTGTTCCACTGGAAAAAGCCCCACCAGCCCCGTACCATGCACTCCTCCCTGCCTGCCGAGGGGAAATCGGGGGGTTTGTACTTTCCTATTTGCACAGAGCAGCTTCCCAAGGCTCGGGCAGGCCGGGGCTGCAAGTTGCACATGCCAATCACGGGGGGTGCATCCAGCAGCCTGAGCAGGCAACGCAAAGCTGACCTGACACGCTGACAATGGAGAGCCGCCCGCCCGCCGGCCCCCGCACACAGCACGGCCCCGGCGCCGCTCGTTCCCCGAGCACAGGGCCCCGCCGGGCCCGCGGACAGCCCGGGCAGCTGCCGGACACTCGGCCAGGTGGGCACCGCGCGGGCCCGGCCGTGCACCTGTGCTGACGGGCCCGTGGGGCAGCGACCGGAGCGTGGAGCCGCCGCCTCCCCGGGAAAGGCTCTGGTCCGCCGTGCTGGGCCAGCAGCCCCAGCTGCTCTCAGTCCCGCGGCATCGGGAAGCTCATGGAGTCTGCAGCTTCCTCCTGAGGGGCAGCTCCCATCTCTGCTCTGTGACCAGGGACAACACCCAGGGAACGGCTGGAGCTGCGTCAGGGGGGTTCAGGTTGGATATCAGGAAAGGTTCTTCCCCCAGAGGGTGCTGGGCACTGCCCAGGCTCCCCAGAAAATGGGCACGGCCCCGAGGCTGCCAGAGCTCCAGGAGCGTTTGGACAGCGCTGCCAGGGATGCGCAGGGTGGGATTGTTGGGGTGTCTGTGCAGGGCCGGGGTTGGACTGGATGATCCCTCTGGGTCCCTTCCAAGCTGGGATATTCTGTGACTCTAGGTGCTGACAGCAGAGCAGCCGACACTCATCCGCCCTTGCTGCAGGGCTGACACCCACGGCTGCCAGCGCTGCCTTCTCTCCCCGCATCCCAGACCGGTGAGATGAGCGCGTATCCGTGCCCTCCCTGTGGCCAGCCTGCTGCTGGCACTGCCAGCACATCCACGTCAGTGCGGGGCCATCCCAGGCCTCCCCCAGCCCAGCCCAGCCCGTGGAGAGCGCGAGCTGCAGCCGAGCGTTAGCCCTGGCACGTCTGCCAGCACAGGCTCACCACTGCAGCAGCTTCAGGGCACAGCAGAAGCCTCAGGGGTGGGAGAGGACTGGAGAGCGGTAGCTTGAAAGCTCCCCCATCACTTGCATGCCAGGCCAAATGGATGCAGAGACGTTTGCACTCAGATGGGCTTTTCCCAAGTCCAACCCTTGCAATATTTCATGGAAGAACAACTCCTTTGACAGCTCTGGGAAACAGCCTGGAGGAGCAGCACCCAAAGGAAGGCACCTCTTGCCCAGCTCCAGGCTGGCTCCCCTTGGCATCAGGAGCAGTGACAGGAGCTGTGCCAGCTGGGGTGGCAGTGGCAGGACTGTGGTGCTTGGACGAGCATGGCCCCAGCATGTTCCTGCACATCACAATGAATTACCACTGAGCAACTCCTCTCCAACACACCAACAAAAGCCATTTTTCTGATCCACCGTCTGCCTCTTCACTGCTGCTTTTCTGACTCAGAGCACTGCAGCTCCCAGGATGTTCAGTGTCGGGGTGCCAAGGGGCTGGGTTTGCGTAATGCAAGATCTGCCACCACACTGTTGCAGCATTTCCCTTCACCTGCCTGGGTTTTCCCACTCCTGAAGGAAAGTGTGATGTGAATTAGCTTCAGCAGTATTGCTGAGCTCTAGTTTTGTCCAGGAGAATAAAACTAGGACAGCAGAGAGCTTCCATCCCTTGAAGCGTCCCAGGCCAGGCTGGATAGGGCTTGGAGCAACCTGGTCTGGTGGAAGGTGTCCCTGCCCATATGGCAGGGGGTGGGATGAGGTCTTTAAGGGCCCTTCCAACCTAAACCATTCCATGATTCTAACAGATCCTGAGGTCAGTCCTTCCATGCGCTTCTGCTTAAGCCAAGCCCCATTACCAAGCAGCCTGAAACCCTCTGTGTCACCTCAGCCCTCCCCTTGCTCTGTGGCACCGCCCCCCTCCTTCCTTGACATCCCAGTCCCACTGCTTCAGGCCACATATTTCCAAACTCCTGGGAATAGTTTCTCACGCTGGAGTGAAGATAAAACACAGGTAACATTTCTGGAACCTGTCAGCTCTTGCCAGAGCTCGCTGCTTCCTTGTCGACACAGATTCCATAGGACATCTGCGATTTTCAAGACAAACATCTCTGTCTCTGGAGACAAGGCTGAGGAGGACGATGTGACCGTGCTGCAGATGCCCTGCGGCAGGGATGGCACTGGACTGAGGGGAGCACACAGCCCATGGCGTCTCTGCCACCTGCTCTGGGAACTGATCCCACACTCACACACTGGGCTATTGCAGGGCAGGGGCCATGTACAGCCAGAGCTGCCCCAAGATGTGGCAACATCCCCTGATTTAGGCACAGGTTCAGTGGCCTTGCAGCTGGAGAAGCTCCTCAGCTTCAGGTTCCTCCTGGTAGGAGGGAGGTCTCTGGGATGTTTTTCTTCCAGTTCCATGCACTGACCCCAGCCTGGGAGTACAGGACTTCTCCAAGGCATCTCCTGCCGCTCCTGCAGGAGCTGTGCAAGACAACAGCACAGCAAGACATGTGTGACTCATCTGCTGCTGGTACCTGGTGAACCTGCCCTTGTCTGGCTCAGCAAAAGACCCAAATGGATGAGGTGGGGCTCATCTAACGAGCTTAATAAGGCAAATGTGCTGCATGGTGGGAGGAGGCAGGTGAGATGAATGACTACAGCAACCTCAGCACTTTTCCTACACCTGGGGCAAGGGAGTGGCTCCGGAAGAGCAGGAGCCTCCCCATTGCATGTCCTCAGTTACTGTTCCTCTTATCACAGACACCAGGGGACTGCACAAGAATAAAGTTATAGCAAGACCTAGGTCAGAAGTGACCTCTGGATGTTTCTGGTCCCACAGGCTGGCAGAGTAATTTCAAAATCAGATCATTTTGCTCAGGACTGTGTCCAGATGAGACCTAATGAATCTGATCCCCATGGATGGGGGATCCCACAGGCTCTCTGAGCAGCAGCCCCCAGTTGCCTTGCTCATGTGGGGAAGAAACTTTCCCTCACATTCCACTGGAATTTTGCTGGTTGTGTCTTGTGGACGTTTCCACCGTTCTCTCCCTCAATGTCCCTCAGCCTCCTCCTCTCCACGCTGGTCAGACCCAGCTCTCAGCTGCCCTCACCTCTCATGTCCCAGCCCCAGCCCAACCTCACTGTCCTGCTGGACCTGCTCCGGTTTGTCCATGACTGTGATACTGGGAGCCCCAGGGAGGACTTAGGACCCCAGATGTGGCTGAAGAGTGCCGACCAGATGGAAACAATCCCTCTCTTGGATTTTTTGCTAATGCCACAAAGCATGGTCCTTGTCACACCCTTCACCCCAGGAGAGGGCCTGGGGTGCACGGAGAGGCTCCCAGTCCTGTGAATCAGGGATGGGCTGGCACTGGATGTCTGAGTTTGAAACCAGTTCAGAGGAGCCATCCAGACCTCAGAGTGACTCTCCCAGGTCCAGTCAGGAGGAAAAGCTTCAGCTGGATCCTGACACGATGCCCAGGCAGCTGACTGTGCCCTGTGACACACAGAGGAGATCAGATATGAGAGTCCCATCTCTCAGAGCCGTGATCATCCTGAGATGTCACCATGAAGGTGTGAACAGAGGTGGATTTATCCTGATGGGGTCTCCAGGGGTAGGTGTGTCCCAACAGTGCAAAAAACAAACAGACTTTCATTCCACAGCTGTTAGAAACACTGCTCCTGACTGAATCCCTTAAGCCTCAATGTCATTGGATTTCACAGAATATTCTGAGTTGGAAAGGACCCACAAAGATCATTGAGTCCATCTCTGAAGTGAATGGTCCATATGGGGATCAAACCCACACCCTTGGCATTATCAGCACTGCGCACTGAGGCAAACCCAACCATTGCAGTCCTTGAAAGGCACTTTCTGCATCCTCTTGATCAGGGATGGCCTCAGATTCCTCAGATTCCTCAGAGTGGAGCCCTGTGGCTTCTCCGAATTGCTGGAGAAATAAACCACGCCAAAACCACCACTGGAGTGTAAAACAAGCTTAATGAAAATCCACTAATGTACAAAGCCAATGTGTCCCACACGGTGACCCCTCTGGGGCAGAGGCACAGGAGGGATGTGAGTGACACTTCCGTGGTCACCACCCCGAGCCCCTGCACGGCCACACAACACCAATCACAGCCAGGCCCCTGCCCAGGCTGGGCTTGGCGTTTTGGCAGTTTATCTTAATCCAGGGAGCTGAGCAGACTTCCATGGCTCGGGGCAGCTCAGCAGGATCAGAGTGGGGGTGCTGACAGCTCTACTGCTCCGGTTGTTCTGCAGCACACACAGGGCACTGCCTGAGCTCAGGAGCTGGAAACACTTGGGAAGAATGGGGTTCAGGAGGTCTCCCATCCTCAGGTCTTGCCAGTAGAGCTGCATGGCTTCCCTGAAGGGATCAACGCTGAGCTTTGCCAAGGCTGGAATGGCAGAAAACCATCTGTGTCCTGGGCTGATCCCCCTGTGTGGGCAGCAGGTCCAGGGAAGGGATTCTGCCCCTCTGCTCTGCTCTGGAGAGACACCCTTGCAGTGCTGCCCCCAGCCCTGGGGTCCCAGCACGGGAAGGATGTCGAGGTGTTGGAGAGAGTCCAGAGGAGGCCCTGGAGGTGCTCCCAGGACTGGAGGCCCTGGAGGTGCTCCCAGGACTGGAGCCACTCTGCTCTGGAGCCAGGCTGGGAGAGCTGGGAATGTTCCCCTGGAGAAGAGAAGGCTTCAGGGAGAGCTCAGAGCCCCTTCCAGGGCCTAAAGGGGCTCCAGGAGAGCTGGAGAGGGACTGGGGACAAGGGCTGGAGGGACAGGACACAGGGAGTGATTTCCCACTGCCAGCGGGCAGGGATGGATGGGATACTGGGAAGGAATTCCTGGCTGTGAGGGTGGGGAGGCCCTGGCACAGGGTGCCCAGAGAAGCTGTGGCTGCCCCTGGATCCCTGGACATCCTGACGCTGTAATCTAACAAAGGGCAACAGTCACGGAAATGCATTCTGTCCGCTTGTGCCTGGGCTTGGTCCCAGAGCCATGGTGCGGAGTCAGTAGCAGCGGGACAGACACAGCCCAGGCTGTGCTGCTCTGGCCTCTCCCAGGTTCATTATCCATGTCTAGGTGAAGCAACTGGACTAGATGATCCCTGCAGGTCTTTCCAACTGAAATATTCTGTATTCCATTCCATTCCACAGACTGTGCTGAGGAAAGGGATGACCCAAGAGGCCCAGGTGCCTCCACACGGAGCACAGAGAAGAGCTGTGAAGGCTCACAGGACTGAGCCCTTCTCTACCACTGCCCCCTTAAGTTCCCTAGAGCACCAAATCCTGGGAACGCTGCTGGGATGGGACCCCCAGAGCCTCTGGTCCAACACTACACCAGGGAAGGGAACCTGTGTTAGGGGAACCTTTAAACCTCCAAGGATGGGGCTTCCCCATCAGCAGCCCCTCTGTATCAGCACCCTTTAGTCTTTCTGATTAGCTCCAGATATGAAATCACAATTTCTGCTCACAAAGCACCATCCTTCTCTGCCACATCCCTGTAAACAAGCCCCACCATGTCCTGCCTCCCAGGCACTGTAGCCGAGGCACATCCAGCATTTTAAAGCGTGTCTTCTAAAGGGAAAAAAAGGAGAAGAGATCACAAGTGATGGTCTGGGCTCTGGTTATAAAGCTGAAGCCACTTTTATGAAAGAGCTTCCTTTTTTTTTTTAAAGAGCTTTTGCTAAAGATCCCAACCAGGCACATCTCTCTTTACAGCTTCACATCTTTGACTGAAAGCATGTCCAGGTTTCCCTGTGACAGAGCTGCTCCCTGAGGATGCTGTGACATGAGGATAACACCTCCCTGGGTATGGAAACAGGGAGCTCCATGGCTCCAGAGTAGCACCTCGAGGCTACTTCAGCAGCCTGTGCTCAGGGAAACCAAACCCCAGGTGGCACAGATTCATCACACAGGGGCAGCTTAACCAGCACTGATCCTCCACAAGAGGCTTTGGGCTCTGTAAGTAAGGATTTGCCTGGTCTCCTGTATGGACAAAGCGGGTGTTGGTCACACCGCGAAGCCTCAGGCTTGGCAGAGCCAGAATTCGACTTTCATACAAATAGTTGCTTCTTTGGGACTTGCTGGAAATGATGAAAAGGATGAAAAGGAAAAGTGAGAGAAGGAAATGGAAGAAAACAAGAAGGAACAAAATGTGAGTTTTCCAGGAGAAACAATGACTTTTTAATCAGGGGGAAAACCTGAAGAAGGTCACGCCAAACCCAGGGCAGCGCAATGAGACAGCGCAGGAACACAGAAGTCTAGCAGAGAATTGGGAAAAGCTCCATAACGCCCAGGTCTGAACATCTGCACAAACCCAGGCAGAGTTAAAAATAGCTGAAACACTTGTGGTTGACCCCCTGAGTATGTTACACATAGACACACCCCCTGCTTCCTTTGAGGACTTCAGATGATGGTGAGCCCACTGTGCCTCTGGGGAGATTTCCCTCAAGCTCTCTTTGAAAATACACCTTTTATTTTCAGGTTAAAATTTATGGACTTCAGTTTCCAACTGCAGGAACTTTTCTGGGTTTTGTAGCTAAATGAAGGAGGAGTCTAGAAAAAGAATTTTGTCCTCATGGAAGAACTGAAAGATAATGAAAATATTTCCTTTTTGTCCATGGAGGGTTGGAACTGGAGGATTTTTAAGGTCCCTTCCAACCCAAACCAGGCAATGATTCTGTGATTCCTTTCTGTTATTCAAGTAGTTTCCTGAGCACTTCACACATTTATCAGCCTGATGGCTCTCTCCTCTACCTTTTCCAATTTTTTGTTAATCTCCTTTCCAAACGTAAACCTCTAAACTGAGTTCAGTAGTCAGGATCCATCTGTCAGCTCCAGAGACAGCAGCCACTTCCTCACTGAGGTCTGATATTCCTCTGAGTGTGTCCAAGGTGACACTGTCCTGCCTCAGCCTGGCCCTACAGAGCTGCTCTTCCCTCTCCACGGGGCACTTCCACTGGGCTTTTTAGGCTCTGCCCCCCAGCTCAGGGAAGGGAGGAGATGATTGCTGGTTCCTCACTCCTTGCACCTCCCTGCTGAACAGGGGGATGAGGCTGTTCCTGCATTTCCTATCATCCCAGTCCTGCTGGGAGCAGGCTGAGAGATCCTTGATGCATCCAAAATTCGTGTAATTAGTAAAACTCTCTCTAAAGCTCAGGGAAATTCATTAGGAGAAAGCTGACAAAAAGCAGCAGGGGGACATGACACAATGAAGAATTGTTTTGGGGCAGTGAGAAAGAAATAGGCCCATTGCTTTTGTGTCTCTGAGTTGATTTGAGGGTTCTTAGGCAGCTCATGTGTTTCTCTCTCCAACCCATCCCCACAATATCACAACTCTGAGCAGTTCCAGGAGCCCCAGGACATCTCCTAGGACATACTCCTTTTTTATGCAAGAAGAGCTTCCATCTGGGAGCTGTTCCTTTCTCCCAGCCCTGCTTTTTCAGCATCCTGAGGTCACCTCCCTCTTATCCCACCTCTACCTGCCCCATCCATGGAAGAGTCCAAGGCCAGGTTGGATGGGGCTTGGAGCAACCGGTGCTAGTGGAAGGTGTCCCTGCCCGTGGGAGGGGGTGGAACGAGATGATCTTTAAGGTCCCTTTCAACCCAGCCCAGTCTGGGATTCTGTGGTTTTATGATTCAGTATATCCTGGTTCATCCCATCTCGAGGGACCCATTAGGGCATCCTTGTCTAACAGACTTTGATAGCAGAGGCAAATTTTCAGTGTCAGGTCCTGACTCTTGGGCCACCACCACTGCCAGTGGTTTTTAGGAGGTCTGGCTCCCAGTCCACATCCAGCTACACACTGGACAATGTCCATGGCACTCCAGGGCCCATTTTTAGCCTTGGTGCTGCTGTGACCTGTGGGAGGTCACATCGTGCAGGCTGGGAAGCTGGACCACTGCTGTAAAGGGAATAAAATGGGAAAAGGCACTGCCATCAGCCAGGGCAGCACTGCAGGGAGCAGCCCGGGGGCTTGGACTCTGCTGGCAGCATCTTCTGGGAGTGTCTGGTGGGACTGTGTGGCTCCAGCCTGCAGGGGGGACACCAGGATCTTTCCACAGCTTCTCTTTCATCGTCTTTAGAGCCATTTGAAAGGCTGCTGTGCAATCTGCCCCCGACTCTGCAGCCAGCCCCCCTTCACCTGCCCATCCCGAGGCTCAGCCCCTACTCCTTGCCAGTGGGGCAGCGCTGCCGAGATCTTGGTAAAATCAAAGCACCCCGTTCCTCCGCTGGCTTAGCTGGGAGAGTCAGATTACAGGCAGCAAACCCCCTATCTCTGATCACTTTAATACCACTAACCCATGTCATGTCAGACAGAGTCAACATTTGCTCTGGAAAACACTCACAGCGCAGAGAGAGCAAAGCCAGCCTGGCCCGTGGCCTCTCCCCGGCAACACTTTGAAATCACCCAGGGGAAAAAGCGAGGTGAACAGCTGGGAGCTTTCCAGCATCTCGTCGGAGCCCTCCTGACAGATCTCGGTCCCTGGAGTGTCAGGTTACCGGACGGGGGAACTGCTTTTATTATAGGAGAGTCAGCAGGGAATTCTGGCATTTTCAATTACCCCGTGCAGCAGCGGCTGTGATCAGGGTCAGGATTAACTGCCTGACCCGCGGCTGAAGACAGAGTGGCAGGGAAATGCACCATGATGCTGCAAGGCACCAGCCAGTCCAGAGGCCACGGGACAGGGCAGGGAACGGGGCGGTGTGGGGGAGAAGGTTCTGTCAGAGCAGAAAGTTCCGTCAGAGCATCTGGCAGGGGATGCCTGTGACTGTCCTGCCACTGTCGCAAAGGGGGAGACTGGAAAAACCTTGGGGGAAGGGGGCGAGCTTCCCTCTCACTGCCTTCACCCAGGGACCCAGTCTGCCTGGGTGACCCAGACAGCTCGAACATGTGGGGAACACGATTCCCTGTCCAGAGCAGGGCATCCCCAGGACAGGATTCCCACACCCTGCAGTGAGGCTGGAGGTGATGCTGTGCAGCAGCCAGGACGGTGCTGTGATCAGTCACGGAGCAAGGGCCGCCCTGACCTTCAATTCACAGGGCTTGGAGACCTCTAGGCTGGGATCCAGGCTCCAGCAGTCTGGAAAGCTGTGTTTGAAGTGGCAGGAGCACACAGGGCCTCTGTGCAAGGCTTCAGGCAGGTGCAAGAGGCACAGGGGTGGGGGTGACCTCTGTTTCTCCAGCATGGGCAGAGGGGACAGCCAGGACAACTGACCCCCGCATTGCCAGAGGCCTGGATGTCTCGCACCCCTGTCTCACCCACAGGACACCTAATCCAGACCAGCCCTCCCTCCTTGCCCCATGGCACCCCAGTCCTGCACGGTCCCCAGCAGGTGACTGTCACTGTACAATGGTCCAACTGTCCCCACTCCAGGTCCCACCACTGACCCCAAGGCTTCCATTTTTTGTGCTCCTGTTCGGCTCAGAGTCCAAACACATCCAGGTATCAAACTGAAAATCAGTTTCTCTGGTTAAAACCTTCCTCGTGTTTTGCTTTTCTGGGTAAAACTCTCTCCTGCCATTTAAGCATCACGGGCTCACCACGGGCCCTCCTGGAGAATGGATTTGAATTCAGATGCCTTCCTCCAATATGAGCTCTGAACACACCACAGTGAGGAATACCTGGATGAGGAAGGGAAGAAGGGAGGATTCTCCTGACCTGCCCTCCATGGGGATCCTGGTGACCCTGCTTTGCATTGGAGTTTGGGCTGCAGACCTCCAGAAGCCCCTCCACCAGCACTTGTGTGTGTGTGACTCTCCTGCTAAAAGGGTTCACTATTCCTTGGACTATTACAACATTTTTTCACCCAACTCCTTTCCCAGTTCTGCCCCTGTGATGGCAAGTTCAGGAGCCACACACTTTTGGAACCAATTCTCTCCAGCAGAAGCTGAGGAAAGCAAGGGATGGCAGCACTGGGGCTCTTTGATAAACAACATTTGCCCTTAAAGGAGTAAAAATTCTCAGGTCTGGGATACTCCTGGACTTGCTGGAGCTCTGGAAAACTGGTGTTTCACAGTGTGTGAGGTTTTTGTTCCCGAAGTTCTTGGCAAGGTGGCCCCATCAGGCTGGTACCCACACTGTGTCAAGTGTCTGGAAAACTTCCCAGTGGGCCCAGCCTGCAGCTCCTTGAGTCTATAACTACAAATGCTGGAAAATCTTAAAAACATGGCAAAGCAACCCAAAGCTGGTCCTGGCTGCGGCCCCACTTGAATCAAGGCAGGCTTTGGTGTAGATTACAGCCTTTAAAGGAGCTGCTAATGCCACAAGCCCAGCGACTTGGCCCGGGCAGCGGAGGGTTTGGCTGTGTTTGAGCTCTTTGTTCAGTGGGGTTTGCAGTCCCCATTTGCATGTGCCACCCAGCCTGCAGGGCTTTGTTCCCACACGGAGGAGCTGCTCCAGAGGATCCTGGCACCCCCCACGCCGCTGCCAGAGCAGCTTTGGGGTCACACGGTGCCAAGGGTGTCCCCACCTCCTGGCCCCCTCTGCACATGGAAAACTCATCTGCTCTAGACCACGGGGTGTCCCCAGCAAAAGGCTGCTGGGAAACAGGAATACCGTGGGAGCCAGACCCCCACGCCTCCAACCTGCCCCCCAGATTTTCCATAAAGTGATACTTTCCCAAACAGTGCCAATTAATTGCAACAATAAATGTCCTTAGGAACAATCTGACTTCAAAATTTCTAACGCAGAAAGCTTAGAGCTATAGTCCTTGAAAGAGTGATGTCCTGCTGCAGAGCATCCATAGAATCACAGCATGGTTCAGGTTGGAAGGGACCTTTTCACCCCCTGACATGGGCAGGGACACCTTCCACTGTCCCAGGTTGCTCCAATCCCTGTCCAACCTGGCCTTGGACACTTCCAGGGATCCAGGTGGAACCACAGCTTCTCTGGGCACCCTGTGCCAGTGCCTCCCCACCCTCACAGGGAACAATTCCTTCCCAATATCCCGTCCAACCCTGCCCTCTGGCAGTGGGAAGCCACTCCCTGTGTCCTGTCCCTCCAGCCCTTGTCCCCAGTCCCTCTCTGGCTCTCCTGGAGCCCCTTTAGGCCCTGGAAGGGGCTCTGAGGTATGCCTGGAGCCTTCTCCTCTCCAGGCTCCCAGCTCTCCCACGCTGGCTCTGGAGGGGCTCCAGCCCCTGGAGCACCAGTAAGTCTTGCTTATTTGTGACTGAACTTTTTCCCTTGCTCTCTTGCATGGCAAACTCCACCAGCTCCCTGTGTGTAAGGGAAGATTTTGGAAATACCATTTTTTCCCCTCAGGAAGGGCATTCCCTGCCCAGCCCCAGCGATGCAGCTGCCTCCTGCACCCCTGCCAGGGCAGGGATGGCCACAGACCAGGCCGAGGAGGCCCAGGCACAGCGAGTATCCTCCTGCCTGCACAGGGTCACACAGACACTCATCCCTTCCCACAGGGACCCCACTAACCCCCAGGGATCGAAGAAGGACCGAGGGACAGGCGGCTGCAGTAATGCCTTTGCTACAACCTCCATCCTCCCCACCTGCCCCAGGGCACTGCCCCAGGGCTGTGTTTGCCAAGGGGAGCAGGAGAGATAAACCAACCATCTGGAACACAGGAGGAAAAGGTGAGCCCCGGAGCCTCCCCATCAGCTCCCAGCACAGCACAGAGCAGGGATGGTGGCACACTGGGGGAGCCCCTGCTTCAGCAGAAGGGACTTTCCACCCCATCCATCATGGACAGACTGTTGTTTTCTGACCAAAAGTCAGCTCCAGATGCACTGGAACAGGTTTCTGAAGCCCCAGGCAGGTGTGGGAAAAATGATCCTCAAACTCATGGTGTAATTTATGCAATGGGGAAGCCTGGGAGTCAGCAGGAGGACGAGCCCACAGAGATGGTGGCGGGCAGGGAAGGGCATCTGTCGGCAAGCTCCAGCAGTGCAGCCCATCCCCTGCTCTGCCAACAGCCCCCCAGCTGCCCACCACAGGAGCGGGAAGAGGCTCCTGAAGAGCCAGCAGCTGGCAAAGCTCCTTCCATCTGCTGCAGACGGTCTCCAGTGGCAGACGAGAAGGGATTTGGGCATGGCAGGATCCCTCCTGGGCACTCGCTGCCGGCTGCTGCAGGCTGGGGGGGGATGCAGTGAAGGCAACAGGTTGGGACAACAAGAGAGGGGAGGAGGGCAGCAAATGCCAAGCCACATCACAGTTTGGTGACAGTCAGGGTGAAGATGGAGCTGTGGGTGAATGGAAGAGAAGACAGATGATGAAACCAGGCTGCTGACACGGGTCCATGGAAGGCAAGGTCTGGATGTTAGCTGGGGCAAGAGAAGCGGCCATGGGGATGTCAAGGTTTCAGGAGGTTTGGTTCCTGGGACCAGCCCAAATTGTCACAGAAACATGTCCAGTGAAGCCCCCAAAAGATGAAACCTGGGAACAGCAGCCCAGCTTGCTCTGGCACACAGGCAAACAGGCTTTGTGCTGGCTCCTCCATGTGTGAGATGGTTCCAAAGCTCAGGAAATTTCTGCTTTTCCCCCTTTTGTGTCAGTTTTCTGCACAGGAAGTGCCCTACCAGGTCTTGAAGCATCAAGAGTATGAGACTGCTTCTCATGGAACTCAGTCACCTCAGTTCAGCTGATGCTTCCCCATTCGGGTTGCTGTGGTCTCCCATTTATGCAGTTCCTGGACAGACTTCACAGAACCACTTCCAGCCTGCAGTTTTCCAAATCAAATGTTTCACTGGTGTCCTGACAGAGTCCCCTGTATTTCCTTAAAAAATCAGTGATTTCATTGGGAAAAAAAGCAGCAAGCTACACTGGCTCATGTACAAGGACCTGATGGGCTGCCTGTCTCTTGATGGCTCCAGACTAGCTGTCTTCCTGAAAAGTGTTTTAGCTAAAGACAGGACTGAATTGGAGAAATATTCCCATCCCTAGACGTGTCCCAGGCTGGGCTGGACAAGGCTTGGAGCAACCTGCTCTAGTGGAAGGTGTCCCTGCCCATGGCAGGGGGTAGAACAAGCCCCTTCCAGCCCAAACCATTCTGGGATTCTAAGTGGTATTCAGGCTGATCTAAAACATCTCTGTGCTAGAACCTTTGAAACATAGTCTAACAAGGAGCAATGGCCATAAATCATAGCTTGGGAGGGTCAGGTTGGATACTGGAAGAAGTTCCCTCCCCAGAAAGGTGGTGCAGATCTGGGACAAGTCAGTGGGACCATGGGGAGAGCTCTGCCTTTGGAGATAACCAACAACTGTCTACCCAAAGCCATGATTTCCCTTACGCAGTGCTGGCAGCAGCCCTGCCGAAGGTGGAAGTTGGATGAGGAATTTGAGATGCTCAAATGTTATGACCCCCTGCCTTTTACTCTGGAAGAAACAAGAAAGTAGAGTGTCAAAATCTTGTTGAAGTTCAAGGCCAGCTCAGATGGGACTTGGAGCAACCTGTGCTAGTAGAAGTGTCCCTGCCCATGGCAGGGGTTGGACTGGATAATCTTTAAAGTCCCTTCCAACCCAAATCATTCTGGGATTCCATTATAAACAAACACTCAGAGCTTTGAAGCTCTGGAAAGCTCATTCCAGCCCTTTGATGTAATTTCTGCACTTTCCCAGGTTCTGGTTTCACTCTTGGCTGCAGCAGGGCCCAGCTGAGCAGCACGAGAGAGAACAGGAGGAGCCACAGCTCCTGCTCGTGTCCGGAGCAGCGTGGGCTCTGCTGTGCCTCCCTCACAAGAAGGGAGCCAGACACATCCTCTGATGCACAGTGAAAGTGAGAAGATAAAAGCAAGACTCCCTGTGCCCCAGGCAGTACAACTCTTCTGTCCCTGTCTAGCCGGCAGCATCACTAATGTGACAAGCAAACAGCAGGCTGGGATGGCTGGTGAGAAGGTCTGGTCCTACCCACCTCGTCCCTTCACCTCGTCTGCCCCCCGACTTCTCCATGCCCCCTGCTGCCTTTGCCAGCAGAGCTCCGGGACTGTGGATGCAAGGGAATCGTTTTGATTGAAGGTGAGGGCAAAAAACCCTCCTTTCTGGTGCTCTGCACATCCCGGGATCTGTCTTGCCTGTGCTTCATTGCTCATGGCTGAATTCCTCAAAGTTTGCAACAGGACCAGGCTGGGCTCACTCCAGTGCTAGGAGACCCCCAGCAGAGCAGGGCCATGGCCCATGTCCTTGCTTTGGGCCGTGGTCACCTGTCCTTGAGCTCATGGGCTCCTCTGAGTCCTGTTGGGACAGCCCTGCCCAAAAGACCCTGCATGGCTGGCACACAGCTTGGGCTGTGACAGCCACCGAAATGCAAACCCTACTGATGCCTGGCATGAGCCTGGGGCAGACGTGTGAGCTGCACATCTTCCTGTCCAAGGGACCCAGAGAATCATGGAAGATTGGAAAAGACCTCCAAGATCATCAAGTCCAACCTCTGACTGAACACCACCTCGCGCACTAACCCCTATCACCATGCCGTGACATACTGCTGTAAAATGCCACCCAGAATAACAATGCAAATAATTGTAACAAGTTCTCTGGATCTACAGAGAGGGAGAAATCATCCCCTTGGGTTTATCAGGACCTTGGATTGGTTTCCTCCACCACACACTCCTGGTATTGCCTCTGTAAGGGCCATTTATGGCTCTCTGTGGCTCTGTCTGCAGCCAAGAGCCTCTGACATCAGCACTAATCCTCCCTCCTTATCCCCTGTGACAAGAGTTGCTCACGAAAGGAACACATTCCCAGCAGCCTGGATGCTCTCTTTCCCCCACCACTGGGAGGTCTTGAATTTCTCTCTGGATACTCCAGAGCCCAAGGCTTCTTCCTCCCTCCTCAGGTCACACAAGCCAGTTACCAAAAAGTGCCCTTCCCATGGCTATTAACTCATCCCTGCCCACGGAGCCCTTTTCTTCATATTTCCCAGGGCACTCAGCCTGGCCATGGTGTGGACGGAGCCTGCAAATCCTCACAGCACCAAGACTCTCCCCGCTCCCCACCCCTCCCCAAAGAAAGGCCACAAATCAGTAGGCAGGGGCTGCCAGCAAGAGCTGGTGCCTGGCATGGCTCTCAATTAGTCAAGTGGTGTTATCCGGAGCTTGGGCCAGGCTCAGCTCCTTGACCCCTTGGGATGCTGGCATGGCTCTCAGCCACCCTCTTGGCAGAGATCTTTTGTTGAGGACTGGCTGGGAAAAGGCTTTTGGTGGCACCCAGGCTCTGTCATTGTCCCTTCAAACAGGACTGTGGCACATGGAGAGTCCTGGATTCCACTCCTGGAGGGACACTGAGCTTTGGGGGATGAGGTGCTGCTCAGCTGCAGAGTATGAGAGGCAGGAGTGCAGGTGAGCTGGAGGTGCAGTGTGGAGCTGGAGGTCGAGGAGAGCCTGCTGAGGAGAGCAGAGAGAAAACACAGCCCGGGCTCAGAGGTGACAGAAGGTACTGCCCAGGAAGGCAGCTGGATCATGTTTATGGGGATCCAGTTTGCTGGAAGGGGTCACAGCCATGGGATGATGGTCACCAAACCATCACCCACCCTGTGCCACCCACCTGGCCACACTCAGAACCTTCCTTCTGGCTGCTCTAGAGGGGTTCTTTTCTTACTCTCACAGGAGATTTTTCCTGGGAATCCAAAATAGTTTGGATTGGAAGGGACATTAAAGCTCATCACCCCCTGCCACAGGCAGGGACACCTTCCACTATCCCAGGCTGCTCCAAGCCCCGTCCAGCCTGGCCTTGGACACCGCCAGGGATCCAGGGGCAGCCACAGCTTCTCTGGGCACCCTGTGCCAGGGCCTCCCCACCCTCACAGGGAAGAATTTCCTCCCAATATCCCACCTAGCCCTGCCCTCTGGCAGTGGGAAGCCATTCCCTCTTGTCCTGGCTCTCCAGGCCCTTGTACATGTGGGTGCTGAAAAACTGGTGACACCTGAAGGTTTTGGATGCTGCTGGTGATGGGGCATCTCTCCTCAGTCCCACAGCACAGGGGGTCCCCAGCAGTCCCCGTGTGCCCCTGGGGGAACCAGGAGGATTTTCCTTGCTTCCTGCAGGGCTGCAGGACCCTGAGGGGTGGTGGGCACTTTGCTCTGTCCAGCTGTGGCAGGAGCACAACCCCATCACACATTGAACGATGGAGCCCCGGCTGGCTGCTCCACCCAGAGCCGCGGCAGAGGGAGGCTCATCCTCCCTCTGCTCCCTCTCCTCTCCCCCAACACCCTCCATTCTCCTGTCCCAGCTCTGCCTTTGTGTCTGCAGCTTCTGTTACCAACTGCTAATGATCTACATCAAGGCTGCCAGGCGGTGCCGAGTGTAAGCAGAAGAATTCAGAGCCTCTAATTACAGAGGAATTAGCAACCAGACAGTTAGTGTTTAGTGCTAATGAATAGATACATTAAGAGAGACATCACACGGGCTGGGAAGTGTGAGCCCTGATAATAAAGGAGTGTCAAACCAGGAAAACACAAGGAGGAGGATCCAGGGGACTGAAAAGGATTCGCCTGCGCCTCAGCTCGCTGGTTTTGCTCAGGTGGGAGCAGCCACGAGTGATACATGAAGGTTCAAGCACAGCAGAGAAATGCAAGTACGAAATATGAGCATCCAATTATTAACCCATAGTGCAGGACCATGGTGGGAGGGTGCAGAGCCCCTTCCCAGCTCCAGGCAGCATTACAACCACCCCATCTCCATCAGGTAAAGGAAGCCGGTCACCCAGACCCGCTCCCCTCTCCTCGCTGGGGGCACACCTGGCCCCGCTTGGAGCCAAACCACGGCTCAGCCTGTGTCAGACCTGCTCTCAGGGCTTCAAAAACACCCTGACCCCGCTCCTGAGCTAACTCCAGATCACAGGGCACTGTAATGGTTCACCCAGACATTTCTGCAGGTTCCCTCTGGAAGTGATGCCCAGGTGATGCCCACCTGCCCCACTGCTGATTCACCCCACCCACCATCCCCTGCAGCCAGAACACATCACGGCCTCCAGGCAATTCACCCATAGCTGCCAAATTCAGCCCTGGGCGTCAGGGAGTGTCCAGGGCAGCTTCAGAGGGACCAGAGTCTCTCCTGCTCCCAAGCAGGGCTGTGCCTCACTGGCATCCTTCCACCTCAACCCCATTAAGCCAAGCCCCAGCCCTGGCCTTGCCCAGCTCCAGATGGCTTCCAGGTGGGCTGGGAAGGCAGCCCCTGGCCAGCAGCTCGGTGGGGCTCCCTGCCACCAGCACAGCTGCCAGGGGGCTGCTGAGGACCCTCCTTGGAGCAGCACTGCCAGCCACTCTAACCACCCCTTCTCCCAGCAAAGCCACCTGGCACAGAGCTGGAGATCCTGAATTAAACCCTCCCAGCTCTGTGCTTCAGCTGCTTCACCAAGTGACTCTGCAGTGGCACAGGAACTGGAGCAGATTCCCAGAATGTTATCCCAAATATTCATCTCCCAGCCCCTCTTCTGTGCAGCTCTCCTTAGCTTTCTCAGTCTGTCCTGGCTCTCTCTACAGTCCAACCAGGGGTTGCAGCTCGCATCGAAATGCTGGACCCACCTCACCTTCCCTCCCCAGGAACCAGGAGTGCGTCTGCAACACTCCGACGGTGCCTGCAACGATGCTCTGAGGCAACAGCCTCAGGCCCAGCCACACACCCAGCACTGGAGAGTGATGCTGTGTCACCAGGGGACAGTGCCACGAGCTGTTCTGCTGCCATGATGGGGAGGCAGCTCTGCCTTGGGGCATGCCCCACTTTTCGCTGAAATAAGGGATATTTTCACACCCAGGGCTTGGGATTCACCCAGGAATTGCCAGGCACTTTTGGCACCACCGACATTACTGAATAAGCAACATCTCACGCCACCTCTTGTCCCCTTCCAGCCCACAGGGGCTCAGCCAGCACAGCCCAGAGATGCTGCCCACCCCAGCCCGGCGTGGGGAGCTCTGCTGAGGGCACAGCTCTGGGCCTTACCGGCCTGGTTGGTGGTGATGTTGACGGAGGCGAACTGCGGGGAGAAGGGACTCTGGTCGGTGACGCCGTTGACAGCCTGGATCTCGAAGGTGTACTGGGTGTGTGCCAGCAGGTCGCTGATGTAGATGCGGGGCTCGGTGAGGCCCAGCTGGCGCGGGGCGAACTGCACGTTGTCCCCGCAGCGCGTGCAGGCCCCGCGCCCCGACCCGCAGCTCTTGCAGATGATGTTGTACACCAGGTCCTCCCGGCCCCCCGAGTCCCGCGGAGGGCTCCACTCCAGCATCAGGGACGTCTCGTTCACGCTGGAGATCACGGCCTGGGGGGCGGACGGGATGGCTGGAAAGGGAACAGACAGGAAGGTGTGAGACACCTGCACACCCCCTCCTCCCCATCCCTGGGCAGGACTCTGCGTGAGTGGAGCCGGGGGCTTCTCTTGGTGTTAGGGATGTGTGCAGCAAGCTGGACATCCAAAGGCAAGAGTAGGAATAAAACCAGTCCTCTTGTCCCAGGCTAATTTGATTGCATGACTGATGTCTTAGGTTTTAACTTTTATATTTTTCAAATCCTGCACTGCTTAGTGCGTAACTCTGAAGTTACTGGCTATGTAACTTCTTGTAGCCTGTTAATTTCTGCTCTCTCGTGCTAGGTAGACATAACAAAGCCTCTCCAGACCTGCTCTCCAAGGATACCCAGACTGTCCTAGGCCCAAAAAGTATACACCAAAAAGCCTCTAAAGGGGGGCAAGCTGAGGGGAAATTAAACTACATCATTAAACTGAAGCTTTAATTGGAGAATTAACCCTGATATGCAAATGAACCAAACCTATAAAAGTGTGAAGAACTCGTGACCTGCCATCCATCTTGGGGTCCATCTTGCCAGTAGCCTCTGGCTC
This sequence comes from Monarcha castaneiventris obscurior, assembly GCA_026261815.1. Lineage (NCBI taxonomy): Eukaryota > Metazoa > Chordata > Aves > Passeriformes > Monarchidae > Monarcha > Monarcha castaneiventris. Next base: position 3,112,034 of record JAMPIT010000898.1, on the reverse strand, counting down.
CCCAGGGTGTTCCTTTGAAGGCCTTTCAAATAAATACCGACCTTTATTCCCTTACTCCTGTCTAGTCTCCGTTTAGGTGGCTTCTCAAGGCATCATGACAGCCCTGGCAAAATTTACCAGTTTATGTAGTGTCCCCCAACACCCCACTGGGACAGACACCTTTGTCAAGCATCCCTCAGTGCTTTGACTGATGGTCATCTCCTTTCCCCACCACGTGGTCCCCTCCCAGTTGCCCAGACCCACATACTGGTGCATGGCATGTCCACGGGATCGGCATCGGCCCGGTAATATCCATTTCGGCACACGCAGTTTGTGGCCCCTTCTGAGGTTGTCCGGCTGTTGATGGGGCAGTGGACACACCCTTCATCCCCCTGGCTGGCCTTGAATGTCCCCGAGGGGCAGCCTGGAAGAGAAGGAGAGCAGTGTGAGCAGCAAGAAGGGGGCTGGGGGGATGCCTGGAGCCCAGCACTGCTGCCAAAACAACTCTTGGGGCTTTGCAGAGACAACTGGAAGTGAACACGGTGGAGAAGGAGCAGCTGGTTGGAAAGCCCTGAGAAGGCACCTGCAGAGATGGGTCCCCATGCAGACACCTCTGTCCCCACTCCCCAGCCATGAGCACAGAACAGGGATTGTAGGGATGCAGAGGGGATTTTTAGCCACTGCCACATAAGAAGATGTGAGTGGCTGTACCAGGTCAGACCACGGACACCAGAATCCTTCTCCCAACAGTGACTCTAGGCAGGTTTAGGTTGGATATCAGGGAAAGGCTCTTCCCCCACAGGGTGCTGGGGCACTGCCCAGGCTCCCCAGGGAATGGGCATGGCCCCGAGGCTGCCAGAGCTCCAGGAGCATTTGGACACTGCTCTCAGGCACAGGTTGGGATTGTTGAGGTGTCTGTGCAGGGTGAAGGGGTTGGATTTGATCCTTGTGGGTCCCTTCCAGCTCAGGATTCCATGACCACCCAAGGAGCAGGGCATGAACCAGGTGCACGTGCTGCCCACAACACTTCCCCTCTCCTTTCTAAGATGCAGCTCCTGGCACTCAACACCCCACATGGGTGATTCTCCCACTAAGTTGCCCACTCATTTTTGTATTCCCTGCAAATGTCCTGCACCCATTTGACCCCCAAAGACCCCTGTGCTGTAACCACTCGCTGCAGGAAGAAACTGCTGCTCTCTGCTTCGAAGCCAAGCTGCCATTACTGATGCCATCCCACACTTCTATTGCCAATGGACACTCAATCACCATCCACCTTGTCCACGACCTCTAGAGTTGTCCAAACCTCTGTCCTGCTCCACACTGCATAACAGCATTCACTATTTTATTCTCTTCTTCTATCAGCAATGCCCACATTATTTTTTAATGTACCGACTGTGAAAGCCCTAAGATCTGAGTCATGAGGGACACGGGGCCAACTCCCAGCTCATCTCTGGGCAGGTGTGTGTGAACTGGTCTACTAGAAGATGCCCCTGCCCATGGCAGATGGTCTTTAAGGCACCTCCAGGCCCAAACCATCCTGTGATTCCAAGAACCTGGGGTTGTTTTCTCCCATTTGTATCATGTCAAGTCTTTTCAATTCCAACTGGCTTCTCATTCCCTGCTCACGCTGTCTCATAGGGTCCTTTTGCAACTCCCCACAGAGTTTTGTCTTCATGACTTTGTAGATGTGGGACATGGCTTAGTGGTGGACACGGCAGTGCTGAGTTGATGATCCGAGGGGGCATTTCTAACCTTAACGATTTTATGACTCAATATTACAAATGAACCGTTGGTTCTGCTGAGCAGTAGCAGCAGGCTGGGCTCTCCCTCCAGGGCTCCGAGCCCCTCATAGGTGAAGAAGATGCTCCATAAGCAGCAGCCACTCAGCCCCACGTGTGTCCAGCCCCACAGGGTGGGTGAGGGGGCCGTGAGGGTGCGTGGTGCCTACAGCAGGCGGTGGTGAACGCTGGACCATGCTGTGATCCAGCGCTCATAGATCCAGCACTCATGGAAAAAACAGCCCTGCAAAGCTCTCAGCACCAGAAAGTCCCCTCTCAGCACCAGGAAGTCCCCTCCAAGCCCAGGGATCACCAGTGCCCAAGGAAAAGCTCTGCTCGGAGCGCTCCTCTGTGGTTACTCCTGTTGTGACTTTCTGCTGCTGTTAATTCCTACACAGCCTGAAGAGCCTGGGGGGAGGCAGGTGGTTCCTGTGCTGAAACAAGTTTAACAAACTTCTCCTTCAGTCACCTGCCAAGGCTCCCAGGAATGAGGCAGATCAGAAAACAGCCTGGGAAAAGCGTTCGCTGGGGTTGCTATGAGCAAGAGCCATTGCTAAGAAGTAGCTATTTTTCATTTGGGAAAAAAGGAAAAAGAGAAGGGTTTTTTTTTTTTCAGTTTTCATCTCCCTTCCTCTGGAATTATCCTGGGTTTCCAATGAAAAAAATTCTATCAGCCTTCCCATTTGCACAGTCCCTCCTTCCTGTTATGGTCAAAGGAGCTGTTGAAAAATGGGATTCTCCTCATGTGCCTGGACTTTTCCATCGATCTCTCACCCATCTGATTCCATCCTCGACCCAGTTCCCTCAGGACCAGCCCATCTCAGAGGGTGTTAAGCTGTTGGGAGAGGTGATGGCTGGGCAGTTCTGCATTCCCCAGAAGCGATGGGGACATGATAACAGGCTTCCTGCACTAATACCAATATTTGAAACACACAAAAGACCAACACATAAAATTGCTCTCATCTGACAGCCTGGGTGAAATGCAGGGTCATTGCAGCAAGGATGGTTTCAGACAGGGGCCTCTTTCACATTGAGGTTTATTTTAAAAATAGCTGCTTTCCTGTAATGCTTCTTCTGCATCAAGACAGAGAGACATCCAAAAAGTGCCCAGGCTGCGGAGTGTAGTGACTACTCCAAGGAATAAAAACATTCCCCACATTGGCCCTGGCACAGGTCAATGGCTGGAGAGGGATAAAAACTGGGGCTCAGTGGTTGTTCCTCAAAAATACCAAGCTGGGACACTGAAACTCTTTGCATGAGCCACCAAAACACAGCCAGGAGTTTTGGCCAGTCCCCTCCTCCCCAGTAGATCCCGCATGGGATAAAAAAATCCTGGAAAAATCAGAACTTCTCCAAAGTTAGATGTTCTGAAATCATGCGGAAAGACAGGAAAATCACTGAAATTTGATGCAAAGTCCTTTTTTTTTATTGATTTATTTTTCTCAAGTAATGACAACCTCCAGAAGTAAAATAAATGAATGTTGTGTTCAAAACTGTTCTGCTCCCTCCAGGTTGTCCCCTGGGTGAGAAAACAGCTTTTCTTTTGGAATCCACCCAATTTCTTGTTTCCAGAGTAAACAGCAAATCAAAAGTGAAATCTTCACACAGCAGCTAAACCCCCTCCTGCCTGAACAATGGGAATGTTCTCACCATGTGCTGGAAGCATCACAGAATCACAGAATATCCTGAGCTGGAAGGGACCCACAAGGATCATCCAGTCCAACTTCCGACCCTGCACAGACACCCCAACAATCCCACCCTGTGCCTCAGAGCATTGTTCAAACACTCCTGGAGCTCTGGCAGCCTTGGGGCTGTGCCCATTCCCTGGGGAGCCTGGGCAGTGCCCAGCACCCTCTGGGGGAAGAACCTTTTCCTCATGTCCAGCCTGACACAGACATGAGGACAGCCTGGTTTTCTGCCCTGGGAGGTGACAGCAGCTTTGGAACATTGCTGCTTTTCCTTAGGCTTGCAGCAAGGACATCCCCAGAAATTCCTTCTTGGAAAGTGGGAATTGAACCAGCAAAAGCACAGAAATTTTTACTTTATCCAAGCATCCCTCATCCCTGGAGGGCGATTACGGTGCCAGTGGCTCTGGCCCCATCACTGCAGCAGTTGCCCACACCTCCAGCACCAATGGATGCTAACGGGTTCACAGGGAACAGATGGACCTTTAATTGCCTTGCTGCTGCACAGATCCATGGATGGCTGCCTCACTGGGGTACGGCTCCGAAGGCAGCCTGCAGTCCTGGCTGTGGCTCTCTCCAGCAAGGCTGGGAGTGCTGAGCAGCACCGGGGGTCCTTGTTTCCCAGTCACTCATTCCCAGGGCATGGAAAGGTGGTCATGCCTGCAAAGGCAAATGCTTTGGGAATCACAGTCACGGAACAAACTGAGCTGGAGCGGACCCACAAGGATCATCGAGTCCAGCTCCTGAAGGGAAGGGAACGCCATGAGAAGGACCCACGGAAGATCCTGCCCTCCCTGCAGAGGACCATGCCCGGATGTGGGAGGCAAGGCCACCTCTGCTGCTGGCACCAAGCTTCGAGCCCTCCTGTCCCGGGGCAGCTCAGCAGGGAAAGGCATCCCATGGCTCAGGAGAAGCCTTTGGCCAAACGCGCAGGAGGGGCCACAGAGGGGTTCCCTGTTCCCTCGTGTCTCACTGCCTCTCTCCAACCAACTGTTTAATTAATCCAGTGCGAGCTGGGCAGGCTCCAAACAGGCTCCTCTGCATCCCAAACTGCCCTGGCCTTCAGAGCCCAGGCCCCTCCTGGAAACAGCTCTGAGCAAACAGCTCCCTCCTGCAATAAAAGTTCCTAAAATGGCACCTTCAGCCTGTGCTGAGGGCTCTGAGGAAGGAAGGATTGTCCTCACCCCCTCTGCCTGGCCCTGTTTCTCCTGGCAGCAAGGATCCCTGCACTCCAGCGAGGCATTTTTAAAGGCTGATGGAAACCAGGCAGCCCTGGCTCTGTCAGGATCCGCCAGGAGCCTTAAATCCCCAGCCTTATCTCCCCACTGGCTCCTTTCTCCCTGCGGGGCCAGGGCTGGGGGCTGGCTCTGCATCTTCCCTGCTGCTGCAGGACCCAGGGCCAGTCTCCCTGGCCACATTCTGTCTCTTGCCCTCCTCTGTGGGTTTGGGGTCCCTCTTCATGCTTTTGGGATCCCCCCTCCATGCTCTTGGGGTCCCTGTCCCACAAGCACCCTCATCACCCCACAAACCCTATGTGGGTGCCTTGGCCCCACCCCACAGTGCTGCTCCCACTCTGACCCCACATGGAAGGAGTCCCACAGATATGCTCTTATGGAGAATAAGGAAAACAATGTCCTGGGCCAAGCCAGGAGGAGCATGGCCAGGACATCGGGAGAGCGGTTTTCCTTTCCCTTGCCAGGCACTGGGGATGCTGCCATGGTTGGGTGAGGGTTGCCCAGTTCAAGGGTGATACGGAGAAGCAGGAGAGTCCAGTGGAGGGTCACCAAGATGGTCATCCCTGGGGCACAGGGCACAGGGGAGGTGGGAAGAGCTGGATGGGGTAACTGGGGATACTGGGGTAAGGGGGAATCTAACTGCACCTGTTGAAGACAGACCCAAACACTTCCCAGGGTGCCAGACCCTGCAACACAGGGCAAGGACCACAAGTTCAGACAGGACATTAGGAAAAGCCACTTCTCCAAAAGATGGTGCTGACCCGGGAGAGGGGCGGTGGAGCTCCACCCTTGGGGGAGATCAAGCAGAATTCCATGGCTGCCTTGAGCTCATGCTGGTGGCAGCCCCAGTGCAAATGGGGGTTGGACATGAGACCCCAGACCCTCCCTCACCGGCACTTCTGGCTCTACTGTTTGTGGGGTGTGGGGTATTTCATGGAATCATGGAATGACAGGATGGTTTGGACTCAAAGGGACCTTAAAGCTCATCTCAGGTTCAATTCCCTTCCAGGATCCCAGGCTGCTCCAAGCTCTGTCCAAACTGGCCTTGGACATCTCCAGGGATGGGGCAACCATAGCTTCTCTGGGCACCCTGTGCCAGGGCCTCTCCACCCTCACAGGGGAGAATTCCTTCCCAATATCCCACCTAAATTTACTCTCTTCCAGTTTAAAGCCATTTATGATGTTCTGTGCAGAACTATTATGTCCAACCAGCTCTGTATTTCCCCCTTTTTCCTTTCATCGACCATACCCTGCTTGGAAGATGAGGTGGGTGTTGCAACCCACAACATTGTCAATGTTGTGTGACATTGTCACTTTCCCCATATTCTGCTCCATTCTGTCCCTTGCACCTTGACCCTTGTTTTCAGTTCTGCATCCAAACAGGTCTCACTTTGTCTCACTTGTAAATTTGTCCCCCTGCTTGTTCCTGTCCCCTGTCTCTCACCCGATGGTGCTTATCCGCTTAGTGAAAGGGTGGCCTTTGGGCAACCAGAAGGAGCAACGCTGCCTTTGGATCCACTTCCAATTCTTCCCCGGAGTCCGCAGCCTGGAGAGTGCTGCAGGGACGAGGACTTGGTCTGGCCTTGAGGAGGCAAGAGGTGACACCCGAGCCCTTTGGATCCTGGAGCTGGCTGCTAGCTTGGAAAGAGTGAGGAGTGGGACCTGTAGGTGCCATCTCTCTGCACTCTCCCCTCTCGGGGCCGCACGGGTCCTCCGGTTTCCTTAGGGATAAATTTAATTAGCAGCCTACGCCGTTACCTCATCCTCAGATAAGCAATTAATGCCATTGCCAGGTGCTGTCACTGCCAACAGCTCTGACAGCATTTGGAGAGCAGGGGAGGGAAACACAGGAGGGAAAACAGGGTTAAATGAGATTAACTGGAGGGGAACCTCTGTGATGTGGATTACAGAATTGTCAATACAGGGAGAGGTCCCAATGCAAATGTTCCTGTTTAACCCCATCATTCTCCATGGGACGGGAATGGAAGCAAGACAGCACAGGCTGCAAAAGCATCCTGGCTCACAGACACGTCCCCACTGACAGGGCCAACATCCTGCACTTCACCAGCAGCTCCAGGACATCACCTGGGTGCCATCACCTGCCCATGGGCACCGCTGCTCCAGCCTCACAGCTGGAGATGCCAGCACTCCAAACCCCACATTCCCTGCAACGGTGCTCCCCACCAGCCCCCTCACCTGCCCCAGCTCCACCCCAGGCTCCCGCAGACACAACTCCCTCAAAAGTGCCCTACCACAGCTCGTGGTGCTTTAAGAGCTCACATCTCGTTCTCAGCATCATCTCCTGTGTCCTTTCGTTCCTGGGAAGAGGGGCAGCGGTGGGACAGCGTGGGGCAGTGACAGGACCTTAGGGCTGGGGTGTCACAGAGGTTTGGAGAGGACAGGGCAGGGCAGAGTGATGCCCTGCTCTGGGAGCTCCCCAAAACACACCTTGCTGGAAGGTCCTGCAAGCGACAAGTACACCCCGACCTCTGGCCAGGCTGTCCTCAGCCCAAAGCTCCACAGACCAAGGGCCAAGGATCAAGGATCCATCCTTTGGACACCATGGGACAAACCAGTGGTGCTCCTCACACACCAAATCCAGGCAGGTACAGCTCCCTGCTCTCCTGAGAGCATCCCCAGCCTGGGGCAGGACCAGCCTCATCCCAGCCCTGGCAGCTCCCTCCCAGTGCTGTGCTCCAGCAGCAGAGCTGAGCTCTCACCTGGGAGCGGCTTCCCCGCAAATTCCCCCCGCAGGTTCCTGGGGTTCACAAGGTCACCTCCCTTCCAGCACTGCTCCCAAGTTCAGGCATCTGGTGAGCCCAGCACACCTGTGGGCAACACACCTGCGAGTCCCCCCGTCCTGCTGGGGGGAGGGCACATCCATCAGTGCTGATGGGATTCGGCTGTCAGAGAGAAACGCCTGGAATTTCTTACCTGCCCGGTCAGCCTGGTTCAGCCTCCCCAGCCTGTCACAGGTTCTTAAAGAGAAATGGGAAATCTTCTGTCCCTGCCTGAGCATGGGGGACTGGGATGTCCCCAACATCCTCAGAGTACGGATGGAGAGGACCATAATCCAGCATTTATCCTGTCAGGGCTGTCCATAAACAAGGGGAGAGGACCTCCCTCTCCCTATTTGGGGTCAGTCCCCTCTCCCAGGTAACAAGCAAAAGAACAAGAGGATACAGCTTCCAACTGTGCCAAGGGAGGTTTAGATTGAATATTAAGGAAAATTTTGTCATGGAGAGAATGGTCAGGTACTGGCACAGGCTGCCCAGTGCAGTGGTGGAGACACCATCCTTAGAAGCACTCAAAAACCATGTGGATGTGGCACTTGGGGACATGGGATAGTGGTGGCCCTGGCAGTGCTGGATTAACAGCTGGACTCAGTCTTAGAGAGCTTTTCCAACCTTAGTGATTCCATGATTCTCAGGTTCTGTCCCAAGGAGACGTGGATCTGTGTGTCCATCATGCTGCTGTGACCAGGGCTGGCTGCAGCCCAAAGGCTCAGCTCACTGCACACTTCCAGTGGCCTCCGTGGGAAGCTGAAACCAGGGGGTGAGTTCAGAGCTCAGGAGCACAGTGCCGGTGGCAGCAGATGCCTTCAAACTCCTGGCTCCTGCAGACACCTGAAGAGCAGCCCAGGATGTAGCTGCACCAAGGCCAAGCTCAGCAGCTCAGTGCTCTCCTGAAGCAGGACATTCCCCACCCCAGGAATGCCACGTGCAGCTGGTCCAGGAGCAATCCCAGTGCCAGGCACGGGGGGAGCAGGACACTGCCAGTGCCTGCACAGTGTCAACCTCCAAACCTTGTCTCGGCAGCTTGGCAGACACAGCAACCAGAGCTCCAGGGCCTGGAAAACAGCATTGCCTGGGAGCCCTGGGGTGACTCGCATGGAGAGGGGGAGGGCTGGGGCTCTGCTTTCATCTCTGGGGTCCCAGCACGGGAAGGACATAGAGCTGCTGGGATGAGTCCAGAGAAGGCCACAGAGAAGCGCTGATGCTGGAGCCCCTCTGCTCTGGAGCCAGGCTGGGAGAGCTAGGGGTGTTCATCTGGAGAGGAGAAGGCTCCAGGGCAAGCTCAGAGCCCCTTCCAGGGCCTAAAGGGGTTCCAGGAGAGCTGAAGAGGGACTGGGGACAAGGGATGGAGGGACAGGACACAGGGAATGGCTTCCCACTGCCAGAGGGCAGGGATGGATGGGATCTTGGGAAGGAACTGATCCCTGTGAGGGTGGGGAGGCCCTGGCACAGGGTGCCCAGAGAAGCTGTGGCTGCCCCTGGATCCCTGGCATTGTCCAAGGCCAGGCTGGAAGGGGCTTGGAGCAGCCTGGGATAGTGGAGGGAGCCCCTGCCCATGGCAGGGGGTGGATTGGGATGAGCTTTAAGGTCCCTTCCAACCCAAACCATTCTGGGAGTCTACGATTTTATTTTCATATTTCAAACATGCTGCTCAGGCCAGCAGCATGTCCCTTTTCTCTTGATGTAAACACTGAAGCACTGGGGTCTCACACAGTGACTATTCTGAGCCAGCTTTCTCCAAGAGGTCTCCCGAAGAATTCAGGACTTTCACATTTTGTTACTTTGTTTGGTCTTGTTTAATTGTTTCCCCAAGCTTCTGCCTGGGAGAGCTCTGCCTCGGGAGAGGGGCAATGTTAACCATTACAGGAACACTTCCCAAGGGTTTAACGCAGGGAAAAGGAACAAACTAAGCAGGCAAGTGGTGACATCAAAGTTGCACTGATGGAAATCCCCTAATCCTATAAACCCTTCCCGCTTTAATTGGTGTTAAAACAAAGATAATCTTATCTCAGCCCTATAAAAGAAGGGATAGGATGTTCTTTCTAAAAGCCTCTCTAAAAGCCCTCGTAAACTTGACAAACATTCCATGTTTCCAGCCTGAGGAGAACAACTTTAATCCTACAGGAAACAGGAAAGCAAAAAGGGATCTTTTCCTGGACAAGAGCCCTTCAAGTGTCCCCAGCCCTCGTGGTCCTGGTGCCGATCTGGAGTCAAACCCTGGCACTGTGGGGCTGCTGGGGACAGGCACAGACCCCCCAGGACCAAACACGGACTGGGGGCACCAGAGCAGGCATGGACCAGACAGTGTCTGCACATTCCCAGGTCTGAGCAGAGCCAGGATCAGACCCGGGATGGATTTGTGCCTCTCCCTCCAGGTAATCCACGTGCATCTGGGGCTGCTCAATCATCTCCACGCCCTTGTCCCAGATGTTGGAGAAGCAGTTTCAGAGCCTGCGGTGGGGTCTCTGAAGGAACCCCCACCTGACCCAGAGGCCCCAGTTCAGTGCACAGCCAATTGCACTATTCCCAAATCGCTCTGCCTTGACTTCCCCCAGCAGCAGGAGCCCTCCCACTCCACGCTCCCCTCCCCATCTCCAGCAGAGCCCTGCAGACCCCCTCCAGGTGCCCTTCCCAGGGCACAAGCAGCTTTTCCAGGAGAGCTGGGGGTGGCCAGGAACCCTTGGAGTGGGAGTGGGCATGTTTAATCATCACATGTTAATGCTGCTTAGCACCCAGTTGGGACAAGTTCAAAGCACCAGTTGGTTTGGTGCCAGCAGCCACTTTCCAGATGACAACACTGCTCTGTGTCAGCCCTCGGTGCTGAGTGGAACTGGCAGAAGGGTGATTAAAAATGGGCCATTATGGTGGGTTAAGTCACTGGAGGAGCTGCACAGAGCCTTTCCTTCCTGGCTACAGTGAGTAGAGAAGCGTGGGAAGGGCTCACACTGCCCACCTGTGCTTCCCAAAATGCCCTGAAGGAGGCTTAGGAAAGGCAAAACCCAAGGAGAACCAACCTTCCTCCAAAAAAAAGCTCCCAAGTGCACTGGCAATGGAGAGCTGTTCCAGTTTGGGCTCCCCGGTACAAGAAAGAACTCCAGGGAAGGCCACCAGGATGCTGGAGCACATGGTGGGCGAGGAGAGGATGGATGGGAGCCTGGAGAAGGCGAAGGAGAGACCTTGCTGCTGCCTGCAGGCTGTAAGGAAGATGGAGGAGACCTCAGAAGGAGGGCAAGACTCAAGCTGGCACATGGAAAATTCCAGCTTGACACAAGGATGTTTTTCACCATGAGGGAGGTCAAGTACTGGGAGGAGGGACCAAAACAGGAATCCACATCCTCAGAGACAGTCACAGCCTCTCCCTGGGAACTGAGCTGCTTTCCTGCCACTCCAGCTGCCTACAGCCAACTGAGCTTCCGCTTCTCAAGGTCCAGGAATGGTCTGTAGGAGCAGACTGGGAAAAAAATTCACTTTTCCATTTGCTAAAGCGATCCCAGTTGAAGTGAGGTCCCTTCCCCACAGCGGAGCCCCTCGGTGTTGTCACCACCATGGCTCAGGGACCGCAGTGCCAGCCTGCGACTCCAGCTCTGCTCCACAACTCCATCTGTCCCTGCCACCTCGGATTCCCTCACGTCCCAACAGCCACACTCCTGGTGCTCAGACATTTTCAGGGCTTCCCCAGCAACCTGAGCTGAAGCAGCTCCATCCGGCAGTGAGCTGACGTTGGAACACTGTGTTTGTTCTTGCAGAGTGAACTGCAAGGATAACCCCAAATCGCTGTGTCTGCAGGCACCTGAGCTGCCAAAAAGCTGGGGCTCCATTGAAACAGGCCCCTCATGGCTGCAATCATTAAGGCTGGAAAAGCCTTCTGAGACCCTCTGAGTCCAACTGTCAACCCAGCACTGCCAGGGCCACCATCACGTGCCACATCCACAGATACATTGAACAATTCCAGGGATTGGTGACTCCACCACTGCCCTGGGCAACCAGTGCCAATGTCTGATCACCCCTTCTGTGAACAAATTTTCCCTAATATCCAACTTTAACCTCCCCTGGCCCAGGCTGAGGCCGTTCCCTCTCCTCCTGTCCCTGTTCCCTGGGAGCAGAGCCCAACCCCCCCGGCTGCCCCCTCCTGTCAGGGACTTGTGCAGAGCCACAAGGTCCCCCTGAGCCTCCTTTTCTCCAGGCTGAGCCCCTTTCCCAGCTCCCTCAGCTGCTCCTCATGAGACCTGTGCTCCAGCCCCTTGACCAAGGAAGTCCAAGGAAGACACATCTCTGCAATCAACACAGGAATTTTTGACAGAAAACAGGAAATAGGATGTGGGGCTGTACAATGAAGATTGAGAAAACCACTGTCACCTCCAACTCTTCCCAAAGAGCAGCGTGAACCATCCCACACATGAGAAACACCAGTGTGGCCATGTCAAGATCACCCTGTGCCAGGGATGTGTATGTAAGGAAAGCTAAAGTAGGGATTTTAGACATTATTTCCTAGGAAATCTTTTATAAAGCCTCCCTGTGTTGCACAAGTGTAACGACTGCCACAATTCACGGCTGAACAAACACCCAGGAGCAATTCCCACTGTCTACATTCCCCATGCACTCCATGTGTCATTGGGCTGTAGTGCTTGTGCAGCATCGAGGGTTGTGAGGGATCAACATCAGAGGGAGGAGGCTGAGCCCTCAGTCCCCAGGCCCCCATTCCACTGATAACTTTCTCTGAAAGGATGCTCTGATGAGGGAAAAACAGCAGCAAATAATTATCTCTCTAAATCCATCAGGAGCAGCGCTCAATGGAGGGATCTGAGAGCCGAGCATGCCGGAAAACAGATGGGAAGAGGCAATTTTCAACAGCTCATAATTCCCATTATTTGGGTAGGTTTTGCCTGCATCCATCAAAATGCACCTTCCACATCTGAAAGCTTTCTTCCACCAGATTTCATACTTCCAAACTCCAAGATTTTCTTACTCCCACTGGAAGGCAGCACAAGGAACTTGAGACAGAAAAGATGTGAGGTCGCTCAAAGAGAAGGTTGGGAGATGCTGGCTGGTGTCAGCCGTGCAAAGGTTGAACCCAGCCCCTGCCTCTGCACATTTAAAAGTAACTCTCTGTAAATCAGGGTCTTCCCAGATTTCCAGGGCTCTCCCACTGGAAGTGAGCACTGAGAGTGCACTCAAGGGTTGGCTGCCAGCCCCGGCACGAGCAGGGAACAGGTTCCCAGAGATGCCAACAAAGCCATCAAGGACAGAGAGTACAAATGAACCACCGTGAATAATAACCAAAATAGCCTCAAATAAAGTTGCTGCTGCCCCCAGGAAAAGGCAATTCATATTTTTACAACAAAAATTAATTCTGAACCAAAAATGACAGTGAAGGAGTAAAAATGCATCTTAAAAAGTCATGAACTGGCAGCAGTGGCTTTAAATTAATCAGCAGGAAATACAGCAGTTGGTAAAAGCAGTGGAAAGAACAGGGCTCTTAAGACTAACAGCAACAAGATAGAAATCAAGAACACAAGAAAAATGAAGCCATAATCAAGAGATGGGCCTGTCCCCAAAATATGGGAAAATCATCCACTGTGCCACAGAAAGAAAGGGATATTTAATCACATAGCATGTGCATGGAGAGGGATTGTTTCATAACCAACACTTCCCTGAAATTTTCCATTCCTCCTGAAGTAGGAGGAACATCAGCTATGGGCACCCTGAGCAGGATTAGATAACTGGGACCCAAGAGCTTTAAGGCTCAGCCAAGGAAACACTGTGATGCAGCTGCTGGTGTTTATGAAATCTGGTGCTGTGAGGCCATTCCAGGAAAGCAGACACACGGATCATGCCGTGCCAAAGGATCTCCAAGGGCAGGAGGTGCTCAGCTCTCCTGGCCAAGGTGATGGCACCACTGCTAAGGGTGAGGAGTAGAACAAGTGACTTGAAATAAAGTCCCCTGATACATTTTCTTGGTGTTGTTTGGCTCCGCAGAGTGGGCTCAGACACTCGGAGCATCCTCCCAGCCCTGTTCTGCACGTGGTCCTTGGCATTATGTGCCACAGAAAAACCAGGATGGGAGACAGTGAGGGGGCTGAGGAGAACAGGCTGAGTGTGAGGGCCCAGCATGGAGCTGCAGCAATGGATACAAGATCTCAGACGGAGAGGAGACTCCACTCTGCTCTGGTGAAATGCCGCTGCAGTGCTGCCCCCAGCCCTGGGGTCCTCAGCACAGGAAGGATGTGAAGCTGCTGGAGAGAGTCCAGAGGAGGGCCTGGAGATGCTCTAAGGGCTGGAGCCCCTCTGCTCTGGAGCCAGCCTGGGAGAGCTGGGCGGTTCACCTGAGAAAGAGAAAGCTCCAGGGACACCTCAGAGCCCCTTGCAGGGCCTAAAGGGGTGCCAGGAGAGCTGGAGAGGGACTGGGGACAAAGGTCTGGAGGGACAGGACACAGGGAATGGCTTCCCACTGCCAGAGGGCAGGGATGGATGGGATCTTGGGAAGGAACTGATCCCTGTGAGGGTGGGGAGGCCCTGGCACAGGGTGCCCAGAGAAGCTGTGGCTGCCCCTGGATCCCTGGCAGTGTCCAAGGCCAGGCTGGACGGGGCTTGGAGCAGCCTGGGACAGTGGAAGGTGTCCCTGCCCATGGCTGGGGTTTGAATGAGATGAGCTTGAAGGTCCTTTCCTACCCAAACCATTCTGGGATCCTCTGAAGACAGAGAGTGCCCAACGCATTGAGTCAGGCCTGGATATGATCTGAGAACTTGCACAGGCAGTGTGGCACAAACAACAATTTCCCTTTGCTGCCAAAACACAGAGAGATTTGGGCTTCTTAATCCTCAGCCCAAGCACCGAGCTCACATGGCTGAGAGGGGTCCCAGTCGTTCTCCAGGGACCTTTACTGCCTTTCCCCAAGGTTAGCCACTCCCAAAACCCATGGCATGGCTGGGGCTGACACCAGGATTTCCTCTGTCTGCAGGGGAGAGGGGGAAGGCAGCCACACTGCCTCGGTGGGAAGCAGCTGGGATATTTGGAAAACGGGCTGCGGTTGGAGAAGGGTTTTCTTCAAAGCATGAGATTCCTGGAGCAGTTCCAGGCAGAGCTGGGAGCAGGACAGATGGCAGAGCCCCACTAATCCAGACGGGCAAGCCAAGCCCAGCACTGCGCAGCTCCCTGGGATGCTGCCAAGCGCCAGCTCCCGCTTGCAAGGCCCCACTGGCTCGTACAGATTAACCCAACCCCGAGAAGGTCCTGTGGGGAGACACTCCTGTTTGGGAAGATTTGAGCTCTGACTGATGAAGGATGTGGGACTGGAGCAGAGACAGGCGAGCAGAGCCAGGCTGGAGCATGGGGTGCATGTCCCAGCCCTCTCCCGCTGTAATCCTCACCAGCAGAGTGCAAACCCCTGAAATTCCCCAACCTGACACATCCCCATCCTTCATCCCAGCAGGAACGTGCTGCAGCACAGCGATGTTAACGAGGAATTGCCTTTTTAGTAGGGGAGGACCTCACTGTTCTCAACAACTGCTTGTAAGGAGCTGGTTGTAAGGCAGGGGCTGGACTCTTCTCCCAGCAACAAGCGATGGGACAAGAGGAAATGGCATCAAGTCATGCCAAGGAAGGTTTAGATTGGGTATTAGGAAAAATTTCTTCATGGAAAGCGTATTGGACCAGGCTGCCCTGGGCAGTGGTGCATTCACCATCCCTGGAAGTGTTCAAAGCAGGTTTAGATGCGGTGCTCAGGGACAGGATTTAGTGGTGGACCCGGCAGTGCTGCATTAACCGTTGGACCCGATGGTCTTAGAGGACTCTTCCTACCTGCTCCTGCTTCTTTTGGCCCCATCTGCAATACTACCGAGCCTGGGTTTCCACAGAAAGGCAACATCATGGGCAAGGATACACAGACTGACTGCAGGCAGCCTGCAAAGCAGAGTTCTGCTTGTCCTCCAGGACAAGGACCAAGAGACCCTGTTTTGCCATCAGCAACTCTGCCAGGACTAAACACAACCTCCTGCAGCATCTTCAGGATGCTTCAGCTCTTCCTACCTTGTGACTTCTCCTCCCCCCACTCTCTGGGGTACCTCGGGCCACTGCTTTTGCTCCTGTGATTTCACCTGCTCCCACAGCAAACCATGGTTACGTGCCACCCCAGCTGGTTCCCTGCCATCCTTCCACATGAGGACCTCAGCAACCCTCGTGATCATCACGGTGGGATGGGATGTGGAGACTGCTCTGCTCCCATGCTGGTCCCTCATGCTGTCCTCCTGACCAGACTGCTCCGAGCCCCGTCCAGCCTGGCCTTGGACACTTCCAGGGATCCAGGGGCAGCCACAGCTTCTCTGGGCACCCTGTGCCAGGGCCTCCCCACCCTCACAGAGAAGAATTTCTAATCTAAACCTCTTCTCTTTCACTTTAAAGCCAGAAGTCCTCGACTGGAGCTCCTGGTACAGAGATGCCTGAAGCCAAACGAAGGCGCCCAGTGGCGTGAGAGCCATGGGCCCTCCACACCTGCCAGCCAAGCATGGAGCAGCGACAGCTCCTTGTGTCTCTGTCTCAAGGAGACCTCACATCACTGATCCTCGGCTCCTCTATGAGGGGCCAGGCTGGGAGAGCTGGGGGAGTTCACCTGGAGAAGGGAAGTCTCCAGGGAGACCTCAGAGCCCCTTCCAGGGCCTAAAGGAGCTCCAGGAGAGCTGGAGATGGACTGGGGACAAGGGACAGAGACAGGACACAGGGAATGGCTTCCCACTGCCAGCGGGCAGGGATGGATGGGATATTGGGAAGAAATTCCTGGCTGTGAGGGTGGGGAGGCCCTGGCACAGGGTGCCCAGAGAAGCTGTGGCTGCCCCTGGATCCCTGGCAGTGCCCAAGGCCAGGCTGGATGGCGCTTGGAGCAGCCTGGGACAGTGGAAGCTGTCCCTGCCATGGCAGGGGTGGCGCTGGATGAGCTTTAAGATTCCTTCCAACCCAAATTATTGGGTCAGACTGGTCCCTCCAGGCAATGAGCAGCAAACCCAAGCAGGCACAGCTGTCCCAGGGAACCCCTGGCTCTCCCTGTGCCCCAGAGCGGGGATCAGCACACCACGGAACAGGCTGCATGCACAAACCAGCAGCAGGAGAGGGCTGGAGGCAGCTCATGGCGTGTCCCTCAGCCTGGCCACGGGCCCTGGTCCAGCCCACACAGCTTGTCCTGGGTGCACACGCTGGGCTGGGGCTGTGCCCTGGGGACTGCTACCCCTGGGAAGCACCAGCACACAGAGCACAGCAGGGCCCTGTGCTGGCCACTGCTGCCCTCCAGCCCATCCCAGCACAGGCAGTGCCATGGAACTGGAACCCAGATACTCCCAGGACTGCTCTCGCTGGTCTAGAGCTGAAAATTAAATTAAAACCGCGACAGGGACAGTTAATTAAAGCAGATTAGTGCGAGACTAATTAGGGACGCTGACACTGCAACCATCAAGCCCTGTGATGTTAATTAGCTGTTCATTAATGTCAGCTCCCTGTTCAGTACAGAAATATGAACTGCTGATCTCCTGGGCTTCACGTGCAGCAGAGCACATGGGATCACTCGGTCACCTCCCCCAGTGGCACGTCCCACCTTGTCACCACCCCCAGAGACACTGTCACCAACAACGGTGTCACCCTCACCACCACCGACACGCTCACCACCAGCACTGAGACCCTCACCAGCAGCCAGCACAGAGACACAGCCACCACTGACAGAAATCCGCTGTCCTCACCCTGTGCCCCATAGCCAGGAGGTCCCCCCCACACCACCATTCACAGCAGGACATCCCAGCCCCCCCTCTGAGCGCTGGCCATGTCCCTCATGGACACCTTCCCTGTGTCACTGTCAGGAAGCTGAGTGGTGCCCAGCACCCACCCACAGCACTCCCTAAAACTGGCACCCGCTGACTCCCACAAGATGGACAGACCTTGCTTCTCCTCATCCTAAGCCTTGAAAAGGTACTAGGAGATAGAATTACAGAGTTGTTCGGGTTGGAAAAGCCCTCTAAGATCCTTGAGTCCAACTGTCAACCCAGCTCTGCTGTGTTCACCACTAACCCATGTCCCCAAGTGCCACATCCACATGTTTTTTGAACACTTCCAGGGATGGTGACTCCACCACTGCCCTGGGCAGCCTGGTCCAACGCATGACCACCCTTTTCATGAAGAAATTTTTCCAGTATCCAGCCTGAACCTCCCCTGGCCCAGCCTGAGGCCGTTCCCTCTCCTGTCCCTGTTCCCTGGGAGCAGAGCCCGACTCTCCCCGGCTGCCCCCTCCTGTCAGGGACTTGTGCAGAGCCACAAGGTCCTCCTGAGCCTGCTTTTCTCCAGGCTGAGCCCCTTTCCCAGCTCCCACAGCTGATCCTGGTGGTCCAGACCCTTCCTCACCCCATTCCCTTCCCTGGACATGCTCCCATCCCACCATTGTGGCCAGAGTTGGGACATAAAGAATAAGGCTGGAGGACACTGGAAAACCACTGAGATCCTTGGCTGGGAACAGTCAGGACTGTAGGGAACACACCTGGTGCTTCAGGGAGCACCGCCTGGTTATAGGGAACGTGCACAGCACCTGCTAGGAGAACACACAGGATGTGTGGAGCACGAGTGCTGCAGGGATCAGAACGTGGGTGTTGGAGGCAGGCAGAGGGTTCCGGGGGACACAAAGGTTACAGGGAGCACACAGGTGCTGCAGAGAGCACACACTGTAGGAACTCTGCACGTGCTTGTAGGAACTCCACACGTGGTTGTAGAGAGCCCACACAGCGACTATATGGGGCACAATGGGGTCGTGTGGGGCACAATGGGGTTGTGTGGGGCACAATGGAGTTGTGTGGGGTACAATAGGGTTGTATGGAGCACAATGGAGTTGTGTGGGGCACAATAGGGTTGTATGGAGCACAACAGGGTTGTGTGGGGCACACAGGGGGTGTAGGAAGCACAAACAGGTTGTGGGAAGCACACACGGACTGCAGAGAGCACAGACAGGCTGTAGGGATCTCCAAGAGCCCATGGGGAGCACACACAGACTGCAAGGAGCACAGCCAGGGTGTAGGGAGCATAGGTTGCAGGGATACATACACAGGTTGAAGGGAGCTCACACAGAGCTGTGGGGTAACACGGAGGCTGAAGGGAGCTCACACAGGGCCATAGGGATAACATGGAGGCTGAAGGGAGCTCACACAGGGCTGTGGGGTAACACGGAAGCTGAAGGGAGGTCACACAGGGCTGTGGGGTAACACGGAGGCTGAAGGGAGCTCACACAGGGCCATAGGGATAACATGGAGGCTGAAGGGAGCTCACACAGAGCTGCGGGGTAACACGGAGGCTGAAGGGAGCTCACACAGGGCCATAGGGATAACATGGAGGCTGAAGGGAGCTCACACAGAGCTGTGGGGTAACACAGAGGCTGAAGGGAGCTCACACAGGGCTGTGGGGTAACACGGAAGCTGAAGGGAGGTCACACAGGGCTGTGGGGTAACACAGAGGCTGAAGGGAGCTCACACAGGGCTGTGGGGTAACACGGAGGCTGAAGGGAGCTCACACAGGGCTGTGGGGTAACACGGAGGCTGAAGGGAGCTCACACAGGGCTGTGGAGAGGCTGAAGGGAGCTCACACAGGGCCGTAGGGATAACATGGAGGCTGAAGGGAGCTCACACAGAGCTGTGGGGTAACACGGAGGCTGAAGGGAGCTCACACAGGGCTGTGGGGAGGCTGAAGGGAGCTCACACAGGGCTGTGGGGTAACACAGAGGCTGAAGGGAGCTCACACAGGGCTGTGGGGTAACACGGAGGCTGAAGGGAGCTCACACAGGGCTGTGGGGTAACACGGAGGCTGAAGGGAGCTCACACAGGGCTGTGGAGAGGCTGAAGGGAGCTCACACAGGGCCGTAGGGATAACATGGAGGCTGAAGGGAGCTCACACAGGGCTGTGGGGATAACATGGAGGCTGAAGGGAGCTCACACAGGGCTGTGGGGAGGCTGAAGGGAGCTCAGCCAGGGCTGTGGGGTAACACAGAGGCTGAAGGGAGCTCACACAGGGCTGTGGGGTAACACAGAGGCTGAAGGGAGCTCACACAGGGCTGGGAGAGGCTGAAGGGAGCTCCACAGGGGTAGGGATAACATGGAGGCTGAAGGGTACGGGTGGGTAACAGAGGCTGAAGGAGCTCACACAGGGCTGTGGGGTAACACGAGGCTGAAGGAGCTCACAGGGTGGGGTAACAGGGCTGTGGGGTAACACGGAGGCTGAAGGGAGCTCACACAGGGCTGTGGGGAGGCTGAAGGGAGCTCACACAGGGCTGTAGGGATAACATGGAGGCTGAAGGGAGCTCACAGGGCTGTGGAGAGGCTGAAGGGAGCTCACACAGGGCTGTGGGGAGGCTGAAGGGAGCTCACACAGGGTGTGGGTAACACGGAGGCTGAAGGGAGCTCACACAGGGCTGCGGGTAACGAGGCTGAAGGGAGCTCACACAGGGCTGTGGGGAGGCTGAAGGGAGCTCACACAGGGCTGTGGGGTAACACAGAGGCTGAAGGGAGCTCACACAGGGCTGTGGGGTAACACAGAGGCTGAAGGGAGCTCACACAGGGCTGTGGAGAGGCTGAAGGGAGCTCACACAGGGCCGTAGGGATAACATGGTGGCTGAAGGGAGCTCACACAGGGCTGTGGGGAGGCTGAAGGGAGCTCACACAGGGCTGTGGGGATAACATGGAGGCTGAAGGGAGCTCACACAGGGCTGTAGGGTAACACGGAGGCTGACAGGAGCTCACACAGGGCTGTGGGGATAACATGGAGGCTGAAGGGAGCTCACGCAGGCGTGCAGGAGCACAGAGGGGGCTGAGGGAGCTCACACAGTGGCTCTTGGGCTGCTCCCACTCATAGTGCAGCATGAGCCATGGGTACCATGCACCCCACTGCAGCCCCAGCCTGCTGACTTCAGCCCCCCATGAGCTCTTTGGCTGCCAGGTATCACCCCAGGCAGAGGCCCTGCCTGCCCCACACAGCCCCTAGCTGGGTCCTGGGGACATGAGAGTGCTCCTGTGCCTGGTGACAGTCACAGCTTTGAGCGCTGAGCTGTCACCCAGAGGAAATGCAGCTGCAATGGAGCATCTCCCAAAGATATTCCAGCTGCTGGGCTGTACCAGCCCCCAAACCTTGCACATCCCTCAAACACGGCCCCAATCCCCCGCACACACCCAGAACCAAGCTGCACCTTCACATCCCACTGTGGAAAATGCAGGAGGGTGCTCACACCTTCTCTAACCCGTTCCCTACTCCAGCACCACAAGAAAATCTGTGGATGATGCAGCCAACATCACCACCCTGGGCTAGTGGAGGGCGTCCCTGCCCATGGCAGGGGGTGGAAGAAGAAGGTCCCTTCCAACCCAGACCATGCTGTGATTCTGTGTTTTAGCCAGCTCTGGAGGAAAAAGGTGTCTCCTGTGGGTGTGCAAACGGGTGATGGGTGGGAGCCAAGAGGGGATGTCCTAATGGGAAGCAATCAGACTCCACTGCTCCTCCTCCCCCAGAGCATATTTAGAGCTTTCAGAAAGAAACAAAACTTGTTTATCTTAACGCTAATCAATTTATAGCAATCAAAATAAAACCCATTAGGAGCCATTCTCCATTTGAATTTCAAAGAGGCTTCTGACCCCAGGAGGCTCCCAGCTGATTGATTAGAAATTTCTGACACTAATGTGTGTCTTCGAAGGGTCCAGTGTGGCTTTAATTCCTCTCTCCTGAGACACTGATCGTGTGTTAACATCTGTCAGCCCCTCCCTGCACTTAGGGGAGGGGAAATTCATGAGCACACGGAGTTGCCTGGCACAGCTGGGGAGAAGGAGGCATTTGCTGGCTTAAACAGCTTCCAGGAATCCCTTGGGACAAATCATTTGCATGATCCTTTTCTCCTTGGGCAAAAAAAGAGCCGGAGTGCACCAAGAAATGAAAAGCAGCGATGCAAAGAGGGGGCAGAGAGTGAAGGGTTAGAGCTCCGGGCTGGGATTTCGCTTTTGCATCCCAGCTTTGCCCCTGACTCCTTATGTCTCTTAAAGCCACAGGAAACACAGGATGGGTTGGGTTGGAAGGGACCTTAAAGATCATCTCGTTCCAACTCCCCTGCCATGGGCAGGAACACCTTCCACTCATCCCTGGCTTCCTCCAGAAAAACCACAGATGGCACAAGGGAAAAAAAGAAATCTCAAACCCAAGACACATTCACATTGTTCCCAGGCTTTTCTTTTTAACCACGCTCCCAGTTTGGAAACTACAGCCTTCACTTTTGGTGGGCAGGAATTCACATCCTTCAAGGGTATTCCATGACCCAAAGCGGACTGGGTCAGTCCTGGGCAGTCCCTGGGCAACCCTGCTCCCCCTCTGTGTGGGGGAAACGGGAACAGCAATGAAACACATAGGAGAGGTGATTTTCATCTGGAGAGGTGATTTCTGGAGATAGAAGTAGGGAGGAGCCTTCATCCTCCAGGATGGAGCACGCTCGGTCCACCCGTGGTTTGTAAAGTGGTGATGAGCACACCTGTCCCCACTTGGGGACAGACCTAAAGCACAGAGCTCCTGGTCCTGGCATGGGGTCCTGCCCAGCTGGGAGACATTTCCTGCATGTGCAGGCACAGACGATGCCCTGCCAGACCTCCTGCCTTGAGGGCACCACCCTGCTGACCACAGACCCTTTTACCGGAGCTGGACACACACGGCTGGGCAAGAAAGGGCATTTTTTTGGTGGGGAGATTGAAATAATTGACCCAGTGACGGAGAGATTTGACCCATTACCCCACACCTCTTTGTCTGATGCAGAAAAGCTGAGGGTGGTGGAACACTCAGGCTCAGGATCCATCCATGGAGGGATCCATGAGGGACAGCACAGGAACAGCGTAATCCCTCGCATGCTTCTCCATCTGCACAAAGGAAAGGGGTGGAGAAGGGGTGGGAGGAGAAGGGGTAAATCTGTCCGTGCAAGGGGAAGCAGCAAGAGCAGCAGGCAGAGGTTCCCCGCTGCTTCCACCCCGCTCCCACTGACATCCATCCGTCCCCTGTGCGGCGTTCCCGGGCGGCACCGAGCGCCTCTCACTTTCAGCAGATTAAAGCAACTAATCTGGTTAATGAAGGCAAATCAGTCCAGTGCTGCTGCTCTTCCCTGCAGCAGGGACGGGGGTCATGGAGCAGAGCTCTGCAGCCCTGCTGCAGCCCGGGGCTCCCAGTGCTGAGCCGCTGGTGCTGCAGCATCCTGAGGGGCCAGGCTGGGCTGTCACCACCCCAGCGGGCAGGCAAGGGCAGCACGTGTGGCAGGAGGCACCTGGGGCTCGCAGGAGCTTTCAGCCTCTGCCCCATCCCACCCAGGAGACACTGCCAGGCCCTGGGCGCAGGACGGGGGAGTTGGTGTGGGTGTAGTGGGGCTAGCCAGAGCGAAGGTCCTTGGGCAGGGCAGGGATGCAGCAGCAGGGCTGGGGGGGAAGCAAGGGCTGTCCTGGGATGCATTACAGATGACACCAGAGCAAGAAATGAGATGAGCTTTAAGGTCCCTTCCATCCCAAACCAGTCCATGATCCAAAGGATGCTGCACTGGGGACTTGCTGTTCTCGGGCCCTCCTGCAGCCCAGGAAGCAGAGGAGGGGGGCATCTCTCCACCCTGACACCAGAGGGAGGAGCCACTGCTGCCAAGGCCATCACACAGATAACACCCTATGGACACCTCCCTCCTTCTGCACCAGTACCCCCCAGCTGGGCAGCCCAGTGCCTGTGCTGCCCACAGGGGATGGGAGGCATGGGACGGGCTGTTGGCAATGTCTGCACAAAGGTCCCCTCAGTGGCTGCTGCCAGCAGGACCAGGGCAGAGAAGACACCGCCCACTCTCTCACAGGCACTGCTGGGTCTTCTCAGCGCCCCTGGGGCTGGGCCCTCCCCAGCCTTGCACAGATTTGGGGTTCAGGGTCCTACCCCTCCTCCCTTTGCTCTTTGATACCCTGGTGGCTGGTGCTCAGCTAAAGCCCAACACCCAGCAATGAACCATCTTGTTTGACATGCTCCAAAACGTGGAGCAGTCCCTCATCTCATTAGCTTGCTCTAGTGGTTAATCACTTAGAAACACATGCCTAATTTTTTTAATGTGTTTAGCTTCAGTTTAACCCTACCAGCTCTTGTTATCCCTTCCTTTGGCAGATCAAAAGCCCTTTAGAGGCTGGGCTTTCCTCTTGGTAATCATCTCACCTAATCTTCATTAGGAGAAGTCACTGAGCTACTGAGCTTTTCAGCCCCCACTGGAAGGGCATTCTCCACGGCTCTTGGGACCACATTTGTCTTTCCCTGAAGCATCCTCCAGGTTTATTTTTCATATCCCACTTGAACCTTGCAGAGCAGGGTGCCCTGCTCACCTGGAAGCATTTTTGCTCACCTGGAGGCATTTTTCTGACCTCAGGCTACAAGACAGGCAAATTTTGCATTTAAATTCTTCATCTGAGATGTGGCTTGGCACGACCTCCCAAACTTCCTCGCTTGCCGCTCACTGTTTTATCAGCAGAGATTTTCCACTCCCTACCACTTACAGCAGGTCTGGGTGTTGCTGACCCATGCTGGGGTCCTCTGTCCCCTCATGCACCTAAAGATTATATTTAGAATCACAGAATAGCTCAGGCTGGAAAAGTCCTCCGGGATCATTGAGTCCAACCCAGCACTGCCATGTCCCACCACTTAAACCATGTCCCCAGGTGCCACACCAAAAGTGACTCCACCACTTCCCTCCCTGGGAAGTTTCTTTCTGTTTGACAACCCTTTTGGTGATTAAATCTTTCCTAATATCCAGTGTAAACCTCCCCTGGCACAACTTGAGGCTTTTTCCCCTTGTTCCACCACTTGTTACTTGAGGAGCAATCCCAAGACCTCAACCTGGCCCCAGCACCCTATCAAGGCTCACTCTGTCTCCAGAGCAGAGGTGGTGCTCGGGTCAAGCTGGCATCATGGTCCTGGCACAGAAGCATCCATGGCATCCCAGCAGGGATGGTGGGAAGGCACCTTGGAGGTGCCCAGGCCACCCTCCAGCTCACAGAAGGGCTCAGGGCAGCTGCCTGCAGCCAAGCCTTGGAAGCCCCTGAGGATGGTGATACTCAATCTCTCTGGGAATCTCTGCTTTTCCAAAGCCCATCCTGAGCCTCTCGAGCTGCAGCTTGTGGCTGCTGTTCCTTCCTGCAGGACCTGGCACCACCAGTGGGGGCCTGGCTCCTTCCTTTTTTAATGGCCCCACACAGAGCTGTGGCTGTGCTGAGATCCCTTCTTGGCTTTCCTTCCCCAGGTTCCCTGCATTGCGCTGAAATCAGCTTGGGCCAAGCTCCAGCCAAAGCAGCAGCAGTTCAAGCCACATCCCTCCACCATTCCACACAGCACGTGATCCAACCCTGCTGCTCAGGAGTTGGGAAAGAGCCTCCTGAGACATGGGATAAAGGCCTCTGGCACCCCAAGAGTACTGAGATCTGCAACAGAGCTCAACCCGGCCAAAAATCCCCATCCAGCCTGAAAATCACAGAATATGCTGAGCTGGAATGGAGTCACAATGATCATCAAGTCAACTTCCTGGCCCTGCACAGACACCCCAACAATCCCACCCTGTGCCTCAGAGCATTGTCCAAATGCTCCTGGAGCTCTGGCAGCCTCGGGGCCGTGCCCATTCCCTGGGGAGCCTGGGCAGTGCCCGGCACCCTCTGGAGGAAGAACCTTTCCCAAAATCCAACCTAAACCCCCCTGACACAGCCTCAGCCATTTCCTCGAGTCCTGTCCCTGGTCACCACAGAGCAGAGATCAGTGCCTGCCCCTCCTCTGCCCTCACGAGGAAGCTGTAACTGTGCTGAGTGTCCCCTCAGTCCCCTCCTGTCCCAGCAGCATCCATCAGGCCCACCAAGGGTGACCCCCACTGCACAAAGCGTGGATGACATCCCCAGACAGGCACAGGCTGAGGTGGATGCCGAGGATGTCGATCCTGATGATGCTGAACAAGGAGCTGCCCTGAGCACCCCACGGGCTGGGGCAGGGGGTGACGAGTGACACGGGATGGCCTCCTGGTGTCCCCGAACCAGCCCCGTTTGCCAGAGCCGCAGTCGCTGGCGGTGAGTGACGGAAGATCTCCAGGTGCCGAATGACTGGGCAAGAACGCGGCAAATGAAATTCAGCGGTGACAAAAGGAAACGAATGCACTTGGGGGAAAAGAGCCCTAATTATACAAACACAATGATGGGCACTAAATTAGCTATTAACATGCAGGGAGGGGATCTCGGCAGCACTACAGATAATGCTCTGAAAACATCAGTTCAAAGCTCATCCATCATCAAAAAAAATGAGAAAATGTAAGGAATTATGAAGAAAGGAGCCCAGTGCAGAGCAGGAATGTCATTAAGCCATGCGTGGAGCCACGGCTCGAACGTGCTGGCGGTGTGGTCACCCCGAGACAAGGGCACGAGGGAGCTGATAAAAATGATTAGGGACACAGAGCAGCCTCCATATGGAGAGTCAATCAACTCAGAGCTTCCACGTGAAAAGAGGCCACTCAGGGAGGGATATAAAGCCATCAGGAATATGGGAGACATGAATGGGAATAGATTGCTTGCAATTTCATACAGTGTGCAAGGACATATTTTTTAACATGGTGCATAATTAAATTGCATAACTTACTGCCACGGACACCCTGGGCACTGGAAATATGAACTGCACGGCAGGGGACAAGAGGAATCATCACTCATCCACCCCTTATTTCTCTCCTGTCTGGCCAGTACAGAGCTCTGCAGACCAACCAACACCAGGGTGTTCCTGGAAAGGTCATGTTTATCCCTCACACATCGTCCTGCCCAACACATGGGGACCTTGGACACCTCCAGCTTCCCAGGAGACACAAGCTGGGAGATGTCCATGCTCCAGCCCCACACACAGCTCCTGAAGAACCATGTAAACAATGCGGGGCAAGGGACAGATGCCACCTCCCCACAAGAGCAGCACTATGGAGATCACACTGAGGAACCTGGACTGTGTCCCTGGAACCCCAGCATCCCATGATGCCACACTACAGAGTGCAGCCTGTATCCCCAGACTCCCCAGCATTCCCTGATGTCCCACCATGAACCGTGAACTCTGTCCCTGGAACCCCAGCATCCCATGATGTCACACTGTGGACCAGACTGTGGCCCCCAGCATCCTGTGACGTCCCAGTACGGAGTGTGGACTGTGTCACTGTCACCACAGACATGACCACAGGAGCAGGATCTCTGGAACCTTGGTCCCTGCCCCTGCACCGTGTGCCTGACCCTGCCCACCCACCCCCTGTGCTAAATCACGGCGCCTGCACGTGCATTCAAACCTATCCTAGGAGGCTGCTCCAATCCTCTGCTGGCCTCCCAGGGCCTTCTGTGGAATAAGAAACCACCCCCAAACAGATCAAAAATGTCCACAGAGAGGCTGTTTAAGGGGAAAGAGCTTCTGGGCTTCCCATTTGAGGGGTATGTTTCCCTTCATGCTCAGCCCAGTGATTAGTGCTCGCCAGGGAATCGGAGCTGCAAAATGAATTTGAGAAGACAGAGCAGTGTCAGGCTGTTAGAGGCTCAAAAAGGATCTTGGCTCCCCTGAGCCCCAAGGCTGAGCACTTACCATTCACATTTAACAACCAAACGCTTCCAAGGCAGGCAGAGGCCTCCCCACTCACCTCTCCCTCCCTGACCTGTCCCCAAGGACACCATTAGCACCTGGAAAGGGAGAAGCCACGGCCTTGGCAGTGCTCAGGGTTGGCCCCGGTGCTGCTGAGCGAGGCGGGGGCTGCACGAGAGCCAGGGCTCTGAGACAGCCTCACGCGCCGGGGCTCGTATTTTTGGAAACGGCATCCCAGAGGGCTGCAGTGGATGCTGCTTGTTCTCCTGCCAGCCCTGACTGCTTTGGAAAGTTTGGTTGAGCTCCGTTTGGCTGCCTCTGAGTTATTCAAGCACAGAAAGGGGGTTATTGCTTACAGAGGGGTTCAGATTTTTTTCTTGCGAGCATGGTTTGGGTTAGGAAGCCCAGATCTGGGCTGCCCGCGCAGCTCCTGCAGGAAGGCGATGCAGAGTCACAGCTAACTTAGCAGAGTCATTTAAAAGCATGTATTCAGAGCTCTCGGGCCTGCCCTGCAGCCGGGGGCAAGAGGCTCCCTCTCCGCAGCCCAAACACATCCATGGCCACCTTCCCCCCGCGCTCCCTCCGCGCCTCTGGCAACAGCCGCTCTCCTCGCCAGGCAGGAGGCTTGGCACGAAAAGCTGGACAGGAGCAGGCAGGGCTGCTCCAGGCTGCACCACGAACCACCCCAGGAGCTGGGACACCCCCTCCTCTCCCCCAGCTGCTCGCCAGCCTCATGCTGATCATAAAGAAACCTCTGTGCGTCTCCAGGGAAGCGGGACTGGGAGAGGGGCACAAAGCCTCCCGCAGCTGTGTGTTTGCAAACAACCCAGCTGAGCTGTGAAGAGGGGCTGAAAGCAGTAATTGTCTTTAATTAAAGGAGGTTGGAGGCATCTCAAGCTTTGACAAAAGACATTTCCAGTCTGCTAGCAGCTCCAGCACTCAGTGCAGCCGCAGCCGCAACCTGGTCGGGGGTTCAAAGGCGGCGGGTGACAGTGGGGACATGGGGACGCCGGCCCTGGGGTGCAGATGCAGCAGTGCCAGGGCAGTGCCACACAGCCACAAGGCACGAAAGAAGGACACACCCGCACTCCAAGGAGGATGCAGGCAGTCAGCAGGATGCAATACCTGGGACCCCAACAAACTCCGTGCTTGGCACCATATGTGGGCCAGATGTGCCTGTGTGGGGACCCAGCAGCTGCCTGAGGCATCCCACCCTCCTGGTGGACCTGGCTGCACGTGTCCAGGGGGGTCACCTCTCCCCTGCTGTAGCACCCGGAGGTGCTGCACACAGCCAGGCCACAGACCAGACACCAAGAGCGCTGCTGCTGCAGCTCCTCCCGCGCTAATTAATGAATCCTGCTTATTAGTGAGCTACCTGGGCTGGCGTGGAGCTCTGTCACGGTGCTGTATCCTTACAAGCTCACGGTAGGTTCCACAGCCCAGCCCACGGCCTGAGCTGGCACACACCAGACCCCCACCCGCATGGATGCTGCCCCCACAAAGCCCTTCCCAGGGCTGGCCCTTGCTCCCAGTCATGCTCCGAGCACCAGGAGATGACAACGTGTTCCTGAAGCTCAGGGTAACGCAGCTCAGGGTAGCAAAATGTCTTCCTTCTGTCCTCTCCTCCATCCTTCAGGGCTGAGGCTCCCCGGGATGGGCCTGTTGCCCACCATCCTCTGCTTCCTCCCTCCCACCTTTGCTTTTGGCCTTCCAGCACATCAGCATGCAGGAAATCACTACTCTGGTTTCCATGGAAACTCCATCATGGGGGGGCACCCCCAAAATGTATGAAACAGCCGTTCTGGCACAGCTTTGGTGGTCCCACGTGTCCTGCTACCCCACCCCTGGGCTGGCAACCCCCTGGCAAATCCCTCCTGGGCTCGCCCACGGCCCTTCTGAGCCCTGGGGTCAGGAAACCTGGGATGGAGGGAGGAATTCTGCTTCCAGAGAAACATCACTGCCTCACTTCTTGTTTGCCCAGAGAAACTGTGGCTGCCCCGAGATCCCTGGCAGTGTGCAAGGCCGGGTTGGACGGGGCTTGGAGCAGCCTGGGATAGTGGAAGGTGTCCCCTGGCCACGGCAGGGGTGGGACTGGATGAGGTTGTTTAAGGTTCCTTCAACCCAAACCATTCCAGGATTCTTCAGGCAGGACTGAGCAGCAAACCTGCACCTGGCTTCAGTCTGAACCCTCTGCTCAGCTCTGCACACTCTGCTCCGTTTCCCCACGTGTCCCCCCTCATCCCATGCTCTCACCCGCTCCATGTCTGCCTTGCAGCTGGAAGTGCTGGAAAACCAGCCCTTGGACAAGAGTAAATCCCCACCATGGCTCCTGCAGAGGCGCAGAGAGCCAAATACACCCAAAATCACATCCCAGAGGACCCACCCTGCGTGCTGGGCAGGTCCCCGCGCGAGTATTTTTGCCTGGGAAATCCTGGAAAGAGCAGCCGCACTCTAATTCAAGAGAAACAAAAACAAACTGGGATCACTTCCATCTGTGCCAGACAGCAAAAAAACTTTCAAGAAGAAGAAAAAAAAAAAAAAAAAAGACCAGTTCTAATTATAGGGTATTATGAAGATACACACGCTCAGATTTGTCACTCTGTTTCCAGACTAGCCGTACACACGGTGACGACGTGAGTGAGCACCGGGCAGAGTGACATTCCTCTCCTGCCTCACAATCCCCTTTGGAAAGCAGCAACACCACCAGAGTAAGCACTCACTGAGGGTGAGCCAGTGTCTCCTGCCATTTCCTTTTATAGAATCTCTACAGCAGGAGAAGCCCTCCAAGATCATCGAGGCCAGCCATTAACCCGGCACTGTCAGATCCACCATGAAACATGTCCCCAGGCGCCACATCCAGTCACTGTTTGAACACCTCCAGGGATGGGGATTCCACCACTGCCCTGGGCAGCCCCTTCCAATGCCTGACCACCCTTTCCATGAAGGAATTTCCCTAATAGCCGACTAAATCTGCCCTGTCACAGCCTGAGGCCGTTTCCCCTTGTCCTGTCCCTGTTCCCCGGGGAGCAGAGCCCGACCCACCCCAGCTGCCCCCTCCTGTCAGGGACTTGTGCAGAGCCACAAGGTCCCCCCTGAGCCTCCTTTTCTCCAGGCTGAGCCCCTTTCCCAGCTCCCTCAGCCACTCCTCATGCTCCAGACCCTTCCCCAGCTCTATTCCTGTCTCTGGGAATGCTCCAGGAAGGTTCTCAGGCTGGGATTTGCCTGGATGGAAAAGCAAGCTGGAGAAAACCTGGAGATTATTTTTCCTACAATGGCTCCCTCATCTCTTATTTTTCATTTGATGCCACAGGTTCACTCCCAGGGTGTAAACTGAGAGTAAAACACCACCATTCCTGCCTGGATCCATGTGCGAGCTGAGGCAGGTGCCTGTGAAGGTGACAGGATGGCAGTGCTCACTGTCCCCACACCAGGACAAACAGCACTGCAAGGGCAAAGGAAGGTAGGCTTTAATCCATCACTGGGGTGCCCTGTAGGGAAAGGGGAACGAGAAGCTTCTCTGGGTGTGACTCATTCCCCAAATGTTTCCTCTATTCCTGTTTTCCCTGCTTTTCCTCATTCTGTTTTATTAATGAGGTTGCACGGATGCACTGAAAGGCTCAGAATTAATTTTGCTCGCTGTGCTGCAAGGAAAGGTCTGCAGCAGGAGCATTTCCACTAGGATAAACCCTCCTAAGCTTCCTGCCTCCAGCTCTGGGAATCCTCTGGGTGATGGCTGGCATGAGGGAGCAGCTCCAGCATCCACAGCCTGGGCAGCCTGAGGAATCACCTCCTCCTCCTCCTCTTCCTTCCTTGAGATCCCTGAGAGCCAAAGGTGGTTCTGTGGGATCCCAAACCATCTAGCTGGGTGTGAATGGGGAATCTGCCTCTGGGATCGTGGTGACAGCAATACGGACAGACACTGGAGAACTGTCACATGAGATGAGGGATAAGCAAAAAGGAAGGGGAGGGAAAGGGGCAGAGAAAGGCTCAGGAAAAGCAGTTGGCTTCTACTGAAATGTCTCAGGAGAGAGATCAGCCCCTCAGAAATTGCCAGGTAAGGGTATGATGCCCAGCAGTGTCCCGCATCCTGCCTGTTCCACATGCGTGGGCACTTCGGGCCACTGCCTGGAGCACCAGCCCCCATTCATCCATTGTGCACGTCCCAGGGGTGCAGACGCCCTGCCCAGGGGGGCAGGCACAAAGAGGAACAGCGTGATGGGAACCTCTCCCTGCTGCCCAACAGCCAACACGGCCCCGATGCTACACAGCCGCTCCTGCCTCCCCCTGGAGCCTCCCGAGAGCCCAAGGGCCATAAAAAGGCAGATCTGGGGCGTTCCATGGAGTGTGCTGTCTGCTGTTCCTGCAGGCACTGCAGAAGTCACGACAATCTTTTCCAAAGAGAGAAACGCCATGGGGAGCAAAGCAAGGGTGCTACTCTGCTCCATGGGCTCCACTTCGGGCTGCACTGTAATCCTGACTGCTCTGGAGGGTTTGGGCATTTGGACAGTTTGAATGACAAAGCCTTTCTCACGTGGCCATTTATTGTTCACTCTGCTCCTCTTCCTGTCCAGCTGCAGGTGTAACAACCACAGGACCCTTGGGATCCCAATGTTTTGGAAGGAAATTGCTGTCTGGGGTTTCAGCCTTAAAAATGGTCTTGAACACAGGGTCTCTGTGAGCTCCAGAACTGCCAGTAGTCTAAAAGTGCCAAAACACTCTAAAAGTAGGAGGTTGTCATCGTTGAAAACTGTCAGCGCCCAGCTCCTGAAGATATTCTCTCAAAATGCAGAATTTGAATTTGCTCCTGGTCATAGGAGTTATTTCCAGCCTGTGGATCTCCAAGGAGACCCTCCCTTGGTGGTGCAGGGATGCTGCTGCAGCATCACTGTGGTACCCACGGCCCTTCACGGAGGTGGGGGCCAGGCCAGGTGCCCGGGATGTGTTTGGGAGCAGAACCCCGCACTCAAGCATCAAGATTCCCAGTGGCCAACTGAAAACATCACTTTCTGCAAAGGTCTCTCTGGTTTCTGACACAAGCAGCAAAGCCAAGACCCCTGGGTTACCTCCAAGGACTCCGTGAAGATGCCAGCACCTCAACAGGTGTCATTTCAACATACTGAGGAGAAGTATTTGAAGTCTTTGAAGATCTTGCTGCAGAAACCTGGAAAGGCTTCACAGGTTGTCACAATGTGTTCACACAGGTCCCCTGCTGGGTGCCAAGGCACAGAGCTGGTGGCTCCAGGTCTGACCACGACCTTTCCCTGCCTCCCCTTCCCAGACCCAGTGACTTCTACTTTCCTCATGCCTGTTCCACATTTTCCAGTCTTCAAGACCTGCCATCCTGGAAATCACCCATTTCTCTGGTACTACAGCCAGTTTCCCCACTTCTTGGACTCCAGCAAAAGCATCCAAGCCAGGTGGGCAGGAGGCTGCTGCCCTCTGGGAGGAAAACTCTTGCTGGAGCTCACAGCAGGGAGAAGTCACGGATGTGGTTCAGCACCTCTTCTGTTTAAGCTCTTGGGGACCACCCAAAGAAGGTCCACGAGGATGGGGAAGGGTCTGGAGGGGGAGGCAGGAGGTGTTTCAGTTCCAACCACCCACGCAAGGGCTGGGCATCACAGATCAGTGTCACCAAACTTCAGGTCTCCTTCAAAAAACGACAATATTGTGTCTATTTTGCTCGGCCAAACCTAATTAAACCTCGTTTGAAGTCTGGCCTCTGTTAACAGAGCCATTGTATGAGCTATGAACACTCTGATTCCATTCCCCAACCTTTATGGGGACTTTTCTGTACAGTTCCCAGTGATAGATTATGTTTCTAAGGCATATGGGGAACAATAACGAGTTTCCCTGGAGCTAATTAAGCTAATCATGGCTTCTAGATTAAATTCTCTGTAAGGTTTTTACCTTGTGTGGCTAAAATCAAAGAGCACATCTGACTCATCTGACATCAGAAAAACTTTAAATCACTGCAGAGGATGTCTGAGGGTATTTCCCAAAATTAAACGTTCAACACAATCTCTTGGCTTTGGCCCAACTTGCTGAAAAATCTCAAATGAAAAAGAAAAAAATCCTCAAAAGCAGTATTTTCTCCAATTTTCCTCAAGTGACATATGATGAAGAATTTTCTCCTCTTGCCCCATAAAAATCCAGCACTGTGAGGAATTCAAGGAAAAATCCTCCTCCCCCTCCCCACCAAGATCTCTGAGCGCTTTCAATCAAAGGAAAAAACTAATGGCAAAAAACACATTCCCTTCTTCTTATGGCAATAATGAGTTAAAATCCTGGAATCCTGGGCCTGAATCCCAGCTATTCATTCCAGTTCCTATTAATGTTTACCACTTTTCTCAGAAAAAAAAAAGGGGAGGGGGGGAAGGGGAGGCCAACGAAGGAGAGAGAGGAACAAATGCCGCTCTCCCACCGGCGTCAGCACAGGATGCTGCCAGAGCTGCTATTCCCTGCTCACATGGGTGTAGCAGCACCAGGAATGTGGTGTTTGATCCACAATGCTGTTTCATCTGTAAAAACAAGTCGGAGGGAGATTTTCCCCTGGGTACACATCAGCTCCACGAAAGCACTCGTGTTACTGCGTGTCCCTGTGCACAGAGGAACAGAGGGGACACCACCCCCAGGTCTGCTTTCACCCACCTCCCCCCATCTCCTCGCTGACCCCAGCACAATGGGGTGGAGGGGGCAGAGATCATCCCTGCAGCTCTGTGTGATCTTCAAGGTCCCTTCCAACCCAAACCATTGCGAGACCTAGAGCAGAGGGATGAAGGGGCTGAGGCAAAGGGACTGGGAAGCAGCAGCTGTGGCAGACAGTGGCAATGCAAAACTCCACCATGTTTCTCTGAGAAATCCTGGGAATGGCCATAATTTCCATCAGGAAACTACTACTGGGTTTTGCTGGACCTGAGATCTCCATCCCTTCCTCCAACCCAAGGGATTTGTGACCTGCCCACACTGAAAAATGAAAAGGTGCTGTTCCCCTCTGGGCTCCCATGGGCTGCTCTCAGGTCACCTTGTGCATCCTGCTGAGGTCTTTCCTAAACCATCACAGCAGGGCTGGGAGAGCTCTGCAACCTCCTACTGCTCAAAATCCACTCTCATGTCCTGGAAAACCTCCTCTCCTCCCTTCCTCCGTACAGAAAATACTTTCGTGGAAGGTCTTGGTCCATTCCTTGTCTTGAAAGCAAAATGAGAAAGGAACTCTCATTTCCCTCCTTTCCCAAGAAGATATATTTCCTCAGAAGCTACATTTCCCATTCCAAGGTGAGTGGTCCATCTCCCTCCTCTGGTGGCACATCTCTTGCCCCACCCCTGGACCATGTGTGACCCTCCCTGTGAGATCAGCATCTCTTGGGGCTTCACACCGCCAGCAAATCAATACCTCAACCCCCCTGTCTGACACCCCCTTGGTCTGTCAAGCTCCTCTGGGTCCCATTCCAGCCTCCCAAAGCCCAAACTCCAACAGGAATGTGCAGATGACAAGCGCCAGGCAGGTGTGGAGTGGCTCCCAGTGAGCAGCTGCAGTCTCCACCACAGCCCTAATTGGATTCACAACATGGAGAGGTCAGCGAGAAGAATCAAAGCCATGGAAAGAAAGACGCTGTATTCTTGCTTCCCAGACAGAGAGGGAGGAGAGGGAGAAGCCCCAAAAGCAGTATCCAACAATGCCACCGAGCCTCGGCCGGCTGGGAGCATTCAAATTGTCAACAAGCCTGTAGAAAAGGCAGACAAATTCCTGTTTTGTACTTGGGAAGGAGCCAGGTGATGTAATCATCTTCGAGGATGATGGTGGAATACTTTCCATTCCAGCAGTAACTCAAGATGTTAAATAGCAGCCACTAAAGTTAAACATTGCTAAATCAGCTTGTCAGGGCAGCACCTACCTAAGGGGGTGTAGGGAGAGGACTGATGGGGCAGGGCACACTCAGCGTTCATTTTCCACACGCCATGAGGCAACAGGGTGTTTCGGAGATGGAGGAAAAGCTATTTGCTAAATGAGGCAGTTGTGGCTATTTTAGGGTTGCAAAGTCAGTACCAGTCAAACAAGGCTGTGCCAGCTCCAGGACTGGGTCAGCGAGGGATTAAAGGAAGGTAGGGATAGTGCAACCAACCTGTGTGCACTTAGGGAAAACAGATTAAGGCAAATTAGCCTTGTACGGGTTTTTGATGCAATTACAAGATTGACTTGGGGGGGTAATGGCATTAATGTCACACACCCAAACCTCTCAGAGCCTTTCCCTGGCTAACACACAGGATATTTTGATTCTGAAATCAGTGGCTCCACCGACACTGTGGGACATCCTTGATGAATTAAAACTTGGCAGGCGGACGCGGCGCGGCCGGAGATCTGAGCAGGGCTGTTTCTGCTGTAGCCAACAAATGTGGTTCGTGCCTCCGGGCTGTTTAACATTTTTATCAATGACCCAGGAGAAAGCCCAAAGCGTTCCCAATAAAGTTAGCTGTTGACATGGAAGCTGTGGTGTGGTAAACACTGAGAATGATGGGTTCCTGATACAGCAATTCCAACGCCTTGGGGAGCTGGGCACAAGCAAGGA